>OU342742.1:349448404-349918078 GCA_910589775.1 Avena eriantha | reverse complement strand
TTGTGGAAAGAACACACATGCAATGACACTGGTTGATCCATATGTGGTTTGTGGAAACAACACACATGCAATGACCACTGGTTGATCCACATGTGGTTTGTGGAAAAGAACACACGTGCAAAGACCACTGGTTGATCCATAAGTTGTTTGTGGAAAAGAACACACATGCAATGACTCTAGTGGATCCATGTGTCGTTTGTGGAAAAGAACACACATGCAATGACTCTAGTGGTTGATCCATGTGTGGTTTGTGGAAATAACACACATGCAATGACTCTAGTGGTTGATCCATATGTGGTTTGTGGAAAGAACACACATACAATGACTCTAGTGCTAGTTTTAGTATAAGAACACACATACAATGACTCTAGTGGGTCCACATGTAGTTTGTGAAAAGAACACACATGCAATGACCACTGGTTGATCCATAAGTTGTTTGTGGAAAAGAACACATATGCAGTGAGTCTAGTGGATCCATGTGTGGTCTGTGGAAAAGAACACACATGCAATGACTCTAGTGGTTGATACATGTGTGGTTTGTGGAAATAACACACATACAATGACTCTAATGGATCCATGTGTGGTTTATGGAAAAGAACACACATGCAATGACTATAGTGCTAGTTTTAGTATAAGAACACACATACAATGAGTCTAGTGGGTCCACATGTAGTTTGTGAAAAGAACACACATGCAATGACCACTGGTTGACCCATAAGTTGTCTGTGGAAAAGAACACACATGCAATGACTCTAGTGCCGGTTTGTGGTTTTAGTATAAGAACAAACATGCAATGACTCAAATGGATCCATATGTGGTTTGTGGAAAGAACACACATGCAATGACACTGGTTGATCCATTTGTGGTTTGTGGAAAGAACACACATGCAATGACCACTGGTTGACCCACATGTGGTTTGTGGAAAAGAACACACATGCAATGCCCGCTGGTTGATCCATAGGTTTTTTGTGGAAAAGAATACACATGCAATGAGTCTAGTGGATCCATGTGTGGTTTGTGGAAAAGAACAAACATGCAATAACTCAAATGGATCCATATGTGGTTTGTGGAAAGAACACACATGCAATGACCACTAGTTGACCCACATGTGGTTTGTGGAAAAGAACACACATGCAACGACCACTGGTTGATCCATAAGTTGTTTGAGGAAAAGAACAGACATGCAATGAGTCTAGTGGATCCATGTGTGGTTTCTGGAAAAGAACACACATGCAATGACTCTAGTGGTTGATCCATGTGTGGTTTGTGGAAATAACACACATGCGATGACTCTAATGGATCCATAAGTGGTTTATGGAAAAGAACACACATGCAATGACTCTAGTCCTAGTTTTAGTATAAGAACACACATACAATGACTCTAGTGGGTCCACATGTAGTTTGTGAAAATAACACACATGCAATGACCACTAGTTGATCCATAAGTTGTTTGTTGAAAAGAACACACATGTAGTGACACTAGTGTCGGTTTGTGGTTTTAGTATAAGAACAAACATGCAATGACTTAAATGGATCCATATGTGGTTTGTGGAAAAACACAGATGTAGTGACACTGTTTGATCCATATGTGGTTTGTGGAAACAACACACATGCAATGACCACTGGTTGATCCACATGTGGTTTGTGGAAAAGAACACACATGCAAAGACCACTGGTTGATCCATAAGTTGTCTGTGGAAAAGAAACCCCATGCAATGGCTCTAGTGGATCCATGTGTGGTTGTGGAAAAGAACACACATGTAATGACTCTCGTGGTTGATCCATGTGTGGTTTGTGGAAATAACACACATGCAAGGACTCTAATGGATCCATAAATGGTTTATGGAAAAGAACACACATGCAACGACTATAGTGGGTCCACATGTAGTTTGTGAAAAGAACACACATGCAATGACCACTGGTTGTTCCATAAGTTGTTGGTGGAAAAGAACACACATGCAATGACTCTAGTGCTAGTTTGTGGTTTTAGTATAAGAACAAACATGGAATGACTCAAACGGATCCAATGTGGTTTGTGGAAAGAACACACATGCAATGAACTCGTTGATCCATATGTGGTTTCTGGAAAGAACACACATGCAATGACCACTTGTTGACCCAGACGTGGTTTGTGGAAAAGAACACACATGCAATGACCACTGGTTGATCCATAAGTTGTTTGTGGGAAAGAACACACATGCAATGAGTCTAGTGGATCCATGTGTGCTTTATGGAAAAGAACACACATGCAATGACTCAAATGGATCCATATGTGGTTTGTGGAAAGAACACATATGCAATGACACTGGTTGATCAATATGTGGTTTGTGGAAAGAACACACATGCAATGACTCTAGCGATTGATCCATGTGTGGTTTGTGGAAATAAGACACATGCAATGACTCTAGTGGTTGACCCATAAGTTGTTTCTGGAAAAGACTACACATGCAATGAGTCTAGTGGATCCATGTGTGGTTTGTGGAAAAGAACACACATGCAATGTAGTGGTTGATCCATGTGTGGTTTGTGGAAATAACACACATGCAATGACTCTAGTGGTTGATCCATAAGTGGTTTGTGGAAAAGAACACACATGCAATGACTCTAGTGGTAGTTTTAGTATAAGAACACACATAAAATGACTCTAGTGGGTCCACATGTAGTTTGTGAAAAGAACACACATGCAATGACCACTGGTTGCTCCATAAGTTGTTTGTGAAAAGAACACACATGCAATGACTCTAGTGCCGGTTTGTGGTTTTAGTATAAGAACAAACATGCAATGACTCAAATGGATCCATATGTGGTTTCTGGAAACAACACACATGCAATGACACTGGTTGATCCATATGTGGTTTGTGGAAAGAACACACATGCAATGACCACTGGTTGACCCACATGTGGTTTGTGGAAAAGAACACACATCCAATGCCCACTGGTTGATCCATAGGTTTTTTATGGAAAAGAACACACATGCAATGAGTCTAGTGGATCCATGTGTGATTTGTGGAAAAGAACAAACATGCAATGACTCAAATGGATCCATATGTGGTTTATGGAAAGAACACAAATGCAATGACACTGGTTGATCCATATGTGGTTTGTGGAAAGAACACACATGCAATGACCACTGGTTGACCCACATGTGGTTTGTGGAAAAGAACACACATGCAACGACCACTGGTTGATCCGTAAGTTGTTTGTGGAAAAGAACACACATGCAATGAGTCTAGTGGATCCATGTGTGGTTTGTGGAAAAGAACACACATGCAATAACTCTAGTGGTTGATCCATGTGTGGTTTGTGGAAATAACACACATGCGATGACTCTAATGGATCCATAAGTGGTTTATGGAAAAGAACACACATGGAATGACGCTAGTGCTAGTTTTAGTATAACAACACACATAAAATGACTCTAGTGGGTCCACGTGTAGTTTGTGAAAAGAACACACATGCAATGACCACTTGTTGATCCATAAGTTGTTTGTGGAAAAGAACACACATGCAATGACTCTAGTGCCAGTTTGTGGTTTTAGTATAAGAACAAACATGCAATGACTCAAATGGATCCATAGGTGCTTTGTGGAAAGAACACACGTGCAATGACACTGGTTGATCCATATGTGGTTTGTGGAAAGAACACACATGCAATAACCACTGGTTGACCCACATGTGGTTTGTGGAAAAGAACACACATGCAATGACCACTGGTTGATCCATTAGTTGTTTGTGTAAAAGAACACACGTGCAATGAGTCTGGTGGATCCATGTGTGGTTTGTGGAAAAGAACACACATGTAATGACTCTGGTGGTTGATCCATGTGTGGTTTGTGGAAATAACACACATGCAATGACTCTAATGGATCCATAAATGGTTTATGGAAAAGGACACACATGCAACGACTATAGTGCTAGTTTTAGTTTAAGAACACACATACAATGACTCTAGTGGGTCCACATGAAGTTTGTGAAAAGAACACACATGCAATGACCACTGGTTGTTCCATAAGTTGTTGGTGGAAAAGAACACACATGCAATGACTCTAGTGCCGGTTTGTGGTTTTAGTATAAGAACAAACATGGAATGACTCAAATGGATCCAATGTGGTTTGTGGAAAGAACACACATGCAATAAACTGGTTGATCCATATGTGGTTTCTAGAAACAACACACATGCAATGACCACTGGTTGACCCACATGTGGTTTGTGGAAAAGAAAACACATGCAATGACCATTGGTTGATCCATAAGTTGTTTGTGGAAAAGAACACACATGCAATGAGTCTAGTGGTTCCATGTGTGGTTTATGGAAAAGAACACACATGCAATGACTCAAATGGATCCATATGTGGTTTGTGGAAAGAACACA
The DNA here is from genome assembly GCA_910589775.1 of Avena eriantha. Lineage (NCBI taxonomy): Eukaryota > Viridiplantae > Streptophyta > Magnoliopsida > Poales > Poaceae > Avena > Avena eriantha. The sequence continues at coordinate 349,913,706 of OU342742.1, read as the reverse complement.
CATGCAATGACACTAGTTGATCCATATTTGGTTTGTGGAAAGAACACATGCAATGACTCTAGCGGTTGATCCATGTGTGGTTTGTGGAAATAACACACATGCAATTACTCTAGCGGTTGATCCATAAGTGGTTTGTGGAAAAGAACACACATGCAATGACTCTAGTGCTAGTTTTAGTATAAGAACACACATACAATGACTCTAGTGGGTCCACATGTAGTTTGTGAAAAGAACACACATGCAATGACTCTAGTGGTTGATACATGTGTGGTTTGTGGAAATAACACACATACAATGACTCTAATGGGTCCATGTGTGGTTTATGGAAAAGAACACACATGCAATTACTATAGTGCTAGTTTTAGTATAAGAACACACATACAGTGACTCTAGTGGGTCCACATGTAGTTTGTGAAAAGAACACACATGCAATGACCACTGGTTGACCCATAAGTTGTCTGTGGAAAAGAACACACATGCAATGACTCTAGTGTCGGTTTGTGGTTTTAGTATAAGAACAAACATGCAATGACTCAAATGGATCCATATGTGGTTTGTGGAAAGAATACACATGCAATGACACTGGTTGATCCATATGTGGTTTGTGGAAAGAACACACATGCAATGACCACTGGTTGACCCACATGTGGTTTGTGGAAAAGAACACACATCCAATGCCCACTGGTTGATCCATAGGTTTTTTGTGGAAAAGAACACACATGCAATGAGTCTAGTGGATCCATGTGTGGTTTGTGGAAAAGAACAAACATGCAATGACTCAAATGGATCCATATGTGGTTTATGGAAAGAACACACATGCAATGACACTGGTTGATCCATATGTCGTTTGTGGAAAGAACACACATGCAATGACCACTGGTTGACCCACATATGGTTTGTGGAAAAGAACACTCATGCAACGACCACTGGTTGATCCATAAGTTGTTTGTGGAAAAGAACACACATGCAATGACACTTGTTGATCCATATGTGGTTGGTGGAAAGAACACACATGCAATGACTCTAGCGGTTGATCCATGTGTGGCTTGTGGAAATAACACACATGCAATGACTCTAGTGGTTGATCCATAAGTTGTTTGTGGAAAAGAACACACATGCAATGAGTCTAGTGGATCCATGTGTGGTTTGTGGAAAAGAACACACATGCAATGACTCTAGTGGTTGATCCATGTGTGGTTTGTGGAAATAACACACATGTAATGACTCTAGTGGTTGATCCATAAGTGGTTTGTGGAAAAGAACACACATGCAATGACTCTAGTGGTAGTTTTAGTATAAGAACAAACATGCAACGACTCAAATGGATCCATATGTGCTTTGTGGAAAGAACACACATGCAATGACCACTGGTTGATCCATAAGTTTTTTGTGAAAAGAACACACATGCAATGACTCAAATGGATCCATATGTGGTTTGTGGAAAGAACACACATGCAATGACCACTGGTTGATCCATAAGTTGTTTGTGGAAAAGAACACACATGCAATGAGTCTAGTGCCGGTTTGTGGTTTTAGTATGAGACCAAACATGCAATGACTCAAATGGATCCATATGTGGTATGTGGAAAGAACACACATGCAATGACACTAGTTGATCCATATGTGGTTTGTGGAAAGAACACACATGCAATGACTCTAGTGGGTGCAGATGTGGTTTGTGGAAAAGAACACACATGCAAAGACCACTGGTTGATGCATAAGTTGTTTGTGAAACAGAACATACATGCAATGAGTCTAGTGGATCCATGTGTGGTTTGTGGAAAAGAACACACATGCAATGACTCTAGTGGTTGATCCATGTGTGGTTTGTGCAAATAACACACATGCAATGACTCTAGTGGTTGATCGATAAGTGGTTTGCGGAAAAGAACACACATGCAATGACTCTAGTGCTAGTTTTAGTATAAGAACACACATACAATGACTCTAGTGGGTCCACATGTAGTTTGTGAAAAGAACACACATGCAATGACCAGTGGTTGATCCATAAGTTGTTTGTGGAAAAGAACACACATGCAATGACTGTAGTGCCCGTTTGTGGTTTTAGTATAAGAACAAACATGCAATGACTTAAATGGATCCATATGTGGTTTGTGGAAAGAACACACATGCAATGACACTTGTTGATCCATATGTGGTTTTTGGAAAGAACACACATGCAATGACCACTGGTAGATCCACATGTGGTTTGTGGAAAAGAACACACATGCAAAGACCACTGGTTGATCCATAAATTGTTGGTGGAAAAGAACACACATGCAATGACTCTACTGGTTGATCCATGTGTGGTTTGTGGAAAGAACACACATGCAATGACTCTAGTGGTTGATCCATATGTGGTTTGTCAAAAGAACACACATATAATGACTCTAGTGCTAGTTTTAGTATAAGAAAACACATACAATGACTCTAGTGGGTCCACATGTAGTTTGTGAAAAGAACACACATGCTATGACCACTGGTTGATCCATAAGTTGTTTGTGGAAAAGAACACACATACAATGAGGCTAGTGGATCCATGTGTGGTCTGTGGAAAAGAACAGACATGCAATGACTCTAGTGGTTGTTCCATGTGTGGTTTGTGGAAATAACACACATGCAATGACTCTAATGTATCCGTGTGTGGTTTATGGAAAAGAACACACATGCAATGACTATAGTGCTAGTTTTAGTATAAGAACACACATACAATGACTCTAGTGGGTCCACATGTAGTTTGTGAAAAGAACACACATGGAATGACCACTGGTTGATCCATAAGTTGTTTGTGGAAAAGAACACACATGCAATGACTCTAGTGCCGGTTTGTGGGTTTAGTATAAGAACAAACATGCAACGACTCAAATGGATCCATATGTGGTTTGTGGAAAGAACACACATGCAATGACACTAGTTGATCCATATGTAGTTTGTGGAAAGAACACACATGCAATGACCACTGGTTGACCCACATGTGGTTTGTGGAAAAGAACACACATGCAATGACCACTGGTTGATCCATAAGTTGTTTTTGGAAAATAACACACATGCAATGAGTCTAGTGGATCCATGTGTGGTTTGTGGAAAAGAAAAAAACATGCAATGACTGAAATGGATCCATATGTGGTTTGTGGAAAGAACACACAGGCAATGACACTGGTTGATCCATATGTGGTTTGTGGAAAGAACACACATGCAATGAATCTAGTGGGTCCACATGTGGTTTGTGGAAAAGAACACACATGCAAAGACCACTGGTTGATGCATAAGTTCTTTGTGGAAAAGAACATACATGCAATGAGTCTAGTGGATCCATGTTTGGTTTGTGGAAAAGAACACACATGCAATGACTCTAGTGGTTGATCCATGTGTGGTTTGTGCAAATAACACACATGCAATGACTCTAGTGGTTGATCCATAAGTGGTTTGCGGAAAAGAACACACATGCAATGACTCTAGTGCTAGTTTTAGTATAAGAACACACATACAATGACTCTAGTGGGTCCACATGTAGTTTGTGAAAAGAACACACATGCAATGACCACTCGTTGATCCATAAGTTGTTTGTGGAAAAGAACACACATACAATGACTCTAGTGTCGGTTTGTGGTTTTAGTACAAGAACAAACATGCAATGACTCAAATGGATCCATATGAGGTTTGTGGAAAGAACGCACATGCAATGACACTGGTTGATCCATATGTTGTTTGTTGAAAGAACACACATGCAATTACCACTAGTTGACCCACATGTGGTTTGTGGAAAAGAACACACATGCCATGACCACTGGTTGATCCATTAGTTGTTTGTGGAAAAGAACACACATGCAATGAGTCTAGTGGATCCATGTGTGGTTTGTCGAAAAGAACAAACACGCAATGACCACTTTTTGATCCATGTGTGGTTTGTGGAAAGAACACACATGCAATGACACTGGTTGATCCATATGTGGTTTGTGGAAAGAACACACATGCAATGACTCTAGTGGGTCCACATGTGGTTTGTGGAAAAGAACACACATGCAAAACCACTAGTTGATCCATATGTTGTTTGTGGAAAAGAACACACATGTAATGAGTCTAGTGGATCCATGTGTGGTTTGTGGAAAAGAACACACATGCAATGACTCTAGTGGTTGATCCATGTGTGGTTTGTCGAAATAACACACATGCAATGACTCTTGTGGTTGATCCATAAGTTTTTTGTGGAAAAGAACACACATGCAATGCCTCTAGTGGTTGATCCATATGTGGTTTGTGGAAAAGAACACACATGCAATGACTCTAGTGCTAGTTTTAGTATAAGAACACACATACAATGACTCTAGTGGGTCCACATGTAGTTTGTGAAAAGAACACACATGCAATGACGACTGGTTGATCCATATGTTGTTTGTGGAAAAGAACACACATGCAATGACTCTAGTGCCAGTTTGTGGTTTTAGTATAAGAACAAGCATGCAATGGATCAAATGGATCCATATGTGGTTTGTGGAAATAACACACATGCAATGACACTCGTTGAGCCACATGTGGTTTGTGGAAAGAACACACATGCAATGACCACTGGTTGACCCACATGTGGTTTGTGGAAAAGAACACACATGCAAAGACCACTTGTTGATCCATAAGTTGTTTATGAAAAAGAACACACATGCAATGAGTCTAGTGGATCCATGTGTGGTTTGTGGAAAAGAACACACATGCAATGACTCTAGTGGTTGATCCATGTGTGGTTTTTGGAAATAACACACATGCAATGATTCTAGTGGTGGATCCATGTGTGGTTTGTGGATCGAACACACATGCAATGACTCTAGTGCTGGTTTTAGTATAAGAACACACATGCAATGACTCTAGTGGGTTCACATGTGGTTTGTCAAAAGAACACACATGCAATGACACTGGTTGATCCATTTGTGGTTTGTGGAAAGAACACACACGCAGTGACACTGCTTGATCCATGTGTGGTTTGTGGAAAAGAACACACATGCAATGACCACTTGTTGATCCATGTGTGGTTTGTGGAATGAACACACATGCAATGACCACTTGTTGATCCATGTGTGGTTTGTGGAAAGAACACACATGCAATGACCACTGGTTGATCCATATGTGGTTTGTGGAAAGAACACACATGGAATGCCACAGATGTATCCATATGTGGTTTGTGGAAAGAACACACATGCAATGACACTGGTTGATCCATGTGTGGTTTGTGGAAAGAACACACATGCAATGACTCTAGTGGTTGATCCATGTGTGGTTTGTGGAAATAACACACATGCAATGACTCTAATGCTGGTTTTAGTTTAAGAACACATATAGATCCATATGTGTTTTGTGGAAAAGAACACACATGCAATGACCACTGGTTGATCCATAAGTAGTTTGTGGAAAGAACACACATGTAGTGAACACTGGTTGATCCATGTGTGGTTTGTGAAAAGAACACACATGCAATGCCATTGGTTGATCCATATGTGGTTCGTGGAAAGAACACACATGCAAGGACACTGGTTGATCCAAATGTGGTTCATGACAGGAACACACATGCAATAACTCTTGTGGATACATATGTGGTTTGTGGAAAGAACACACATGCAATGAACTCTAGTGGATCTATCTTGGCATAATTTGATGTATGCCATGCTGTATTTCATTGTAAAAGACACCCACTTTCCAGTTTTATAGTACTCAGCTTTGCCCCCTGCTCTCTCTCTCTCTCTCTCTCTCTCTCCCTCTCTCTTTCGTAGAATCCCAAACCTGTGCCCATTTTGTCTGCTACGCCCTGATTGGTTGTCACAGTTGTCACGCGGATCGTGCGCACCAACCGTTCATCCTGTGTGATCCAACGAGGCTCGTTGCACATGTCTTGCCCTTCACAGGACAAGGCGAGACAGCTCGGACGTCTCCCTCAACGAGACTTCTACAAGAAGGAACACGATGTCGTCCATGGAAAAAGTCGTCGAGTGGTCATGTCATGTTTAATCTAGTCTACAAAGGCTACAAGTCTACTGCACAACAACTAGTCATCCACGAACCACCGGCTATACCATTTTTATTATGCAGCGCGCCTGCACTCTCACTTCCGCCAGGCCCCTACCACACGAACCTTCCACACGGCAGCCGTAGCCGGAAGAGCTATCAACCGGGGCCCTCGAGGAGGCCTAAACGTCCCCGCATTAAAAACCCAGCCTATCGGGTCCTCCATTCGCACTCATCCACTAGTCTCTCTTCCCTATCCAGCAAAACCCCACAATCTTGAACGTACTTGCACGAACCTTCTCCATGAAACCAGTGTGTGGGGGTGAGTGTCCGGGCATCGTCGTCGGGGTGGTGCTTCACACGGCAGATCTGGAGGAGCATCACACAGCACAGGCCGAGGAGGACGTGCAGTTCAACCCCTTGGGGGACCATGTGCACGCCGGTGCTGACGACTTCGGAGACGCCGATGAGGGCATGGAGTTCGACGAACACGCTCCGCTCGTGTACCCGGAGGTACATCTATTTCTACATGTTTCATATTTTTTGCTCGAGCTTAATCTATCCAGGCGACATAAAAAAATCTAGTCCTAATGATTAGATGCAACGTACGAACCAGTACATGGAGAGATCTAGTCTGTTCTGAATGAATCCATATTATTTATTTATTAATAAGTTAACAAGAACACAAACCACATTAATTTAGGAGCGAGCTAGGGAGACGGCCGTAATGAACTGTTGAACCTGCATAGACATGTTATTGCATCGAAAGTAACTTGGAATGGTGGAAGGAATATATATTTGTTATTTTGCTCATTTCGGTTTGTATTCCATACATTACATCTGTATTCAAGTGAGATGGACTCTGACAAGGAGACCAGGGACAACAAGAGCCGCCATGTCATGAAGAAGCTCAAGAGCGGGATAATCCCTTTCCGTACTCGATTTGGGGAGCTCAGGTGCCCTTTCTGTAAGAAAGGAGTCAACCTGAGGATTGCCAGCTTGATTCCGCATGCGGTTGGCATCGGTAAAAGCCCGGCTAGTAAACACAAGTCGGCGACCAAGGGTAAGCACGCTGCTTATGGCAAGTTCCTGAGGGAGTATGTCAAGAACGGCCTAGTGTCCCCTTACTTAGGAATCAGCAACTTCTAGCCGACCAACCCCGTCACTGTGCTGGCCCGGCCACTAATAATATTTAGTTCTCTTAGCGTATCTAGACCCTTAAACTATGCGGATTTCTATTTTCGTACCCTTCAAAATATATTAAAGTTCATTTGTTTATGTTGTTAAAGTTTCGGTGGCATACTCATTATTTGGCATGGATAGAGGGGGTGCCCCCGACAGATATAAGGGTTATCCTGTCCGCTAGATCACAGAGGATCAACGGTTGGTGGGAAAAACTGAGTACAACTGAATCGCCATGGTTAGACACGAGGGAAAAAACGTGACTCACGGTACGCGTGTGCGGTGCACGGGACGGTAGCGGTCACGTGTGGCCGTGCACGGCGCATTAGCGTACGCGGTGCACGGTAGTGCAACGAAACGCCGCTTCCCTTCTCCTTTAATAGAGGCCTCCCCACTCCCACTAATCACGCACTCACTCACTCAACCGTCTCCATTGTCCCATCACCTTCTACAGATGCCCAACAAAACCCCAACCACGCCGGCGATGGAGAAGATCAACGCCTCCAAGGCCGCTGGCGAGGAGCCCCCCATCCCCATCCCCGCATCCTTCGTAGCCGCCGGCGAGGAGGCACCCACCGGTCTCGGACAGATCCCGCTCGGCTAGGACCCCTACGAGGAGGTTGTCTACATAAGGCTAGAGAACCCCTATGACACCAACGTCGCCGACCCATGGTCTGAGGTAACCAGGGTTTTCTCCCCTTCCCTTGTTCTTCCCCCGTTCCCATCGTTGGATGCTAGATCGTATGTTATTAGGGCTCGGCTGTTCTTATTTTTTACAGTAGCTAATCCTATTGTGTCGCATCTCGATTTTCGATGAATCCCCCTGTTCGTAGTTGGGATCAGTATTCGATTTGGTTTGAGATTTGGGGAATAATCGGGAGATCTCATTCGGTTAATTTATGCAAAAATCAATCCCGATAATCAAAGTTTCTCAATCATGTCCTTATTCACTCTATTGTTTTTTCCAACAGGAGGATAGCAGCGACCTCCGCAGCGACGACGAGTCGCAGGACACTAAGACTCATCATGTGCCAAGGAGGCTAAAGTCCGCTCAGTACAATAACTTCTTCGCTGACGACGTGTATAGGTGCCCCTTCTGCCCCACCAGGAGGCTCCGTGGCACGGACTTCAACTCCCTCGTGAAGCATGCCGAGGACGTGAGGACCTGCGGCGAGTCCGTGAATGTCCACGGCTTCAGGGCCAAGCACCAGGCGCTCGGTCTTCACCTCCGAAACCTCCAGAAGGTTGCTATCGAGGACGGTCGCATGCCCCTGATCAGACCCAAGGTGCCCAAGGTTAAGGGGCTGGGCAGCAAGAAGTGGAGGAGGCGCCAGAGGGAGGAGGCGAATGTCCTCCTGGCAGAGGCCACGAGGGGCCACTGATCAGCTGCTGCTGTAAATCAGCTTCTTTTGTCTTGTCTATGTTGAAGCAGTCCGCTGCTGCTGCTGAGCAGCCTAATTGTCGAACCTCGTTAAGTACCGTACTATATAACCTATATTAGCTGTTTTATCTGTTTACTAAATTTATTTATGGTGCTGGTTTGTTTTGCTGCTCTAGATTTGCTACCAGATTGGGGAAAATGATCGCAAAAGGAACAATGAATGAAGAGAGAAGCTGCTCTAGATTCCCTAAATTTTTGGGCAAAAACACACAACTGTTAGAGAGAGAGGGGAAAAGGCGCTCTTAAAAAGGCCAAATAGCAAAACAAAACTTCCACTTTCGGCGTCATGGCGCACGTAACTGCCAAGCCTTTGACCAGACGGCACCCCCCTCCGAGCGCATGTGAGGGCTTCGGAATATCGGGAGGGCAAAAGTGAGGACAAACGAGACACAATGTTTCTATAGCTAAATCTTACAAAAAGCTGAATTTGGCTTTACCATGCAATTTGTCCAGACCTCCACAATGTAGCTATTCTAAATCCCTAAACTATGTGGTGCGTTGAAACCTAATGCTTTTCCACCGACACGTGTGTTGCAAAGTTGCTTGATCGTGCATGCTTACACAAGTGGCCTATAGAGAAACTTATATAAGCATGGGCAAACGAGCTTCATTTTGGCAAATTCGGGACAAGCTTTGCGCAATCGGCAGGCCTAATTGGCTGGGCGGCTGCCCCGGGGTGCAGGGATGCTAGGTCCATGTCTATGCTTACACTTTTTAAAATTGTTAGGAATTAATAATAACTGTACACTTCCTTCTGTCCTGTCACATTACGTCGTGTCAGCACCGCGCACCCGCTGCGGATCGGCAACGGGACGGTGGTCTACGTGACCAGTCTCTACCACGCCAAAGCCACATCGCACACCCGTCCCATCGCCTACCAGGATGGACGCCGAATTTAATCGCTAGGATTGGAAACCATCGGTGCTCGCCCGGTCAAACTTGCTTCTGCATGGGTATGACCGGAATATTGGTAAACAGAATTTATGCATCGCCTTTTGTCTCCTCAGCACATCACTGTGCAAAAATCCCCAACTCATTCCTTCCGCCGGCACCACCACCGCAAGAACCATCGACGTTGCCGCAGGCACCGCCTCCGCCTGGCCATACCACCGCAACAGATCAGTCCACCTCCACACCTAGTCCCAGCCACCGGTACCGACCCTAGGCCACCGCCGCCGCATTAGCTGATGCCATGGACGCAGAGTACGGCATGTTCGGCGACGGGAGCGACTACACCGACGAGTACACCGTCACTGCCCATTGCACCACCAAGCTGACGGTCGTCCACACAAATGCGTCAGCGAAGGTGGCCAAGGTCATCGCAATGTACGAGAGGTGGCTACAGGAGCCGATGGACAGGTACAAGATCGTCGGCCTTGACCTCGAGTATACCAGAGATAGGAAGAGGATGGCGCTTTTGCAGCTGTCCATGCGCAACCACTGCCTACTATATCACGTATGTAGGGACAAATCTGTATGCCCGAAGCTTCGCGATTTCCTACACAGGAGGGAGATCTACTTCGCCAGCGTCGACATCAAGAACGACACTCCGAAGCTAGAACGGAATCTCCTCGTTCATGTCGTCAATCACGTCGATCTCCAACGTTTGTGGAGGTACCCGGATGGCGGTACAAGGAAAGCCGGCATGGCTAGACTCGCTTCCAACATCATCGACCGCGAGTACGCCGACATGAAAATCGAGTTCCCGAAGCACCTACACGAGCGATGGGAGTGGAGGCACCTGGATTACGATGCGATCAAGTACGCAGCCAGGGACGCGTATGTCTGCTACGAGATGCTCAACAGGATCTGGCGGGTGGGTGAGTGTGTTGTTTACCACTACTAGTTTCGCATTTTGTTCCTAGTTTTATCTCGCCTGTATTTTATCTCGCATGTATTTTTCTAAGCATTCTGTGTGTAAGAATCAAGCTCGTATGATCCCTGTGCTATTAGCTACTTAACCTGTATGAATTACATTCCCCCTTTTGTATGCTCAACATTCAATCTTACAAATTCTGTCTGTGCCATTTGCATGCGGCAGAATCCAGGACTGACATGCATAAGGTGTGATACAGTCATAAGTCATAACCAAACCCAGATTATAGAGAAGGATACAGTCATAAACCAGATTATAGTTTGACAAAGGTAATACACAGCAGTTCGTAACCGCTCACATAGTGTACTTATGAAATAACATGTTTTCATAAACACAACAATCATGCACTAATAGTCTACTTCCCAGCCTGTTAGAGAAGGAAACCGATCCCATGATGCCTTCGGTCGCTTGCCCCGGTTTGTAGATTCATCTACGATCCGGAATCTGGGACAAACAACCTGTCTTGGTGGTGGTTCAATGATGTGATGGCTGGAACGAGATTTTACAATCTAGCGGTACAGCTCGTGGCTAACATACCCGTCAATTGCAGCGTACTTCAGATTAGGTTTAGAAAGTGGCTTATCATCCCAGTAATCGTGCCTTAAACGCCTCCACGAACATCTCGACAATCTGTCCTTCATGTCAGCGTACCACGGGTCTATGAGTTCGCAGGCAAGAGCGGCCATCCCGGTCTTGCTGCCCTTCGTCCCTGGGATCCAGTAAATTTCCTGGATGTCCACTCTGTACTCCTTTGGGATTCTAATGTTGACAGCCGGCTTTTCAAGCAGTTTACTGTGATTCGTGATGTCAACACTGGTACATGTTATGTGCTGGTTCATGAGAAAGTCATGAAACAGATCCCTAATGCTTTTGCCCCACCTACATGAAAATGAATTCAGACAAATAATATAGCAATACCTTTTGTAAACACACGGTTCAGGAGCAAATAGACAGCAAAGTCTACCAGATCCCGTCAGCCCCCTTCTCGCAAAAAGGTTGGTATACCAGGACGTGCTCCTTCATGGAGAGTTACACCATGGCATTCGCGGCTGTACTCGAGGTCGAGACCTACGAACCTATTTTCTTCGAACTGCAGCCAACTCGTGAAATTATTCGGAGTGTTCCTCACCGTCCGAGGGTCGGTGGTGTAGACGACATCGATCTTCTTCCCGCCATGTACTTCGATATCGAAGTGTGTAGTTTCTTGCCTGCCGTCGTTTCGGACGTCCGGAGCGTCCATGACTACAGGCAAGAGGGAAAGGATACGGAGGAAGAGGGTGATGCGGTGGTGGAGGAAATGGATGAGGCCGTGGAGGAGAAAGATGATGAGGCTGTGGAGGATGAAATGAGACGGAGAAGTGAAAGATTGGAACCGCCCTTACCAATATCTGGAATGGTGCACGACCGTTCGTAGTAGGGTGAAGGTGGCTAAAAACGGCAGTTTTACACATCGACGCTAGCGCTTCCTAAAATTTGTTCTGCGCCACTTGCATGTGGTGGAATCAATTCAAACGTAGGAACGTTTGTGCATGCCGACCTTCACTCGCTGACAGGCGGGCCACACATTTCCCTTTTACGATATATTTTTTCACTTCCTCTAGACGGTTCCGATGCACGCCCTCAATAATTACGCCCCCTTCTTTTCTTCCACGCGGACGAGAACTGGCGGCGGCGGCGGTTCCTTGCAGATCCACTCCCCACTCGAACAACTGCCCCCATCCCTGATTCCACCCCCTCTCGAATCCATCTGCCTCCTTATCACAACGCCTCCATTAATCTACCGGATTCCAGACTCCATTTGCCGCTATGGGTAGAGCTTGGGGTAGCAGCAGGCTGAAGCGAAAGACATGCGACGACGACGCGGATGGCCACGGCGACCGCTACTGCGAGGATTGGCGATGGCCGAACCTCAGCGCCGTGAATGTGCATAGGATCGCCTCGGAGTTAGACATCATCTCAGCCGGCCGCCTCGCTCGCTGCATCCCTGGCTACCGCGTGATGATGCGGAACATGGACGAACAACCGTTCGGCACGCCAGACCTTCTTTACCCTGATAACAGCAAATGGCCAGACGACCGCAATGGCCACGTAAGTTCCAGTATCTAGCTTATTCGTTCAGTCATATCGTTGAGTCATATGTGCTCAACTCTCATCGGAATCCTATGTTCCTTTCGTCGAACGTGTCGTGTGCACGCGCGGTTTCAACAAATCGAACCATTTAAGACTATTTTGTACAGCGAAAGCTCTGCTCGTACCTGATATTTTGGTATTTTCATAGTGACACAGTCTTACTTTAGGTGATAGACGAGTTGTCAATTTCGATTTTGCAATGGAATGTCTGCTAGGTGATATTCTGTTTCCTAAAATAAAAACAAACAGATTAGACGATTTAAGGCTGTTATGCCCCGAGCTGTTTAATTATGATCATCGTCAGGAGTTTGTTCTGGGGGGCTCTGCTCCTACTCCATATATTGAGTATCTTCGTAGTGACACATGCACAATTTAGGCGATATCTGAGGAGACACTCGTATTTAGGCGATATTTTGTGTACTTTAATCTAAAGGTCCAGTTGTCAAATTGTATTTGCAATGGAATCCATGCTGGGTGATTGTACCAACTAACAACAAACTCTGTAGAATATTCATGCAAAACTGATGCTGCTAGATAATTGGTCGAAATTAGTAGTGGTGAATATCTAGGAAGAAGAAGAGACGGAAATGGGAGATGACCAGAACTGGGTGGGTGACAACGACGAGTGGCTGGTCCTTTTATCCTAGGATGGGAGTACTTGGACTTTAAAAAATTGCTACAGATCGAAGAGACTTGCAGTGCCATTTTTGAAGGGTGTCAGCATTACTACATTCAACAGCGGGTGGCCGCCGCCCATTTGCAAATTCGCTTACAGGTTCAACATGGCAGAACTTGAGCTCGTGAAGGTACATCTCCCAGATAGACCGCGGGAGGGGGCGTGGAAGAACTGGGAGTACGACCTCTTAGCGGTGTTCGACAAGGCAATCACATTCATTAGATGCCCAGAAGACAAGGAATGGACAGTCTTGCGTGACGACTTCCTACGGCCGGAGGAGTATGTCGATGCCGACTTCACCTATGGCTACTCTTCGTACAGACCGCAACGCATTTATACGGTCACTGAACCTAGCGGCGATGTGCGTGTTTGAGAGCCGTCCATTTGGGGTGAGTGATGGTGTCATATAGCATGTAAAATCCCATTCAAAATTCTGCTTACTGACTGTTAGTAACACGCAGGTACCCACGTAGCCCCGCGCATCATTCCAGCTCTAGTCATCGAAGATGCAGTAGCAGATGCTGAACTTGGGACACGGTGCTGGTTCCTGGCACCTCTCGGAGACAACACGGAGCAAGATGATGAACTCTTGTGGATTCATATCTGGGGAGCACTAAACAGCGTTGGTGATACAATAGAACATATGGGGACACAACTTTCTTCATACCCATCGCTGTAGTGTCACATTTTCTCGAGGTCCGCATGCCCATCTGAAGACCCAATAGAGCAAGTCTGGAGCAGAGTCAACAATCTGAAGGGACAATCTGTGTTTCTTGGGATCAACTACCCTTTCTTTGTCGGAGCCCTTGGAGCTGTTGAACCTGTAATTGCTCAGGCAGCCCTGGCCCCTGATGCTGCCGCTGCTGCTGGTGGTGGTGGTGGTGGTGTTGGTGGTGGTGGAGCTGACGAAGAACTAGCTGCTCCTGCTCCTGGTGAAGCTGACGAAATACTTGGTGATGCTGCTGCTGGTGAACCTGACGAAATACTTGCTAATGCTGTTGCTGGTGAAGCTAACGAAATACCTGATGAGGCTGCTGCTGGAGTCCAGGAAGAACATGCTGGTGTTGTTGCTGAGGTGCCAGCACTTCCATTATTGATAGCAGACTGTGTGTTTGTTGCACACTCACACGCCTATCATGTTGACACTCCAGATCCAACATGGAGCCGAATCCACGACGGGGGGAGGGGGCCTACAATTAGCTCATCAGTGGGGTCGTACTATTTGAAGGAGAATGAAAGACGGCCAAACGCAGCATTCTGGTTCGTTCCGACGATACCACCAGCTCCAGGGACCTAGTGGTCATACTGGCAGATCTGATGAACCATTTGTCTGTATCTTTATCATTAGTTACACTTATGTGTGTAAAGACTAAGCTGTGCTTATTTGTGTAAGACTAAGTTAGGCCTAACTGCGTAATATTCAGTGAAGCCCAACTTTTCTTTCCACGCCCATAACAACAGAATTGCAGCATAGAACATACAAATGTAATATGCATACCAGGCATTTTTGCTCAGGATAACAACCACTTCAAGCAAATGATACATCGTGTACGCATTTGAACGCATCACTAGAATGTGCCACCTATTGATGATTGATGACATGGATCTAGCTTTTCTGCGCTTATTTGCATTGAATCGCTCATTGATTTGTTCACATATTTTTTGGCAATGGCTGATGAACTCCACTCTCTTGGTAACTTGCTTTGTCAGCGAGCACTTGTTGATGCAATGCAAAGTACAGAACATGGTCGTCATCGTCATTCCATTTAGGTTCTCTATGTTTTGTCATCACGGAGCTACTAATTTCAAATGAAAATCTAGTAAACAATATATGTGTACATTGTTAGAGTATGCTACGGCCACGGTACATACATGTTTTTCTACAATCATAAGAAGAAAACTTGATGCATTTTCATCTTGTTGGCGTTGTGCCGAACTTGGTGGATGTGGCTTTGAGGTTCGGAGAGGAATGCACTGAGGCTGGTGCGTGTGCGACCACGGCGACGGCGAGCTTGGATTCTGGAGGAGACCAACAGGACCGAGCATGGTCGGCATGGTGACATATCTCACCCGGGAATGAATTCCCGTCCCCGCGCCGTGCCAATGGTGCGGTCATGGTGAGGGCGAGCTCTGATTCGGGATGGGGAGGAGAACGGGCCGAGCAGGTTTGCCCAAGTCCTAGCTCTGGGCCATGGCCGCGACCACCGATTGCCGCCCCGGAGGAAGAAGCAGACGCGTAAAGGATGCATGTGCCAACGCTGCAAGCCTACATGGCATCGACGACGACAATGACATAACGGAGAAAGCTGACAGGGGGACCCAACTTGACGACCGTTAGCCTGATTTTTTGTATTAAAACATAAAGTTGAATTCGTGCTGAAAAGGACCCTCTGAGTATTTGGCACACCAGCTATAGTCATCGCGGATGATATCAGGGAACTCGGGTACCGCGTTGCCTGGCCACCCCAAATTTCGGGCCGCAAAATGATATTCTCCGCTAGCTGCTGTTGGCGTCGCTGCTCGATCCTCTCAGCGCCCTCGAAGAAGAAACGACAAGAGACTCGCTAGCCTCCTCAGCTGACCGCCGCAGGTATTGGGAGGACCGCAGCCACCTCCATCATCATCATCCTCAAGGTCCGACGACAACGCCCAGAAGCGTCCCGACACCGGCGAGGCCTAGAAATCAGCCGCGTGATTGCCATGAGATTCTCCTCCGAGATCGCCCGACATAGTGCATGTGTATAAATCAATCCTGCCCTGTCCTACAGCTGCATTGCTACAGGTCTTGGATCTAGAGGGAGGGAATGGTTCAGCTTTAGTAGGTCCTCGATCTGGAGGGAGTGACTCGTAAGCTCAACAGAGGAAGAGGTTCAGCGGTGGTTGGGATTGATTGGTGTCCTTGCACGCCGCTGATCTGTTTTTAGAGATAAGAGAGAGAATGACTAAGAGAGATGGAATTTGGGAGCGTCCATGAATTTGTACTTAGGATCTCATTTATTCATATCAGGTATCACTCACCCGTTCGCAACCTCCTCCACGAAAGTCACCAGAATTTAGTATATTGGCTCATCCAATTTTAGCTAGGTGTTCTCGACGTCTATTTATCTTATTGACATAAGGCCGTACTTCCACTTTTATTCTTTGAATTAGGCTTTGGCTCAGCTTTATAAATAAAGCCACATCGGCCGAACAGGATATAAGGTGATGGGAAGACCCTATATAGCAGATCAAGATAAACAAGAAAAACCTGAAAGGCCAACACTTGCCACCGAAGACAACGATCCAAGACCAGGGTGAACCGGGGCTCTACGACAACGCCCCCAAGAGGGTAACGACGCACCGCGCTGCTGCTGTCGAGACCGAAGGTCAAGTGTTTTCACCCAGAGCACTAGCAGATAAGGTTGCCGCAACGGCTACCCCCAAAGGGTAACGGTACCGCATGCATCGCCGCTGTTGGTGCCGAAGCAATAAGATTTCCCCTAGAAAAACCTTCGAGCCATTCCCCAGCGACCGCTCGCACCCGTTTTCTCCGAGAGAGGCCTTTGACACACGATTTGGGAACTATTGGAGCCGCTCCTCGCCATCAACATGACCAAAGAAGGGAACCACCACCGCCGCCACGTCGCTCGCCAAAGAGACGCTGCGCAGTCCACCTTCTAGGGCTACCGCCCTGGCTTCCATGAACTCGAGCCAAAGGCTCCGGCCACCGTCACAACGCACAATGGACGAGAAGGACGGAGTAGGGCAAAACTCAGATTTTCAGTCATCGAGCCGCACGACAGCTTAGGGAGGGGATCTGCCCTCCGTCACCTTGTAGCAAGTGTCGTCCGGACGAGTAGGAGTGCCAACAAGGCCGAGATCAGGCCCGGCTAGGCCCAAATCAAGCCTAGATCTAGCCCATTGGCTCCACCGCCACGCTGTAGTTGCCAGGCTGTCGGCAGTCTCCGTCAGGTCCACCTCACCACCATCGTTGCCACTAGACGTGCCTCCATGCCCCGTCGCTGTCGGCCTTCAGCCGCGCCACCACAGCAGGACATCCTGAGCCCGACGCCAACTGCTGCCCACGTCATCGCCAGGGGGAGCCCCGGTGCTGCGCCGCCCAGGGGGGCACGCGCCTCACACACCGCCACCACTGTTCGAGCCCGCCGCCACCTTCAGAACGCACCACCGCCAGCAGCTCCCTCCCACGAAGAAGCACCAATGCCAGGTAGAGGAGGTCCCACCGCCACCGGCACCACGCGGACTTTGTCAGGCGGCACGCGCCGGCGGCGGAGGGGGGAGGAGAGGAGGAGGTGCGGGAGACGGGTAGCTAGGGTTTCATCTCTCGCCTACGCGGGGGGCGACGCGAGATGAGTCGGGCATGATTCTACTTCCACTTTTATTATCAAGTTAAATACAACAGTGGTCTATTTAGTCCTAATACTCGGAATTTGCTCAATTGTTCCGCACATGATATATAAGTTGAGAAGTAAAAATGTGTTTTAATCAACATTGATGTGTCTAAATCTATTGTTCCGTGGCAACGCACGAGCATGCAACTAGTACTATTAAAAAGATTCACGTCGTTCGTCACCCCTCAATTTTTTCCATCTGCCATCAAAAGATGATTTTGCCCCTAAAATTCGGCGTTATTATAGCCACAGCCACCCATTAGTCAAACTCGAGGGAACATTGTTGCTTTCCTGCCTGCGTCGCCCTGTGCGCCTCGTCACGCTCCTCCGCCGACACGACGGAGAAGAGGAATGGAGCCATCATGAAAGAGGAGTAGGGACATGCCCCGTCCCTGGTCCCGTCCACATCATCCTCCTCCTCATCTCCCTATCCTCCACTCCAGCGGCGCTCCTCCCTGATTCCACACACCACCGGTGCCCATACCTAGATCCCGACACCACTGACACCATCCTCCTCGTGGTCCAACACATGGTGGAATCGGACAAGAAACTATGGAATCGAGCTCAACCATGAGAAGAAGCCGCGGTCGTGGCTTTCGGAGGCCTGTACTGTGGTGGACAAGCGACATCCGAAGGTTGGAGGTGACCAGGATCATGTGTAATGGAAGGAGAGCAGGAACACGTAGGGTGTCGAAGACGGGTGAGTAGAGCGCCATGGATCCTGGCCCGAATGTGACAAGCTCGTGGAGGGGCACGCTTGCTCCACAAGGTCGAGGGCGACGTGCGCACACGGAGAACGGGTTTGTATATATATATGTCAAGCTTCTTTGGTAAAAATCTAAGAACGGATCAAAGAACAATCAAGGCAAAATCGAAGAGAAAATCGACCACGACAGTTGAGGGCCAAATCAAACAACAACAATACAAGCACGATCGAAGCGCCATGCCCAGTGGCAAGCGTGGAAGCAACTGATGCAACGCTCGTGGCAGAGATGCCGACCAATGGCGGTGCCTACGGCTGTGACCTAGGAGCAGCTCCAAGCGGTGCGGCCACCTAAGATGAAGTCCACCAGGACACCTAGCGTTGCTCCTTCGAAGAGTCGGTTTGCTTGCCGGCTACCACAATTCCCAGCGGCACTACTATACAATATACTTGGCGGGATAGCAGCCCGCGGCTGATACGGCAGTGCCCTACAATGGGCCAGCCAGCAGCGTTGACGACGTCCTCTGGCAACACACTCCTCATCCAGGCAGCGCCACAAACCGATGCGGCGGACGGGCAGAGCCGGCATCCCTCTCCTTGTCCTCCATTGGCAGCACATTCCACGGTGGGGATCACTGCAATGCGGCGAACATCCTATCGGCACCGCGCAGAGAAGTTGTGAAAGATTTCTTATCCAGACAGACAAAGCGATTGGATAAGAAACCTTATTTCTTTGGTGAATATGCATTTTGATATTATGACCTTACTGCTTTATTTTTCCTTCTAAACATCCTTGATGAAGGGCGCATGTACCTCTTTATTTTAGATGAAGACACGGTAGCCCTGTCTAGGAGCGTGATATTACTACTACTCACTCCCTGATAAAGGGGACAAAATTGACAGTTTTTTACAAGTATCATATTACATTTTTTTCTAAATGGGGGATTACCCTAGCCTCTGCATCCTCACTAGAAAAACTGACAGCGACTGGAAAATCACTAGAAAAACTGACAGCGAAAAGCCTAACAAAGAGCTATTCATCTCTCAATCTACTAGTATGACACCACATAACTAGGTAGTAGATATCATGAGTAACCATCACAAGATGGTTGCACCCAGAGACCATCTTATCCCGTTGAGATTCTAGGAGTAAACAAGCCCATAGTTGAATCCAGTGAGCCGCCGTAATAATAACCTACAAAAAAGATTGAACTCGAGCCTTGTTAAAAATAATATCATTTCGACACTTCTAGATACACCAACATAAAGCAGATACCCATATACGTATTCTATCTTTGTCAGTCTTATCCATCTCATTCAACCAATTCCCAAACATATTAGTGATATTAGCTAGAGGTGGGAGATTATATGTAAAGAAAACGATGCGCCAAATAATCTTAGCAAATGGGCAAGTTAAAAAAAGATGCTCAATAGTTTCGTCCTCACCACAAAAACAACATTTCTTGCAACCATACTAATTTCTCCTGGAAAGATTATCTTTAGTTAACCAAACCTTGTTATTTAAAAACCACATAAAGATCTTAATCTTAAGTGGTATTTTAAGCTTCTAAAGATATTTTGTTGGGAGTCTCTGATGATCATTCATCATATCCTCGTACATAGATTTAACCGTGAAAACCCCATCCACCATTAATTTCCATTTAAAAGTGTCAGGTTTATTAGATAAAGATACTTACATTACTCTCTGGCAAAGATGTAACCATACATACCAATTGTTTTTAGTCAAATTCCTCCTAAAACCAATATTAAGAGGATTGTGAGATAAAACCTCATTAACATAGACATGCTTTCTATGTACCAAATTATATAAATTAAGATATTTTTGGACTAGCGGTATTTCCCCTAACCAAACATCCTCCCAAAACCTAGTCGAAACCCAATCCCCAATCTGAAAAAACCTTGGTTAAAGAAACTATCTTTTACCTGCATTAGGCCTTTCCAAAAAGGAGAATCAGTTGGCTTAGCTTGGACTTGTGCCAAAGTTTTATTCTTAATTTATTTTTTATGGAGTAATTCTTTCCAAACCCCTTGTTCAGTCAAAAAATGATATAACCATTTTCTAAGAAGGCACTTGTTTTTAAGTTCTAAGACCTCAATCTCCAAACCACCCTGATCTTTGGGTCTACAAACCAAATTCCACTTGGTTAGTCTATATTTCTTCTTGTGTTCATCACTTTGCCAAAAGAATATTGAACGATAGAAGTCTAGTCTTTTCCTAACACCCTTCGGTATTTCCAGGAAAGACAACATAAACATAGGCATACTTATTAAAACCGAATTGATTAGCACTAATATATCCCCATATGATAGTAGTTTACCTTCCCAACACCCAAGTTTTCCTTCAAACTGATTCTCAACTTGATTCCTTTCGAAATTCCTAAGCTTTCTATGATGGATGGGTACCCCAAGGTACCTAAATGGCAAGGATCCCGATTCACACCCAAAAATATCCCGATATTCCTGCTCATGTTCCTTTTCCTTCCCAAAACAATAAATATCACTTTTGTGAACGTTTATCTTAAGGCTCGATAACTTCTCAAAAATGTATAAGATAATTTTCATATTCACAGCCTTACTCATGTCAATGCTCCATAAACAAAATTGTATCATCTGCTTATTGTAGGATAGATAAACCCCCTTCTACAATATGAGGGATTAGACCACCTACATGGCTTTCCTCCCTAGCTCGAGCTATTAAGATAGGTAATACATCCACCACTATGTTAAAAAGCAATGGTGACGGTGGATCCCCCTGACAAACTCCCTTCTTTGTCTGGAAAAAATGTGTAACATCCCAAATCTTTAATCAAGGTTAATCAAGATCCAAATCACCAATTTAGGGTTAACAAAAAATTTCCCATTTAAATAATCAAGCATGCATATGTGTGTTGCATTAAATAAGAATTGTTGTGAATTGTCATGATTGAGTGATCTATTGATTGTAGAATGACTCTAAGGTGAATTACACATCATCTAGATCATTCCCAAACGAATTTCTAAAGAAAAAAGAAATCAAATACAATTAATAAAAGGAAATGGTCACTTTTGCCATTTTAATCAACTAGCCCACTTTGGGTGTTCCTAGGACTCATTTTCAAACAGAAACAATTGTGGATCTTTGCACCCATTGATAGTACAATTAGTGATGTACCAAGGCCCACTTTGTCATCTTCCAAAATTATTCAAACACTATTTAATTGGCATTTGAAAATGGAATCTATCTCATATGTCTAGATCACACTTTTTCAAACACCATCCAAATGAACTCCATTTGAAAATCCCAAGCAACCACAGATGATCAAGCATGAGACCATTCACTCCACCAAAAATCTTTGAAAAATTCAAAAGTTTTCTTCATGCGGCCATTTGATCGAACACTTGGCATGCACTAATCACACTCTAGATTAGACTCATTGTTTTTACAGGGTTTTGCCACCCAATTGCACCCCATTTACTCCCTCTATCCCTCTTTGATCTAACCAAGCCGAAACCAACCCATCCCCTAGTCCCTAGCGCTAGTACCACACCACCCTGAGGCCATGCTCGCCGGTCGATCATGCACAGCTCGCAGCCGACCGCTAGCCCCTCTCCGCCGCTCCAGGAAGCAAGGCGTGACCTCACCGCCATCCACGGTCCACCCCACGGCCACTGCCAGCCACTGGACCACCGAAGATAACCCCCGCACTATCCTCTCTGCGCCACGCCAAAGCACGCCAGAGCGCCATCACCTCTAGCACGCTACATGCGACGCCTTGACCATAGACCGCGCGCGCCGCTCCGCCTTGACCACCTCACCCCGCCAGACACATCCGTACCCCGCCGCTCGCCCCACACTCGCCAGGAACCACGTTGAGCACTGCCTCTGTCTCCTAGAGCACGCGACGCGCCCGACCGTTAACCACCGCCCCTAGCACCGCCATTAAGCTCTAGCTGACTGCTAGGGAACCACCCACCATTCGCCTACCTCGCCCACACCGATAGCCCCTGTGCCGTCGTCACCGATGAGCTCCGCCCACACCTCTCTACCGCCTCGCCGCGCCTATATAAGCAAGCCCCCCCAGCACGAATTCGTCACACGTTCACACTCACCTCTCTCCACTGGTCCTTCCCCACCTCTCGCCGGAGCCGCTCGAGCAGCCAGCCACCGGAATTTCACCAGAGGCAGCCGCAGGAGAGGAGGAGACGCTGCCATCGATTTCGTCCACCCCAGCCTCTGCCGCGACTTCGCCTGAGCCTGCCATCGTCGTCTCGTTCGTTTGCCCGCCTCGCCGCACTCGCTAGAGCCCCGGTACGCCCCCACTGCACCCCCGCCACGTAGCTAGGTTTCCGTCTCGCCTACGACGTGTTCGTCGTCGACGACGACCGTGAGCCGTTGATCTAGTTGTAATCCTGCGGCTACCATCCACCCATACCGTTACGGCAACCACTGTCCCACTGACAGGTGGGGCCCTCACTTAAAACTAGCCCAGGCGCTGCGTGGAGTAAAGTGAGCTGGCCCAGTTATTTCCTGCACGACCCACTTAATTGAAATTTAGCTTTTTCTTTTTCGAACTTAAACTTAGTTCTTTCCCTTAGTTTGAAAATCAATTCAAAGAGTTCTACAAATCCAAATTGAGTGATTCTAATTTTGTTGGAAAGGTATTGAAAATCGCTATCCAAGCCCGTTGGATTTAAATCATTTAGAGTTAGAGATCTCTCCTAGTAAAAATAACAATATAGAAGCTTTTGCACTTTCAAACATTTTTATAAAATCAACCATAATAGCTTTTGAGTTGATTCCAACTCTCAAAAATCACATTTGAACATACCTATCTGAATATATAATAATATTAAGGTTTGCATGCAGTGACTTTGGACTAGTACCAAAATAATGCTATATAGGCATTTCTAGTCACTTTAAATCATTAAAGTATTAATCTTACACTTATTAAAATGTGATCCAACATTTAAATCACATTCCCAGATATTAGAATATGTGGTGATGACATGTGTCCACATGATCCCATATTTTAATTGGAGAATATTAAATCTTAGTTAATTTCAATGAGTAGAAATTACTTTTCTCAAATAAAACAAATAAAACTAGTACATTAAACCTTGTGATGTTGGTGATGATAATAGATCCTCAAATGTGTGCCTTTAGTGTACTAAATAGACTAGTTAAGTATTTTTTTAGTGATTGTGTATCCCGTATGTATTTATAGACGGTAGTGCCGACCAAGCTTACGAAGAGGAGGAATTCTACCAAGAGGAGGAGGAAGAGAATTTCAACCACTGCACTACCCAAGGCAAGCTAACACTTGCAAGTCCCTTAACTATGCAAGCTAGCACTTGCAAGTATTATACTTATGCAAGCCATCATTAACAATGCATGCTAACCCTTGCAAGCTAGATAACCTAAGCAAGAGGCAATAGGCATGCTTGGTTATACATTTTTGACTATTACCTACCCCAAGTTTTATTTACAAGCTTTACCTTCTTCACTTTACCAAAGTTCCTTACTTGTTTATAGATAGCATAAAAAGTATTAAACTTGGCCTATCTAGTTACACTTAGATGTCATTCTATGACATGAGATTGATCTTAGTATCCCACATTAGTGGACACTCTTAACTTAGTAGTTTAGAGCCAAACCAAAAACTTGATCACTTTAGATGGGAATACTTGGTGAAAATGACTTGTGAAAACCTTGGAATGATGAGTCATTATATTGAGATGCTTTGACATGTGTTGAGAAACACAACTAGTTTATGATGATGATGAAATGTTGAGGCATGAGCCTTAGCCCTTTTACAAAAACTGATGGTTGGGTTTGGATGCGATACCATTCCAAATTTACCGTACAACCACAATACCTGAATTGGGTAAGGCTTAGCCGAAAGTTTATATGCATTAGTGTTAGTTCCCTCACGGGAGAGGTTTGAGCCAAGGCTACTTCTCAATGTTGTCCACCTATGCAGTGCCCAGGATGACAGATGGTCATGGCTGGGAGGCCAAGCTCATAGGAGAAGTGCTTATACTAGAGTGTGTAAAGGAAAGGTTATGTTTGACTATCTACATACTAAGTATGATGTTTCAGGGTTATCCCTGACATATGTATCAAATTTTGTGGTGAAAGTGTACCACCTCTGAAGAGTGTCAAACTATTCGAATAGCTGCGTCCGCGGTTATGGACAATTGGAGTGTCCATACTCTTCCATTGTCACATGTTTTCAAAATGACTTATGAAATGAATTGTGACATGACTTGACCACAACAAAGTTGTGACTATGACAACTAAGTTCCCACTTCGGTAATTTTCAACTTTATTTTATCTTTCTTTGTTTCTGAACTTAGCTTAGGTTTCAAACTTAACCTTGCAAGTAAACTTAGAACTTAGCATTCCTACTAGAGTTATCTTACTTGTTATTGATAGTTTGCGAGTACTTAAAGATTACTCATGGCTTTTGTCCCTGGCTATTCCCGTGGCTAGACTATGAAGACGACTACCAAGAGGAAGGACAACAGGAAGGCTATGATAACTAGGATAATCTCCTAGCGTCAGCATTGCGTGTGACATTGAAGATGGACCCCACCGCTACAATTATTATTTATCTCTGCTGCTTGTTGTGTTAAGACTGGATCATGAGATCCTTTATTTGTGTAAGACCTTATTATGGTTTGTAATGGATGATGTACTGTGATATCCAATTTGTTATGTCTCACAAAAATGGTAATCCTGGGATTGCGATGTATGGCATAACAGGCATCTAGGATTAAAAATCCGGGTGTTGACAATTGGTATCAGAGCCAGGTTGACCATAGGAGACCCTAGTTAGAATGGACGTCCGAACAAAAACTTAGTTTCAAAAACCAAAGTGAGTATTTATGAAAACTATTTCCTCTCTTACCCCTTGGAGATTCTTTCTCTCAAAAAATACATGTTCCTCCAAATTCTTACATTACTACATAAAACTTTGACAGACTTGATCCCTTCACTAACTTTCTCATCCTAAATTCTTATAGATGGAAGCTCAGTACAGGAAGTTCTACCAATTGGGCAACGGAGGCCAACTGATCTTCGAGAGGGATCTTGATGCACTATCTGAGTACTTGGAGCGTCCGCATCCGGAATTTCTTGGAGCTCAACTCCCTGGTCCCCGAGGTGGAGATTTACAATGGCTAGTAACTGCTGATCTTCAAGGCAAGATAGAGGCACCAACGTCCGGGAGGATTCAGTTCTCCATGAGAGAGAACAACTGGCTAGATGGATTAGCCAAGGAAATGCATGAAGCTCTCGCTCGTCGTTGCGCACAGAATGTCAACATGATCCAAGGAACCCGCTTTGCTCACTATGCAAGGTGTGATTCTATGGGAATGCCCCTGGAGATCCCAAGTCACCCAGAGTTGAAGCGTCAAGTGGAGAACCTCGACTCCTACTGTACGACAGACAGAAGGAATTGGACAATGCTAGAGAGTACGCCAACCACAACCTCGCCATTGCCGCTCAGAAGGCCCAGACTTTCTCACTGCTAGTCAAGGATCGCCAGTCTCTTCGCCATCAACGCGCAAAGAAGGATCGCACCATCTCCCGTCTTCGCAAGAAGGTAGCTGAACTCGAGAAGGCCATCAAGGAGCAAGAAGTTCAACTTGCAGCAAATGAAGAAAAAGAGGAAGGTGAAGATATCCAAGGGGATATTGACTCCTACCTCAGCAATGATGATGACTATCTGGAGGATGATGCCATGGACATCTACACCGACGATGATGACTCCGATTTCATCGATGATGAGTAGATGCACTAGAGCACTATCGTAGGAAGGAGATGTATCGGTCCCATTGTATCATAGCTCACTGAATGGTTCTTAAAACCATATGTTTTCATTTGATGTTGTGGTGTGTGTGTTTGTATCGTGTGCTTTACTTGAATGAATGAAAAGAAGTTAGTTGCAAAATCTGAGTCAAACTCAAAGTTTTATCTTTGAAACCAAAACCATGAACCTTAGAACTTTCCCTCTTACTCCTTTATCTATCTCAATCTTCAGATGACTCGTGGAAACCAAGGAGGGAGCAGCTCATCGCAAGACCCAATGCTGCAGATTCTGCAGACTCTCATTGCAGACCGTGAAGCTAGTAGGGCAGAGCACCAAGCAAATCTAGCCACCCTGCAACAGATCGCCTAGATGGCTCACAACAATCAGAACCATGGAAATCAGGATCATCCTGGATCCAAGCTCAAAAATTTCTAGAATACCAATCCCCCAATCTTTAGCACTTTGGAGAACCCACTAGATGCAGATAATTGGTTGCAGACAATGGAGAACAACTTAGAAGTAGCCAGAGTGGATGACAACGAGAAATTTCTTTTTGCCACCCACTATTTGGCAGGAGATGCAAGAGCATGGTGGAACAACACCCGCACAATGAACCATGGTCAAGTGATGACATGGGCATCCTTCAAGATCAAGTTCAGCCGCACCCACGTGTCGTAGGTCCTGTCACCAGAATGAGAGATGAGTTCAGAGAGTTAAAACAAGGCAGAATGACTGTAGTGGAGTACCGTGACATATTCTTATCCCTCACTAGGTATGCACCTGATGAGATCAACACGGAGGCCAAGAATAAGGAGAGATTCCTAAACAGACTGCATGATGAGATGCAGACAGTTCTCGTCAACATCCGTTTTGAGGATCTCGAAGAACTAGTCGACTCTGCCATTCAGATGGAAGGGAAGATCAACCAAGCCAATGACAACCGCAAGCATAGAATGATGCACCAGAGTGGATCCAACCATGTCCAGAAGTATCGCCCCAACCCTTCTACAGGATATGCCCCGCGGAACAATCGACCCCCAATGTCTCGCCCAAGCTACCCCAACCGTAGCGGAGGAAATGTGAAGTCCGGAGGAAACAACAACCACCCTGGCAACACCAGCAATTTCAACCATGCACCTCCCAAGCACAACAACAACACTGCACCCAGAACTGGAAGCAATGTTGTGCCTGTTGCAGCCAAAGACATGTCTCAGGTTTCTTGTTTTGAGTGTGGAGTTAAGGGTCACTACTCCAACGAGTGTCCCAAGAAGATTGCCGCTGATACATTGCAAATGTATCTATAATTTTTGATGTTCCATGCTTGGTTTTATCTACTTTCTTGTGTTTTGTCCACACTTTGGAGTACTTTTCATATGATTTCTTGGACTAACCTATTAACAAGAGCCACAGTGCCAGCTACCTGTTTTCTGCTGTTTTTGGTTCCAGGAAAGTCATAAAATGAATATTCTCGGAATTGGACGGGACAAAAGCCAAAGTGCCTATTTTACCGGAAGTCATATGGAGCCAGAATACGAGACGGAGAGGAGCCAGGGGGCCACCAAACCACCTGGCCGCGCGGGCCAGGCCTGGCCGCGCCAGGGGGCCCCCCAGGCACCCCCCTCGGCCTCTCTCTTCGCCTATAAAGAGCCTTCTGACCTAAAAACTTTGGGGGGTTCGACGTTTTTCTACAAGGAGTTCCGCTCCGCTGCCACCACCAGATTCCACGAAACATCACCAGAAACTCTGTTCTGGCACCCTGCCGGGACGAGGAATTGGAGGAGCTCATCGCCATCATCATCACCGTTGCTTCTCCATCGACCATCCATGTTTCCCCATCTATGAGTGAGTAATCCCCCACTGTAGGCCATGGGGATGGTAGGGATTGGATGAGATTGTTCATATAATGGCATCATATTGTTAGGGCATGGTGCCTAGTATCTTTTATTAGTGCGTTATGACTTTGTTGCGACTTGTTGTGCTTAATGCTTGTCAGTAGGGCCCGAGTGCCATGATTTCAGATCTGAACATGTTATTGATTCATTATGATAGTATTGTTTTTGGTCTTATCTACAAGTTGTATACACATGTTGTTGTCTGGAACCAATGGCCCCGAAGTGACAGAAATCGGGATAACCGGAGGGAATGGCTTGATGTGAGGATCACATGTGTTCATGGAGTGTTAATGCTTTGCTCCGGTGCTCTATTGAAAGGAGCACCTTAATTGCCAATAGTTCCCTTGAGGCCCCGCTGCAAACGGGCTAGCAGGAGCAAGTTCTCATTGCGAGCACGTATGACTATATATGGAACACATGCCTAGGATTGTCTAGTACTTGGATGCTTTATCTTATTTATTTGCAATTTCCCTATGTTCTGATTGCTATATGAATTGTCTTATCCATGCAACACCCGTCCATCCATCCCTATGCCTACCGCACTCGAATCCCATGGTTCACTTTTATTGTTACTACTGTCTTTACTTTACTACTGTTGCTACTTTGCTATTCCTACTATAAAACTGTTGCTACTGATAAACTGATGTGACCAAGATTGTTTCCAGGTGCAGCTGAATTGATAACTCAGTTGTTAAGGCTTATAGATATTCTTTGTCTCCCCTTGTGTCGAATCAACAAATTGGGTTTCACTTCCCTCGAAAATACTTCGATACACCCCTATACTTGTGGGTCATCAAGACTATTTTCTGGCGCCATTGCCGGGGAGCATAGCTTTATTTATTAAGTTCACTTGGATTCTCTATTGTTCGCTGCTATCCATCCATCATGGGTAAGTCTCGTGATGGCAAGTTTCCTATTTTACCATCCACTACAAGAAGAGGTACGGTTCTAAACACCTTTGCTTCTCTTGATTCACCATCTGTTATAAGTAAGCTCGTTACACCACCGCATACACATGCTACACACACTGCTACTAGTGCTGAATCTGAAACTTCTGATGCTTATGATGCTGCTTCTACTGTGCTTGATAAGAGTGGTTCATTAGGTCCTTTCCTAGATGCTACGATTGCTAGAACTATAGCTGGAAATACCGAAACTCCTAGTGAAGACACTACCACACCTGTTAGCTCACCTGAGTCTAGTGAAAGTTATGATATTTAAGATGGTTATGTTGAGATGACCGATGAATTTATTAAAGAATGTAAAAACACCCATGATAGGAGCGCTGCTAAGAGTCTCCTTGAGAGGTGTACTATTAGACCCAAATTGTCTCCTATTGCTAAGTTTGCTGCTTCTCCAATAAACATTACAGATAAATATTATGATTTCTCTCTCAATCTATCTTACATAGCTATTGTTGAGAAAGAACCTTTTTGTGGGACTAAGAATGAAAGTGCGGTAGCACATATGAATGAACTTTCTACCATGAGTGGCTTGTTTTCTGATGATATTAAGATGCGTACTTACTTTGTTGCCAAGATCTTCCCCTTTTCACTGAAAGGAGAAGCTAAAACTTGGTTCAGTAATTTACCTCCTGGATCTATTGATAGCCCTGAGTGCTTGATTAATACTTTCCTGCAGAAATATTTTCCTCCTAGTGCTAGACATGCTATTTTGCAGGAACTTTTTGATTTTAAACAGGGAGAAAAAGAGGTATTGCCTGAATCTTGGGCAAGGTTTTGTTCTTTGATTCATGCACAGGCTGGAAGTCCACTACCTAAGAATGAGCTTATTGATATATTTTATAATGGAATAACCGAAGAATCTAGGACATACCTAGATAGTTGTGCTACTTGTGTTTTCAGGAATAGGACTCCTAAAGAAGCTGAGGAATTAATGGCTAAAATAAACAAGAATTATGAAGACTGGACTCCTCCTAAACAAGCTATACCTGAAGTAATTGTACCTGAACCATCTATTCCGGTGCCTATTCCAACATCAAAGAAGAGGGGAGTTATTGAATTAAATGATGAAGTGATGAAGGAAGCTAAGAAATGTCTTAAGGAGAAGGGAATTAAAGCTGCAGATGTCAAGAATTTACCTCCTATAGAAGAATTATGTAAGCCTATTCCCTACTCACCCACTATTGAGGTACACTCTCTCCAGCACTTTGATGAAGGTGATATCCCTTACTCTAAACCTCCTGATCAATGCTTAGAAGAATTCGATATCTTTATTGTTAAGCAAGATAATTTAATAAAAGGGTGCAAAATCATCTAATGGAAAACACTAGAGCTATTGTTGAGTTGAAAGATATTGTGGAAAGAACCTCTAATGATGTTAAAATGATTGTTAAACACTTTCAAATGGTTCAAACTCAAATATATCAACTCGTTAAAGTGCAAACCGACTTGCTAGTTAATGCTGCTAAAGAAAAACATGCTTATGAAATTAGAACTAGAAGTGGAGCTGCTACCCAAAAGAATCGAGCAGGATTCTCAACAAGCTGAAAATAGTGGATCTACTCGTAAGAAAAGGAAAAAGAAACATAAAACTATTGTAGAACCATATGAACCTGCTACAGATCCTAATAGTATATCTATCTCTGATGCTGAAACTGAAAGTGGTAATGAAGAAAATGAAGTTCCTAATGAAGAAAAAGTTGAAGAAGAACCTGAAAGCCACACTAAGAATACTAAATACACCAAAGAAGATTTTATTGCTAAGAAACATGGTAGTGAAAGAGAGCCTTGGGTCCAAAAACCTATGCCTTTCCCTGATAAGAAACACAAGTCAAAGTAAGATGAACACTATAATAAGTTTTGTGAGTGGATGAAGCCTTTATTCTTGCAAATTCCTTTGACTGATGCTATTAAATTGCCTCCTTACTCAAAGTATATGAAGGATATTGTCTCGAATAAAAGGAAGATCCCTAATGAAGAAATTTCTACTTTGCTTGCTAATTATTCTTTCAATGGTAAGGTCCCTAAGAAACTTGGAGATCACAACTATCCCTTGCTCTATTAAGAACAGCTATGTTAGAACTATTTTGTGTGATTTGGGAGCTGGAGTTAGTGTTATGCCTTTCTCTCTCTATAAAAGGCTTCAACTAGAAAAATTAATACCAACTGATATATCTTCGCAAATGGCTAATAAATCTACCACTATTCCTGTGGGTATATGTGAGTATGCACCTGTTCAAGTGGCTCATAATTGCTTGATATTAACTGATTTTGTTGTGCTTGAAATGCCTGAAGATGATAATATGTCTATTATTCTTGGGAGACCTTTTCTTCATACTGCAGGAGCTGTTATTAATTGTAATCAAGGAAAGGTGACTTTCAATGTTAATGACAAGGAACATACTGTCTATTTCGCCAAGAAGATTGAAAGAACTTATGGTTTGAATTCAATTGAACATGTTGAAGGCATTCAAGTTGGATAAATATATTGTCCCATACCAAGAGAAAAATTTGAAACTATTATGATTGGGACCATTGCTGTCAAGGTTGAGGTAACATAATCATTAGTGGAATACAAAGTTTTGTCTCATATGAAATTGTTTTGGTAACAAGACCCGATAAACCTTATTAACAAAAGGATTTCATTAAACAAAACAATGTTTTCACCATGATTATCTCCGCTTATTTCTATTCTATCCATTTTAGTTTTTGCTTATGCCTAACTTAAAGGCGTTAAAGAAAAGTACTTATTGGGAGATAACCCAAAAGTTTTCGATGAGTCTTGGAAGTTATTACTTCAGTAATAATCGCTCCTTATCCTTTTTTTTTGCTTTTTGTGCCAAGAGTAACCTCTAATGAGAGAGAAGTAATGATTAGGAAAGTTGCTGTCCCGAAACAGATTTCTGTGCTTCATCATAAAAATTCATGTAAAATCTCTGAACGTCTTTTTGAGGCGTTAATTTTTGTGCTTCTGCCCCAGGGTGTTATATAACTTTCGTTAGTTCAACACATTTTGATTTGAGCAACATAAGGTCTTCTAAAAAATTTGTCTTTACCTACTGGTCTGTTTTGACAGATTTCTGCCATTTTTGTATTTACTTCTTGTTGGTTCCTTTTTGAGTTCTTTTGGGGAATTGAGCTTTTTGAGGGAAGTGCTACAGTAGCTAGTGTTTTTATGGAAGTTTTATTGGTGTTAGAACTTAACCTAAAGACTTATTATCTTGAGTGCACTAATGTTGCTAATAAAGATTGTGTGAACTTTTGTATGAAGGAAAAATTTCAGGTGTATGGAAGCAATGAGTAATGAGATGAAGGATGGCCTAAAGCTCAAGCTTGGGGATGCCATGCGTGTCACCCCAAGAAATATCCAAGAATTACAAGCGTCAAAGCTTGGGGATGCCCATGGCAACCCCTTTCTTCATCAATAAAAATCCCAAGTTTCTTCCAAACGCTTCATTTTTATTGTTTCATGCATAGTTGTCTTGTTCTTGGAGCGTCTTCTTTTTCGTTTTCGTTTTGGTTTTTCGTTTCATTTTTGTTTGCTTAGTTTTCTGAATAAATTGGTTGGACCCCTCTTTCATACATTGGTTTTCAAATAGTTTGGTTTGGTTTGGAAAAGAGTAGGAAAGTTCATGCTTAAGTGGTAAAGAGAGCTTGTTTTTGACTGTGGCCTATGCTTTGTCATGCCATACTTGATATTGTTATTCTTAGTATTCTTTGATGTAGCATGACTTGTTAGAAACAATTGAGATTGATCAATGTGCCTTGGATGAATCATGCGTTGTTTTAGCATATTAAAGTATAGTATAGTGGTATTCTCCTTTGATGCTTTATTTGGGCTGACTTGGCGCATGCTCACACCATGTTATGACTATCTCAAGTCACCATAAGCCTTTATGATCATTTAGTTTTCAACTTGTACTATCAATTTATGCTTTGTTTAATGATGTTTTATCGCTCTGCATGATTATGGCCATTATTGCTCTCTTAGTTTGTCGCTCCCAGTCTTTTGCTAGCCTCCACAACAAAGTATGAGTTCCACTCATGCATCCAACTCCCTAAACCAAGTTATTCCAAAGAGTCCACCATACCTACCTATTAGCATATGGTATTCCAAGTATATTCATGTTTTTGTTTATCTTCCAAATTAAACTTGTTATGAGAAAACTAGTGATTAAAGCTCTCACGAACTTGATGGCACACTTTACTTTTCTTGCCCTTAATAAACTTGAAACATTGTGTCATCTATGTTGTATATGTTTGCACTTATTTGTTGGGGATTAGCAGAACCATGCTATCATGGGGAACGCTTTCAACATTGCACTGGTACTTTGTACCTAGTTGATATCATGCTCTTTTGTATATGGATGTTGTAAGTGTGAAATGAAAGGGGAGCTTGTAAGTCCATGGAGTTATGTGTATGTGTTAGAGAAACGCTTGGGCCGCTGGTCTAATCCATGCTGACATGGTGGAAACCTGCAGCGTAACCATAATGAGCTGTCTATGAAGCATTCTTCTTATAAAAAAAGAGTCCTATATTGAGAAAAAGAGAAAAAGATAAAAAAGAGATTATGAAAAGAGGAAAGAGAGAAAAAAGCACCATATTCCCATGGTAAATAAGAAGATTGCTGAGATGCTCGTTGTCTGCTTGCCTTGTCATTTTGATATGGGGATTCTTCCGTATCATCGGGCAAGGGGTACCCCGTTGGCGGTTCTCAATGATACACATGTACTTACAATGACAAGAACTTACCGGTGACTAAACTTGAGTAGCATGAGGAGCGGACCTCGTATACAAGGGACATGAGATTTCTGACTTATACTTCGTCAAGCATGTACACCATAGTTTGTTCACTTTAACCTTAATCACTTCAAGATGCTTATGATAGGGGCAATGAGAGCTAAAGCTATAAGTACCATAATTTTTGGAAGCTCTTTATGAGACTTGAATCCCTACTTCCTTTTATAAAGGCCTTTCTTCCACCATCATATTGAGTCTCCACCTTCTATCTTTATCCACCTACTTTGAGAGCATAGTGGCCATTCTTAGTTCTATGTGCATTGTCCCAAGACTTGTTGATGGATGCATACCTTGACATTGCTTGTTTTAAACGATTTGTATCTAGTCACTCTTATAGACTTTGAAGGTGTCCTATGCATTTATGTTTGCTACTCTATGAGGGACAAGCTGAATACCACTATGCTATGTTTTCTTTATGTGAAACAAACAAACGTCTTGTAAAGCATTGTTATTCATAAATCTTTTGTTTGTGCCTTTTCATGTTGCAACATAGTTTATTTGTCTTATTGCTAGAACTTTGTCTTTCATGTTATGATTGAAGTATTATGATCCCAGCTTTGAATGTTTTACAAATACTTTGATCAAGTTTATGATGGTGCATGTCAGCTAAAAAATTATTCTTTCTTTTTATCACTTACCTACTCGAGGAGGAGCAGGAGTTAAGCTTGGGGATGTTGATACATTGCAAATGTATCTATAATTTTTGATGTTCCATGCTTGGTTTTATCTACTTTCTTGTGTTTTGTCCACACTTTGGAGTACTTTTCATATGATTTCTTGGACTAACCTATTAACAAGAGCCACAATGCCAGTTGCCTGTTTTCTGCTGTTTTTGGTTCCAGGAAAGTCAGAAAATGAATATTCTCGGAATTGGATGGGACAAAAGCCAAAGTGCCTATTTTACCGGAAGTCATCTGGAGCCAGAATACGAGAAGGAGAGGAGCCAGGGGCCACCACACCACCTGGCCGCGCGGGCCAGGCCTAGCCGCGCCAGGGGGTGGTGTGGGCCCCCCAGGCACCCCCTCGGCCTCTCTCTTCGCCTATAAGGAGCCTTCTGACCTAAAAACTTTGGGGGGTTCGACATTTTTCCAGAAGGAGTTCCGCTCCGCCGCCACCACCAGATTCCACGAAACAGCACCAGAAACTCCGTTTGGCACCCTGCCAGGACGGGGAATTGGAGGAGATCATCGCCATCATCATCACCATCACTTCTCCATCGACCATCCATGTTTCCCCCATCTATGAGTGAGTAATCCCCCATTGTAGGCCATGGGGATGGTAGGGGTTGGATGAGATTGTTCATGTAATGGCATCATATTGTTAGGGGATGGTGCCTAGTATCTTTTATTAGTGCTTTATGACTTTGTTGCGACTTGTTGTGCTTAATGCTTGTCACTAGGGCCCGAGTGCCATGATTTCAGATCTGAACATGTTATTGATTCATTATGATAGTATTGTTTTTGGCCTTATGTACAAGTTGTATACACACGTTGTTGTCCGGAACCAATGGCCCCGAAGTGACAGAAATCGGCATAACCGGAGGGAATGGTTTGATGTGAGGATCACATGTGTCCACGGAGTGTTAATGCTTTGCTCCGGTGCTTTATTAAAAGGAGCACCTTAATTGCCAGTAGTTCCCTTGAGGCCCCGCTGCAAACAGGCTGGCAGGACACAAGATGTTGTGCAAGTTCTCATTGCGAGCACGTATGACTATATATGGAACACATGCCTAGGATTGTCTAGTACTTGGATGCTTTATCTTATTTATCTGCAATTGCCCTATGTTCTGATTGCTATGTGAATTGTCTTGTCCATGCAATGCCCGTCCATCCATCCCTATGCCTACCGCACTCGAATCCCACTATTCACTATTATTGTTACTACTGTCTTTACTTTACTACTGTTGCTACTTTGCTATTCCTACTATAAAACTGTTGCTACTGATAAACTGTTGTGCACAAGATTGTTTACAGGTGCAGCTGAATTGACAACTTAGTTTTTAAGGCTTATAGATATTCTTTGGTTCCCCTTGTGTCGAATCAATAAATTGGGTTTCATTTCTCTCGAAAATACTGCGATACACCCCCTATACTTGTGGGTCATCAGCCGCCACTACCAATGTGAATGCCCCAGCTCAACAGCAGCGTTGTGTTCGACCCGGAAGAAGATTCATCTAGGGAACCCTCATAACCGCAACGACCATCTCTTCCACATGAACGCCGAAGAAGCCCAAGAAGCGCCAGATGTAGTGTTGAGTATGTTTTCTGTCAACTCAGTTTTAGCAAGAGTGTTGTTTGATTCTGGAACATCACACTCATTTGTCACGGAAGAATTTGCATGCACTAGTAAGATTCACCCAACCAACTTGAAGCATGTCATGATAGTTCAAATCCCTAGTTCAACTACAAAAGCTAGAAAAATTTATAAAGTTGTGCCTATCAGTATACATGGGATAGATTTTTATGCCAATCTAATAGTACTTGGAACCAAAGGTTTGGAAGTAGTACTAGGAATGGATTGGATGTCAAAGCATAATGGATTGATTGACTGTGCCAAGAAAGCCATCACCATGACTAATATCTCTGGAGTATCAGTAGAGCATATCTCTGAAACCTTGCCCCATCAATTCAAGTGCAACAAGAGTCTAGCCCTACCCACCATAGACCAAGTCAGAGTAGTCTTTGAATACCCCGACGTATTCCCAGATGAATTGCCCGGTATGCCCCCGGATAGGGATATTGAGTTCATTATTGAACTAATCCCGTGAACCGGACCCATAGCCTAGAGATCCTATAGCATGAACCCATCAGAGTTAGTGGAATTGAAGAAGCAACTGGATGCAATGTTGGCCACATGCTTGATTCAACCAAGCGCCTCGCCATAGAGATCGCCTGTGTTATTCCTCGACAAGAAAGATGGAGGCAACCATTTGTGCACAGATTACAGGAAGCTGAATGACGTCACAATCAAGAACAAGTACCCATTGCCAAAGATAGAGGATCTATTTGATTAGTTGACCGGTGCCAGAGTGTTCTCTAAGATCGACCTTAGGACTGGGTATCACCAACTTAAGATTCGTGCAACGGATATTCCAAAGACCGCCTTTACTACCCGTTATGGATTATACGAGTATACGGTCATGTCTTTTGGATTAACCAATGCCCCTGCTTATTTCATGAATATCATGGATAAGATCTTTATGAATTTTCAAGATAAGTTTGTTGTTGTGTTTATCAACGATATCCTTATCTATTCCAAGTCAGAAGAAGAGCATGAGCAACATCTGAGAATCATCCTTGAAACCTTGAGAGAGCATCGGTTGTATGCCAAGTTCAGCAAATGTGAGTTTTGGTTGAAAGAAGTAGGATTCCTAGGACATATTGTGTCTGCTGGAGGAGTCATTGTTGATCCCGCCAAGATCAGAGATGTTGAAGAATGGGAAGCCCCAACCACTCAAACCCAAGTCCGTGCATTTCTCAGATTAGCGAGATATTACCGCAAGTTCGTAGAAGGATTTTCGAGCATCGCAAGACCCATGACCCAATTGCTGAACAAGGACAAGAAGTTTGAATGGACCGACAAATGTGAAGCCAGTTTCCAAGAGCTCAAGAAGAGATTGATTTCAGCCCCAATATTGAACATGCCAGATATCAAGAAGCCGTTCGATGTGTATTGTGATGCATCCAAGATTGGTCTCGGATGTGTATTGATGCAAGAAGGCAAAGTCATTGCATATCTGTCTCGACAACTGAAGCAGCATGAGCAAAATTACCTCACCCATGATCTGGAGTTAGCAGCCGTAGTTTTGGCATTGAAGACATGGCGTCATTATCTTATTGGTAATTGATACATTGCAAATGTATCTATAATTTTTGATGTTCCATGCTTGGTTTTATCCACTTTCTTGTGTTTTTTTCCAACTTTGGAGTACTTTTCATATGATTTCTTGGACTAACCTATTAACAAGAGCCACAGTGCCAGCTGCCTGTTTTCTGCTGTTTTTGGTTCCAAGAAAGTCAGAAAATGAATATTATCGGAATTGGACAAGACAAAAGCCAAAGTTCCTATTTTTCCGGATGTCATCAAGTGCCAGAATACGAGACGGAGACGGGCCAGAGGGCGGCCACACCACCTGGCCGTGCGGCCAGGCTTGGCCTGCGCCAGGGGGTGGTGTGGCTAGCCCAGGCACCCCCTCGGCCTCCCCTTCCGACTATAAGATGCCCTCGGGACGTAAACCCTAAGTACCCGATCAAAAATCCACGAAAGACTCTGTAGCCGCCGTCATCTCCATCCCTAGATCGGGAGGGATCTGAAGCTCTTCCCGGCACCCTGCCGGGGAGGGGAATTCACCCTGGAGGCCTTCTTCATCACCATGCAAGCCTCCGGTGTGATGCGTGAGTAGTTCATCCTTGGACTACGGATCCATGTAGTAGCTAGATGGCTGGTTCTCCTCCTTTGTGCTTTCATGTCTAGATCTTGTGAGCTCCGTTCATGATCAAGATCATCTATTTGTAATTCTGCATGTTGTGTTTGCAGGGATCCGATGGATATTGAGATGCTATTTCAGATTGCTTATTGATTCTATCATGTCTTTGTTATTTGTGATCTTGCATGCTTTCCGTTGTTAGTAGCTATTTTGGCCAAGTAGATGCTAGCAAATCCAAGAGTTAGTATTTATGCTCGATAGTTGGTTCATGCCTCTGGTAATCTAGGGAAGTGACAGAAATCTCTAAGGTACTAGATGTGTTGTTGCTACTAGGGAGAAAACAACAATCCTTTGTTCATAGAACAATCATATTGTTTACTTTACACATAGTTCGTAAAGCAATAATCTGTTGCTTGCAACATAATACTGGAGGGGGTTCGAATGATAACCTGAAGGTGGATTATTAGTCATAGATGCATTTGGATGGCGGTCTATGTATCATGTTGTAATGCCCCATCAAGGCTCAAAGGAGTCAAGATGATTAGTATATGCATGTATTGCTTTCTCGATGTTTGTCAATTGCCCCGCTGTAATTTGTCCACCAAGCATGTTATCTATCTTAAGGAGAGCCACCTATAGTGAACTATGGATCCCGGTCCTTGTCTTTTACATACAATCTACAATCTTTTACTGCTTTGTGTTTACTTTCTGCAAACTTTTACTTCTTTCCATTCGATACGTTTAATCCTTTGTTTTCCGCAAAACACGGTGAGATTGACAACCTCATCGCAAGTTGGGGACAAAGTTCTATGGTGTGTTGTGCAGGTCTCCACGCTGCTACTAGCACCGGTAGTGCGCCCTGCCAAAGCTGAGCTAGTAACACCTTTGGGGTGTTTCCTTGCTCCTACTAGTTCGATTAAACCTTGGTTTCATAACTGAGGGAAACTTGATGTTGTGCTCATCATACCTTTCTCTTGGGATTCCCAACGAGCTTTACATCATCATTGCTCCAGCATTTTTCTGGGCGCCATACTCAGAGCCATCAGTAATCGTTGTGAGATTTACTCAGATCACAAAAGCTTGAAATATATTTTCACTTAGAAGGAGCTGAATATGAGGCAAAGGAGATGGATAGAGTTAATCAAGGATTATGACCTTGACATTTACTACCACCCCGGCAAAGTCAATGTGGTAGCGGATGCTCTTAGAAGATTGTCGTGTAGATTAAACACCATGATCAAGGAGAAGCAACCATGTTTGTATGAGGAGTTGGAGCAGTTTAGAACTGAGCTAGTTAGCAAAGGATTCCTAGATATCATTGAACTTCAACCCAGATTGATCAGTCAAATCAAGGAAGCCCAGAAGGGAAATGCAAGTATCGACGGAATCAAGCGTCGTATTGGTACAGGAAAGGTACCTGGATTCAGCAAAGACAAAAAAGGAGTTATGTGGTACAAAGGACATATCTGTGTGCCAGCAGATTCAGAGCTGAAGCAAGTTATCATGCAAGAAGCTCATGATACTCTTTATTCTATCCACCCCAGAGGAACGAAGATGTATCAAGATTTGAAGGAGCAATTTTGGTGGCACAAGATGAAGATAGAAATCAGAAGCTACATCGCCATGTGTGATATCTGTCAGAGAGTCAAAGCGGAACATCAGAGACCAGCAGGACTGTTGCAATCATTGCAGATTCCGGAATGGAAATGCGATTCCATCGGAATGGACTTTATCACCGGTTTGCCTACTTCTAATAAGGGAAATGACTCAATCTGAGTCATCGTTGATAGACTGTCCAAGGTATCTCACTTTATACCTGTCCAGATAACCTAACAGAGTTCGAAGCTCGCAGAATTATACATTGCCAGAATTGTTAGTCTGCATGGAACCCCCAAGACCATAGTATCAGATCGAGGAACCCAATTTACCTTGAGATTTTTGGCAGAAAGTCCAAGAAGGATTAGGAACCAAGTTGAATTTCAGCACAACTTATCACCCGCATACCGACGGACAGACTGAAAGAGTCAACCAAATCTTAGAAGATATGTTAAGAGCTTGTGTGCTCAGGTATGGATCAAAGTGGGAAGACTGCCTGCTGATACATCCATTTTGCATCACTATTCTATGTCATAATTCACTGTTATTCATTGATATATTTCGTATTGAGAGGTGATACTTATGTTATTTCATCTTTTTTTGCATGGTTGATGACTTTTGGAGCATGGACCGCTCCAGTCAGGATTTTGATGGAAAAGGTGTTGTTTGGAGGCAAAATTCGCGAAGATCAGAAAATCCGGGAAAATATATGGAAAATCCTATTTTTCCAGAAGACAAAGGAAGCCAGAAGGAGGGCTGGGATGGGCCATAGGGGGCTCACACCACCCCTGGCGCGGGCCAGCCTAGGCCGCGCCACCAGGTGGTGTGGCCGGCCTGGTCCACCCCTGGCACTCCCCTCTGGCGTATATATTCCTCCCTAAACCCTAAGACTCAGGGAGCGACCACAGAAAGATTCCGCCGCCTCTGCGTGGCGCAAAACACCAAGAGATAAAGATCTTTCCGGCAGACAGATTTCTGCCAGGGGAATTCCTTCCTAGAGAGGGGAGATCGTCGCCATCAACACCACCATCAAGCTGGACTTCACCGGGATCATCATCACAACCATCATCACCATCAGCACCCTCATCACCATCTCCATATTATTGTAACAATTGTGTTGAATCTTGCATAGTTCATAGGGGAAATTTTCCCGCTGTTGATTACTCTTTGTAGTTGATGCTATTGAGTGAACCATTGAATTATTGTTTATGTTCAGATTGTTATACATCATTATTCCATCTCCGATCATGATCCATATGATGTCTTTTGAGTAGTTCGTTTTGTTCTTGAGGACATGGGAAAAGTCATGTTGTTAGTAGTGGAGTTGTGTTGAGAAAGATTCAATGGTTTGATATTTAAGTTGTGGTGTACTTCTTCTAGTGGTGTTATGTGAACGTCGACTACAGGACACTTCACCTATATGGGCCTAGGGGAATGCATTGTGTATTTGGCTACTAATCGTAGGTGTTGCCGGAGTGACAGAAAACTGAACCCCCATTAGGAAACCATTGCACAAGGGACGTAAGGGTCTTAGAGTTTAAAGCTGTGGTTAGGTTTGTACCTTTATTACTTTCTTGTACTTACGGATGTTTGCAAGGGGTATAATCACAAGTATGTATTAGTCCTAGGAAGGTCGGTACATTAGCACAGGT
This sequence comes from Avena eriantha, assembly GCA_910589775.1. Taxonomy (NCBI): domain Eukaryota; kingdom Viridiplantae; phylum Streptophyta; class Magnoliopsida; order Poales; family Poaceae; genus Avena; species Avena eriantha. The sequence goes on along the minus strand of OU342742.1, from coordinate 349,872,176 downwards.
TCACCCACACAACACTTAGTAAGCTAAAGAAGATTAATCAACTATATGAAGCGAAAGCACTTGACAGTCTTCCCATGTGTCCTCGAGAACGTTTGGTCATCTTAAGTATTACACCCGGCTTGTCCTTTGCTGAATAAAGGATTGGGCCACTTGCTGGATTTATTCCTACTTTTTTTGTTTACTCGTACTTTGTTTAGTTGCTTTATCAAAAAACCCCTAAAAATCTGTTTACAAAGAATTTGCAGCGAATTCCTGATCCATACCACTAGCCAACACCTTCTGCTCCTCGTTGGGTTCGACACTCTTACTTATCGAAAATACTGCGATACACCCCCTATACTTGTGGGTCATCAAGCCTATTTTCTGGCGCTGTTGCCAGGGAGTGAAGCGCTATTGGAGAGTGGAACTAGTAAAGGAAACTTCTACTATGAGTATGGTTTACTGCTGTTAGTTGCTTTATTTTCGTTATGGATAATTCGCTGAGTTTCTTATTTGGTAATGCTACTACCACTGCTAAGGTAGTAGATAAACTACCACCTGCTGAGAATGATGTCTTTAAAATAGCTACAAGAATTATTGATAGTGTTATGGATAACTACTATGTTGGGGATGGAACTGTCCATCCTGGTGATCATTTACTCTTTATACACGAATTATGCGGGTTGTTCAAGTGTGCAGGTATTACTACAGATCAAGTTAAGAAGAAGTTATTCTCATTATCACTGAAAGGAAGAGCTGAGGAATGGTATAAGCTGCTGAAGAATGGTCAAGCTCTGGAATGGGAGAAAATAGTGCCTCTATTTTATTCAAAGTTTTATCCTCCTAGTGAGATTCATAATGATTGGAATCAAATATACAACTTTTGGCCTCATGATGGAGAGAGTACAACTCAAGCTTGGGGGAGATTGAAGTTACTAATGCTCAAATGTCCCATTCATGAGCTCCCCAACAATATTATGTAGCATCCCATCTATCTAACATATGTAATGCTACATGGTCTAGTAATATAATTGCTACTTCCTACATATAATTGTTGCATCATAATTATATCATGCTCATGTCATCATGCCACCTTGCATTTGAGCATCATATAAAACCCTTTTCATTTGGTTCTTCTCTCATATGCATTAGTAATTGTATTTGTCTCTTGATATATTGTATTTGGTTCTTGATAAATGCTTGATGCCCAAGTTGAGTTGGGGGCATATCTTTTATTCAACTCCACCACCTTTTCCTTGACACCACATTATAATTCCACCATCCAACTAAATATGAGCTTTGCACCTTATTGGGTTTTACCTCTAGCTCATATGGGTTGGGATGGATCATTTTTACCACTCCACATGCTTCCATGCAAGCATCATGTTGTTTTCACATTTTTGATATGTGGAGCCACCTATGCATGCTATGTGAGTGGCACCCCTCTTTCTAGCTTCCATATGGATTGTATTGGAATATTTGCTCATGTTTGGAATATTTTGAGGCTATTATTCATCTAGTGGAACATACACACTAGCATGTCCCAAATTATGTTCAAATATGATCATCTCCATCTACTCCACATGGGACCTACTTTTAATTCCTTTTGCTTGACCTTTATTCCATATTTGGGAATGCATGGAAATAAATGCCATGGGATTTAATTTTGTTCTCACAAAATTAAACGTGGCATCTACTATTCATGCATGGGCCATGGAAATCCCACCATCATCCCCTCCTTTTGGTTTTTCTTGTATTTTTGGAAGTGGAGCATGGATCTTTGAGATTCCATTCATGTTGGCTCTATTCTTTTGCTTTTACCTTAAACCCTCACCTTCCTCTCCTTTTCACCCTCCATCCATGCATGATCAAGGGTGATCATAGATAAGCCCTACCCTAAACCCCCTCTCTTTATTCCTCTCTCTAAACCCTAACCCTAATCAACCCCTTACCCTAACCTCACCCCACCTAGCCCGTCTCTACCCATGCCGAGCTACCCCTCCCTCCAACCCTAGCTCCTACCCGAGCTCTATCTCTCTCTCTCTCTCTCTGCCAAGCCCGCCCCACCACCGCGCCCCTCTCCCTGCCTCTCCTTGACCTCGTCCTGGCCCACCTAGCAGTCCCTGACCGCCCCTCCCATGCCCTAGCCATGCCCAGGACGTGAGGGAGGAGAAGCAAACAGGTGGCCGAAGCCACTTTTTTTCTCCACCACGCCACGGCACCCCCTCTCCCCGTCCCTATCTACTCCCTCCTCTCTACCTGGCATCGCCAGATCCACCAGGGCCTAGCCCTTCTACTCCCTTCCTCCCTACTCCCCTGCTACCTCCTCTCGACCCCGGCGAACCACCGTCGGCCTCCACCTCCTCTCGATGTACACAGCGGAGGGCGTGGCATTGGGTGTCGGGGAAGACCAAGGCGTCCCTCTGCGTCGCCCCCGTGCACAGTAGCGTGGAGGAGGAGCCCCAGGCCGTGCTGCACATCGTCGATGCCGCCCGAAACCCTAGCTCCGCCGTTCGTCTGCATCGTCTCCGATCCGCTGCTCACCGGCCCGAACCAACCCCACCGATGCACTCGCGGTGAGCTGGCTTCCCTCTTTGACATCATCTCCCTCTCCGTCGCAGTCAGGCTTCGCCGGACGTTGCGCCGAGCACACTCGGTGCAGCGGCAAGCGCTGGCGTCTGCCCGTCTCCGTGCCGCATCACGCCTTAGCTAGCCGCCGAGCCGCGCCCTAACAACAACCCCAAGCCACCGCACTGGCTCCGCCCCTCTGCGCGCACGCCCAGGCCGCGGGTTCGAACCCCCGCCTCGCCGCGCCGTGCGCTGTCGTTCCGTCAGTTCGTCAGAGAAGATCCACAGTACTAGTTGGGTACTTTGCGCTTACCCCCCACCTTTTTGTTCCTCTCAACCCGCGCTTCCTCAGGCCCACCTGTCTGCCACCGCGGAAGTTTTACAAAAAGGTACCTCAGGTTCCCTAAACCTAATCCCACAGTCCCCCGGATCCGCCACGTGTCGTCCACCGGCTGGCCGCGCGCGCAGTGGACCCGCGAGGCCACTGTCCCCACCTATCATTTGCTGCGGCTAGTCTTCCGCGCGGTAAGAAAAGCCTTGCGCGCGCAGTTGCGCCAGTTCAGCTTAGGTCCCACCCGCCAGTGACTTGGGCTAGGATTCTTTGAGTAGAAAAAGTCTGGTAGTTTTCTGTTTTGATTAAAACATTTTCAGAAATTATTTAAATATGATTTTAAATCTGCTTTAATAACTTTTGATTTATAATTCCAAATATTACATATGATATATGTTGTTGAATCATAAAAATGTGAGGAATTTAAATATGCCATTCAAAATATTATTTGAGCACTTTAAATTTTCGAGATGTTTAAAATTACAATAAAATGCCCTTTTCTTAATAAATTAATAACTTTAATTCTACAACTCCAAATTCGACAAATAATATGTCTAAATCGATCAGCGCGACGAGCCCGTTCTAACTATGCATTCCATGTTCTGAATTGAAGCATGCATCATGTTATTATTAAAAATCAGAACTGTTTATGGCGATAAAACTTGACCAAAGAAATAATAAAATGCTTATTCTTGTACCCCACACCTCACCATGCCATGCTACATTAATGCCATGTAAATTGTGCATCATTCATCATGGCATGCTTGTTTGCTTGTCGTATTTTAATTCATATGCTTGTGCACTTTATTTATGTTGGCCCTTGTTTGTTTGATTCTTCTTCGAATAGACGCCGAGCAGGGGATATATCAGGAGTCCCAGGAGCACTACCCAGACCCGTCTCTCGCTTCAACTGAGCTGCCAGGCAAGCACTACCACATGCTTGCATACATATAGTACCTATTGCCTCTATCTTATTATTGCATCATTGAGTCGCGGTTGCATTAAATTGAATCCCAACTACTGGATAGCCTTTACTTTTAAACCCCCACCGAAGCTTGTCCCTCCATCCCATGAGCCATTACTATAGGAGTTGTTTGAGCCATGCGAGTCGTAGAATAGCATGTGTAGGGTATGTGAGTGTCTGATGGATAACGAGGTACCTAAACAACTTAACTTGAGTAGTAATGGGATAACTAATGAAAGAGGCACCGGTGAGCAATATCTGCTATGTGGTTTTTCATGCTCACTTGTGTCCCGTAAGACCCCGAGTACTTGATTCCTGTTCCTTGACTATTCGCACTATCCACATCCAGGAGGCCTTATGGATCCCCTTGAGCCAGAGCTTGATTCCTTTCTATTTCTTGGGGCCACAAAGTAGTTTGGGGCTTTGTTACTATCCTGTACTTATGCCATGCTTTACTGTTTTATTTAAGATTGTACGTGGAGCACCTGTACTTTTTAAGAATTACGGAGTGTTTTCGCGGTATCGACAAGCCTAGTCACATTTTCGGGTTCCCAGTCGTTTACAGCCATTGGCGCAAACCTTGAGTCCGGCTCGGAGTCAGCTAGCTTCGTTGCAGGTAGCTTAATGGGGTGGCCCCCTGAAATATTTCTGAATCCTGTGATCGCTTTGTCGTGAATGCCTCGTCGGGTTTTGAGTTAGTTTTTCCGAGGTTGATCGAGTGTGTGTTGCTATTTGTGCACCCCTGCAGGGTAAATCTTTCTGAAAGCCGTGTCCACGGTTATGGACGACTTGGAGCACCGTTTCTCGATCATAGACAATATAACTAAAGTACCGCTTTTAATTTGACTAAGTACCTGACTAGTAAATAGTGCAATACTCATGGAATGGTTAATAAAACTGCCAACGGATGGGTTGTTCGTCCGTTTTCTCGTTGGTAAGCGAGAAGGAGGATGGATCTGTTAATTATACTATTATAACTGTTGTTACTAATTAACGGACATCCGTCTATCATTGGTTAGGCGGATGGTTAGTGAGTATCTATAGACTTGTTAGTTATTATCTTTTGCGGCAATTGTGTCACCCCAGGTATATGTCCCCTTTAGAGGCATAAAGACTTGCTGAGTACCCCTAGGGTCTCACACGATAAATTGTTTGATTCAGATGAACAGGTGTACTCTCAAGATGGATACTGGGTGGAGGAGACAGATGATGTTGGCAACGATCACTCGGTGTAGAGATTCCGGGGATGGGGATCCGTGAGATCTGTGGGCGGGATGTGTTTATTTATGTGGCATCTTATGCCGATTTGCTTCTTATCCGTACTCGGATCTTGCTTTCCGCTTCCGCCTGATACTCTGATGTTTGATGTATGAGGAGCTATCCTAAACTATTATCTCTATCTAGGATGTTTGGATCTTGCCGTATGGTGTTGCAATATTTCTATTTCTTTTAGATGGAATGGCTCTGTGAACAGTTGTATGGTGTCTTGCATACATACTCACTTGTGTATGTAGTTGATCCCTTCGCCTGCCGATTACGCCGCTCGTTCTTGTCCCGATGTTCTGGAAGTGGTTAGGACGGCTGACAGGTCTACCTGTGAGTGGCCCCTAGGCCCCACCATACTATTTTAACCACTTTCGTTCATCCAGGCATGCCACTAAGAGCGTAATTCACCGAGGTAGTTACATATTATTATCAATAACTTTTATGCAAGGCTCCCTCTACATGACAAGGATTTATTGGATGCTTCTTGTGCTGGATCATTCACTTGCATGGAAGAAGAAGCTAAATGGGATCTTCTGGACCGTATTCAAGACAATGCTGAAGCTTGGGAGAATGACAAAGGTAGAAAGTCAGGTATAAATTATGATTATGAATGAAAGTATATTGAGAAGAATGACATCGGTAGAAAGCTTCTTATATTGAAATTCCAAAAAGGGGATGGAACAAGTACCATGAACCTTATAAAGATAGTGTTGACTGTGTTCCTGTTGGGAGTGCTGAGTATTGCATTATTGATCCCATCTTACCTGAACCTTATATTGAGAAGATTCCCTTCCCAGATAAGGTAAAGGATCATCCTATGATAACTAATGTAATCACCAAAAGTGAAAAGAGAACTGTAAAACCTGATGAACAAATAAACGTTGAACCTGTGGTAGCAATTGTGGAAGACCTTGTCACTAAAAGCATAGAAGATGGACACATAGTATTTTGTGAGGATGCTTCAAACATTGTTTCACATCCTAATAGAACTAAAAAAGCTAGTGTCCCTGTGCTTTCTGTTAGAATTGGTGGTCATTGCTATTATGGTTTATGTGATATTGGTGCAAGTTCCAGTGTTATTCCTTATGAGCTTTACAGAGAAATTATGCTTGAAATCTGTCCCTGCGAATTGGAAAAGATTGATGTGGTTATTCACCTTGCTAATAGAGAGACCATCCCTCCAGTTGGTAGTGTACGAGACGTTGAAGTTCTTTGTGGTAAGATTAAGTACCCTGCTGATTTTCTAGTACTTGGTTCAGCTGCTAGTGAAACTTATCCTATTATCTTTGGTAGACCTTTCTTGAGTACTTGTGGAGCTATTATAGCTTGCAAAAGGGAGAAAATCTTGACTAAGTTTGATGGCGAATCTGATGAGTTTAATTTCTCGAAATTCGCTAAAGAACCTTGTGAAGAGGAAACCCATAATGAGGATTTTCGAGTTGAACAACTTTCTTCTATTTCTCTTGCTCCTAACAATGCTTTGTAGCAATTTATGGAAGATCATGATAGTGAAATCTTCATGGAAGAAAGGAATGAGATTGATGAGATTCTCCATGATCAGCCTAAGAGGCTTAAGCATAAATTGCCTGTAGAAGACTTGGGTACCACGTTGCCACCTAAAAAGGATCCAGTTTTTGATCTAAAATCTCTCCCTAATGATCTTAAATATGCTTATATAGATTATAAAAAGATATATCCTGTTATTATTAGCTCTAAACTTTCAGGAAAAGAAGAGGAAAGGTTATTGGAGGTTTTGAAGAAACACCGAGGAGCTATGGGCTATACTCTGGATGATTTAAAAGGGATTTCACCTACTATATGTCAGCATTCTATCAACATAGAACCAGATGCAAAGCCAGTAGTAGAGCACCAACAATGTTTAAATCCTAAGATGAAGGAAGTGGTAAGAAATGAGGTATTGAAACTCCTTGATGCTAGTATTCTTTACCCTATTGCTGATAGTGAATGGGTTAGTCATGTTCATTGTGTTGCTAAAAAGGGAGGTATTACCATTGTTCCTAATGATAATGATGAGCTTATTCCTTAAAGAATAGTAGTAGGCTATAGGATGTGCATTGATTTTAGAAAAGTCAATAAAGTTACTAAGAAAGATCACTACCCGCTTCCTTTTATTGATCAAATGTTGGAAAGGTTGTCTAAAAAGACCCATTTTTGTTTTCTTGATGGTTATTCTGGTTTCTCTCAAATTGTTGTTAAACAACAAGATCAAGAAAAAACTACTTTTACTTGCCCTTACGGAACTTATGCTTACAGACATATGCCTTTTGGTTTATGTAATGCACCTGCTACTTTTCAAAGGTGCATGTCTGCTGTCTTTCATGGTTTTTGTGAGGAAATTGTAGAACTGTTCATGGATGACTTTTCTATCTATGGAACTTCTTTTGATAATTGTCTGCACAACCTTGATAAAGTTTTGCAGAGATGTGAAGAAACTAATCTTGTTCTTAATTGGGAGAAATGCCACTTCATGGTTGATGAAGGGATTATCCTTGGGCATAAAGTTTCTGAAAGAGGCATAGACGTTGATAGAGCTAAGGTTGAGGCCATTGAGAAGATGCCATGCCCAAGAGACATCAAAGGTATTCATAGTATCCTTGGTCATGCTGGTTTCTATAGAAGGTGTATTAAAGACTTTTCTAGGATTTCAAAACCCCTCACTAATCTTCTTCAAAAAGATGTACCCTTTGTTTTTTATGATGATTGTAAGGGAGCTTTTGAAAATCTCAAGAAGGCTTTAACTACAACCCCTATTGTTCAACCACCTGATTGGAGTTTACCCTTTGAAATAATGTGTGATGCTAGTGATTTTGCTGTAGGTGCTGTCCTTGGGCAACGAATTGATAAAAAATTAAACGTTATTCATTATGCTAGTAAGACTTTAGATGCTCCTCAAAGGAATTATGCTACTACTGAAAAGGAATTTCTAGCTATCATTTTTGCTTATGATAAGTTGAGACCCTATATTGTAGACTCAAAAGTCACCATTCATACTGATCATGCTGCTATTAAATACCTTATGACGAAAAAGGACGCTAAGACTAGGCTTATTAGATGGGTGCTTCTTTTACAAGAGTTTGATCTACATATAGTAGATAGGAAAGGTGCTGAAAACCCTGTAGCTGATAATTTATCTCGATTGGAAAACATCTCTTTTCACCCTATGCCTGTTAATGATAGTTTCCCAAATGAGCAATTAGCCGTAGTAGGGGTAAGCTCGCGAGGGAGCCCTTGGTACGCTGATTATGCTAACTTTATTGTCTCCAAGTATTTGCCTCCAACTTTTACAGCTCAACAAAGCAGGAAGTTCTTCTATGATTTGATGCATTATTTTTGGGATGACCCGCACTTATACAAAGGAGTGGATGGTATTATGCGAAGATGTGTACCAGAATATGAACAAAGGAGATATTGCGTAAATGTCATGGTAGTGCTTACGGAGGACATCATGCAGGAGATAGAACTGCACAAAAGGTGCTACAATCAGGTTTCTACTGGCCTACCCCTTTTAAAGATGCAAGAAATTTGTTTTATCTTGTGATGAATGTCAGCGTGTTGGTAATATTTCTAGACGCAATGAAATGCCTATGAATTACTCTCTAGTTATTGAACCCTTTGATTGTTGGGGATTTGACTTTATGGGTCCTTTCCCTCCCTCGAAAGGTTATACTCATATTCTTGTTGCCGTTGATTATGTTACTAAGTGGGTAGAAGCCATTCCTACGAAGAGTGCTGATGGGGAAACCTCTCTAAAAATGCTTAAAGATGTTATATTTCCTAGGTTTGGAGTGCCTAGGTATCTCATGACTGATGGGGGTTCTCATTTCATTCATGGTGGTTTTAGAAATACCCTTGCTAAATATGATGTTAATCATAGAATTGCTTCAGCCTATCACCCCCAAACTAGCGGGCAAGTAGAGTTATCAAATAGAGAAATTAAATCTATCTTGCAAAAGACTGTTAATAGATCTAGAAAAAACTGGGCTAAAAAGTTGAATGATGCTTTATCGGCTTATAGAATAGCCTACAAAAATCCTATGGGGATGTCCCCTTATAAAATGGTTTATGGGAAAGCTTGTCACCTTCCTTTAGAATTAGAACATAAAGCTTACTGGGCAGTTAAAGAACTAAATAGAGATTGTAAGCTTGCTGGTGAGAAAAGATTATTTGACTGAAGTTCTTTAGATGAATGGAGGAGTGAAGCCTATGAAAATACTAGGCTCTTTAAGGAAAAAGTTAAAAGATGGCATGACAAGCGAATACTTAAGAGGGAATTTCATGTAGGTGAGAAAGTTCTTTTGTATAGGTCTCGTCTCAGATTTTTTGCAGGAAAGCTACTGTCAAAATGGGAAGGACCTTTCATTATTGAAGAAGTATACCGCTCAGGAGCAATAAAAATTTCTTCTTTAAAAGATAATACTACACAAGTAGTGAATGGGCAGCGACTCAAACACTATATTGTTGGGGATTCTTATAATGAAGATGTTGATGCCTTTCAAGTTATAACTCCGGAAAAATTTATCAAGGACCAAATTCAGAGACCTACAGAGTTCACTTTCAAATAGGTAACAGTTCTGGTAAGAAAAGTTCCACGAAAATACTATCAAACTATATTTTTGCAGTTTTCAGTTGATAAGGAAAGCTATGAAGCGAAAAAAGGGATGGAAACAGAGCCAGGGTGGCTCACACCACCCTGTGGTGCGGGCCCTCCCCTGGCCGCGCCACCAGGTGGTGTGGCCACCCCATACTCCATCTCCAACCCGTTTTCTCCCACTACCTTCCTTTCTTCATGAAACTTCGTAATATATAATCCCCCGGATCTCCCGAGGTTCGTATATCGTGTTTTCGTCGTGTTTTCGTTTCGATCTGTTTCTGACAGGTAGAGTCCCAGATTTGGAGCTACAATGTCTTCCTCTGGACTAGCCAAGGAAGATTCTTTAGAGGATATCATCAACCCATACATGAGAGAGTTGAAGATTCATCCCAAGGAGTTGTTGCTTGAAGGTGGGGAACTCTGGATAAAAGAGTTTTGAGGCCCTAAAGGTGAAGGAAGTCTGGAGGACAGGATGGAAGCATTAGAGCAAGAAGTCTTTAGGTACAAGAAGATGGCAGAGCGCGAAGTGGATATCATCCATAAGATTTGTTCCGAACTCATCGCCGAGCACCAAAAGGAGACTGTTGAACTCAAGAATGAAGTTATCTCACTCCGCCAAACAACCAACAAACTACAAGCACAGTTCTTTGACATTCAAAATCAAAATTGTTACTATGAAGTTAGGTTTAAACGCATAAGTGCTGCCGCAAGTTTCAGGATGCTGGAAACCATGATGTCCTTTGTTGATGGGAAGCCCTTACCCTAGAAGTCAAAAAAGACGAGATATTACCATCACCATCGAAGGAGTAATTCGTCATCAGGTTTGGCATCCCCTTGGTTTGTTCCAAGCTTGGGGGAGTGCCGCGGTATCACATCACTATCTTCTATCTTTTTACCTTATTAGTATAGTCATATCATGAATAGAGAAGTTATTATGTAGAATGGTTAGCATTATGGAAGTGTCCCCTCTCTCGTTAGATATTTATCCCTTGGTGTGAGTTGCTGTTATGGATTATTAATGAGAAGTTCTATCATTTACTCTTTTGCATAGCTTATATTAGTTTTCAATTCATGGTTATATGATTGATCTTGTTGTTAGTATTGGTATCACTTTGGGATCATTGAGTTAATTTAGTTGGTTTTGGCAAACCTGGATCGGTCAGTAGCAACACTATTTTTGAGAATTGAAAGAAAAGATAAAAGTATTCTAAAGAAAAATTATTTCATCATTTTTATTTCTTGATTTGCTCATAAGTCTAGTATTCTCTAGTTAAGATCTTTTGTGCTTCCAAGGAAGATTGCATGTTTGTCTTTATCAATTGTATGTTTGTTTGTTTCCTTCAACTCTTGTACTTGCTACCCAGGCATGCTAGCCAAAAACCTGTACTGAGAGGGAATTCTTCTCGTGCATCCACTCCTTTAAACCAAAACCCACGCCATTTGTGTCCACCATACCTACCTATTAGCATTATTGCTATTCCAAGTAAATTCTTGTTTTATCTACCTTCCAAATTAAACTTGTTATGTGAAAATTAGTGATTAAAGCTCTCACGAACTTGATGGCACATTTTTTTTCTTGCATTTAATAACATGAACCATTGGGTCCTTCTTTGTTGCGTATATGCTTGCGCTTTATGAGTTGAAGTTAGCAGCACCATGTATCATGGGGAACACTTTCAACACTGCCATGGTACTTTGTACCTAGTTGATATCATGATTCTTTTGCCTATGGATCCCGGCGGTGTGAAATAAAAGTGGAACTTGTAAGATCATGGATTTTATATGTGTGTTAGAGAAATGCCTGGGCCGCTAGCCTAAGGCATGCCTAATCATGGTGAAAACTTGCAGCATAACTATAGTGAGCATTCTATGAAGCATACTCAATAAAAACCTATGCAAATAGAAAATAAAAAGATCGCTGAGATGCTCACTGTCTGCTTGCCTTGTCACTTTGATTATGGGATAGCTCATGTGTCATGTGCAAGGGGTACCCCGTTGGCGGTTCTCAATGATAGACATGTATTTACAATGACAAGAGCTTACCCGTGACTGAAGTTGAGTAGCATGAGGTTCGGTACTCATAAGTAAGGGGTATGAGATTTCAACTTATAACTTGTCAAACATATCCTCTTAGTTGTGTCACTTTAACCTTAATCACCAAAAGATGCCTATGATAGGGGCAATGAGAGCTGAAAGCTAGTAAGATCCATAATTTTTGGGAGCTCTTTATGAGACTTGCAATCCCTGCTTCCCTCTACGAAGGGCCTTTCTTTTACTTTGTAGTTGAGTCAGTAAACCTATTCCCTTCTATATCAGCAAGTATTTTGAGTTGTTGTGTTTCATTCATTCATATGATGATTTATTCAATCATGTTTCTTATGTTCCTTGTTTTGCACATTGCTCTTATCGTGATTATTACTACTTTTAAAGCTATCATTGAAAACCAGCTATTTGTGAACTCCAGCAAATTATCAACTATTCTTCGACCAAGAGCTAAGTTTGCCATTACCAATTATGATTTACTTTATGTATATTTATTGTGTTTCCTTTGCTTATTGCAAGTAAAGTTGTATAATAATGAGTTGTCTTCTATTATGATCTATGTATTGATGAATGTGATGCTTCTTGTCCGTATTATTTTATCGACTCTTCACTCCATAAACCTGATGCCATGTTTATTGAGCTCAGTTTCGCTTGGGGACAAGCGAAGTCTAAGCTTGGGGGGAGTTGATACGTCCATTTTGCATCACTATTCTATGTCATAATTCAGTGTTATTCATTGATATATTTCGTATTGAGAGGTGATACTTATGTTATTTCATCTGTTTTTGCATGGTTGATGACTTTTGGAGCATGGACCGCTGCAGTCAAAATTCATGAAGATCAGAAAATCCGGGAAAATATACCTATTTTTCCAGAAGACGAAGGAAGCCGGAAGGGGGGCTGCAGATGGGCCATAGGGGCCCACACCACCCCCTGGCGCAGGCAGCCTAGGCCGCGCCACCAGGTGGTGTGCCGCCCTGGTCCGCCCCTGGCACTCCCCTCTGGCGTATATATTCCTCCCGAAACCCTAAGACTTGGGGAGCGACCACATAAAGATTCCGTCACCTCTCCGGGGTGGAAAACACCGAGAGAGAAAGATCTCTTCGGCAGACAGATTTCTGCCGGGGGTATTCCTTCCCGGAGAGGGGAGATCGTCACCATCAACACCACCATCAAGTTGGACTTCATCGGGATCATCATCATCAGCATCATCACCATCAGCACCCTCATCACCATCTCCATATTGCTGTAACAATTGTGTTGAATCTTGCATAGTTCATAGGGGAAACTTTCCCGATGTTGATTACTCTTTGTAGTTGATGCTATTGAGTGAACCGTTGAATTATTGTTTATGTTCAGATTGTTATACATCATTATTCCATCTCTGATCATGATCCATATGATGTCTTGTGAGTACTTCATTTTGTTCTTGAGGACATGGGAGAAGTCATGTTGTTAGTAGTGGAGTTGTGTTGAGAAAGATTCAATAGTTTGATATTTAAGTTGTGGTGTACTTCTTCTAGTGGTGTCATGTGAACGTCGACTACATGACACTTCACCTATATGGGCCTAGGGGAATGCATTGTGTATTTGGCTACTAATCGTAGGGGTTGCCGGAGTGACAGAAACCTGAACCCCCGTTAGGAAACCATTGCACAAGGGACGTAAGGGTCTTAGAGTTTAAAGTTGTGGTTAGGTTTCTACCTTAATTACTTTCTTGTACTTACGGATGTTTGGGAGGGTTATAATCACAAGTATGTATTAGTCCTAGGAAGGTCGGTACATTATCATAGGTACAACCACACAACACTTAGCAAGCTAAAGAAGATTAATCAACTATATGAAGCGAAAGCACTTGACAGTCTTCCCATGTGTCCTCAAGAATATTTGGTCATCTTAAGTAATACACCCGACTTGTCCTTTGCTGCATAAAGGATTAGGCCACTTGCTGCATTTATTCCTACTGTCTTTTGTTTACTCATACTTTGTTTACTTGCTTTATGAAAAAAAAACTAAAAATCCGTTTGCTAAGTATTTGCAGAGAATTCCTGATCCATACCACTAGCCAGCACCTTCTACTCCTCGTTGGGTTCGACACTCTTACTTATCGAAAATACTGCGATACACCCCCTATACTTGTGGGTCATCACCTGCCTTTCGCAGAATTCTCATAAAACAACAGTTATCAAGCCAGTTTGCAAATGGCACCATTTAAGTTCCTATAGGGAAGAAAGTGCTGTACCCCTTTGAATTGGTCGCAAGTAGGAGAGTGTCAGATTTTCGGACCCGACATTCTACGAGAAGCCGAAGAGAAGGTTCACAAAGTCCGTGAGCACCTCAAGACCGCCCAATCCAGACAGAAGAGTTATGCTAACAAGAGAAGGAGAAAACTGACTTTCAATGTCGGAGATTTTGTGTATCTCAAGGTTTCACCATTGAAGGGAACACAACGTTTTAGTCTGAAAGGAAAGTTAGCTCCAAGTTACATTGGACCATTGAAAATTCTAAATCATCGTGGAGAAGTATCATGTCAACTAGAACTGCCAGAGGAGATGTCTGCTATTCACAATATGTTCCATATCTCGTTACTTCGCAAATGTCTAGAAGTACCGGAGAAGACCGAAGTTTTCAAGAACATCGATCACCGAGATGTTGATATCAACAAGGATCTGACGTATCATGAAGTGCCCATCCATACCTTGGAGTAAGCCTATAGAACTACCAGAACCCGGAGCATCAAGTTTCTCAAGATCCAATGGAGCAACCATACCGAAGAATAAGCCACTTGGGAGCGAGAAGATTATATTAGGACTGAGTTCCCATATCTCTTGAGTTCCTAGTTTTCTTTCTTAAATCTCGGGACGAGATTTTGTTTAAGGGGGGCAGGTTTTTGTAACATCCGAAATCTTTAATCAAGGTTAATCAAGATCCAAATCACCCAATTTAGGGTTAACAAAAACTTTTCCCATTTAAATAATCAAGCATGCATATGTGTGTTGCATTAAATAAGAATTGTTGCGAATTGCCATGATTGAGTGATCTATTGATTTTAAAATGACTCTAAGGTGAATTACACATCATCTAGATCATTCCCAAACAAAAATTCAAAGAAAAAGAAATCAAATACAATTAATAAAAGGAAATGGTCACTTTAGCCATTTTAATCAACTAGCCCACTATGGGTGTTCCTAGGACTCATTTTCAAACAGAAACAATTGTGGATCTTTGCACCCCTTGCTAGTACAAGTAGTGATGTACCAAGGCCCACTTTGTGATCTTCCAAAATTATTCAAACACTAAATTTAATTGGCATTTGAAAATGGAATATATCTCATATGTCTAGATCACACTTCTTCAAAAACCATCCAAATGAACTCCATTTGAAAATCCCAAGCAACCACAGATGATCAAGCATGATACCATTCACTCCACCAAAAAACTTTGAAAAATTCAAATGTTTTCTTCATGCGGCCATTTGATCGAACACTTGGCATGCACTGATCACACTCTAGATTAGACTCACTATTTCTACAGGGTTTTGCCACCTAATTGCACCCCATCTACTCCCTATGTCCCTCTTTGATCTAACCAAGCCGAAACCAACCCATCCCCTAGTCCCTAGCGCCAGTACCACGCCACCCCCTCGCTGGTCCATCATGCTCAACTCGCAGCAGACCGCCAGCCCCTCTCCGCCACTCCAGGAAGCAAGGCGTGACCTCACCACTGTCCATGGTCCACCCCACGGCCAGTGCTAGCCACTGGACCACCGAAGACAACCCCCGCACTATCCTCTCTGTGTCGCGCCAGAGCGCGCCAGAGCGCCATCACCGCCAGCACGCCACACGCCGCGCCTCGACCATAGCCCACGCGCGTCGCTCCGCCTTGACCACCTCATCCCGCCAGACATGCCCGTAGCCCGCCGCTCGACCCACACTCGTCGGGAACCATGTCGAGCACTACCTTTGTCTCCCAGAGCGCGCGACGCGCCCGACCGTTAGCCACCCCATTTACACCTCTCTGCCGCCTCGCCGCGCCTATATAAGCAAGCCTCCCCATCATGAATTCGTCACACATTCACACTCCCCTCTCTCCACTGGTACTTCCCCACCTCTCACGGGAGCCGCTCGAGCAGCCAGCCGCTAGAATTTCGCCGGAGGGAGCCAAAGCAGAGGAGGAGATGTTGCCATCGATTTCGTCCACCCCAGCCTCTGCCGTGACATCGCCTGAGCCCGCCGTCGTTGAATCGTTTGTTTGCCCGCCTCGCCGCACTCGCTGGAGCCCCAGGACGCCCCCACTGCACCCCCGCCGCGTAGCTAGGTTTCTGTCTCGCCAGCAACGTATGCGTCATCGACGACGACCGTGAGCTGTTGATCTAGTTCTAATCCTGCGGCCACCATCCACCCATACTGTTTCGGCAACCCCTGTCCCACCGATAGGTGGGGCCCTCACTTAAAACTAGCCCGGTCGCTGCGTGGAGTAAAGTGGGCTGGCCCAGTTATTTCCCG
The DNA here is from genome assembly GCA_910589775.1 of Avena eriantha. Taxonomy (NCBI): domain Eukaryota; kingdom Viridiplantae; phylum Streptophyta; class Magnoliopsida; order Poales; family Poaceae; genus Avena; species Avena eriantha. Next base: position 349,855,908 of record OU342742.1, on the reverse strand, counting down.
CACGACCCACTTAATTCAAATTTAGTTTTTTCTTTTTAAACTTAAACTTAGTTCTGTCCCTTAGTTTGAAAATCAATTCAGAGAGTTCTACAAATCCAAATTGACTGATTCCAATTTTGTTGGAAAGGTACGGAAAATATCTATCCAAGCACATTGGATTTAAATCATTTAGAGTCAGAGATCTCTCCTAGTAAAAATAACAATATAGAAGCTTTTGCACTTTCAAATATTTTTATAAAATCAACCATAATAGATTTTGAGTTGATTCCAACACTCAAAAATCACATTTGAACATACCTATCTGAATATGTAATAATATTAAGGTTTGCATGTAGTGAATTTGGACTAGTACCAAAATAATGCTATATAGGCATTTCTAGTCACTTTAAATCATTAAAATATTAATCTTCAACTTATTAAAATGTGATCCAACAATTAAATCACATTCCAAGATATTAGAATATGCGGTGATGACATGTTTCCACATGATCCCATATTTTAACTGGAGAATATTGAATCTTAGTTAATTTCAATGAGTAGAAATTAATTTTCTCAAATAAAACAAATGAAACTAGTTTGTAAAACCTTGTGATGTTGGTGATGATAATAGATCATAAAATGTGTGCCTTAGTGTACTAAATATACTAGTTAAGTATTGTTTGGTGATTCTGTATCCATATGTATTTATAGACGGTAGTGCCGACCAAGCTTACGAATAGGAGGAATTCTACCAAGAGGAGGAGGAAGAGGAATTCAACCACTGCACTACCCAAGGCAAGATAACACTTGCAAGTTCCTTAACTATGCAAGCTATCACTTGCAAGTATTATATTTATGCAAGGCATCATTAACAATGCAAGCTAACCCTTGCAAGCTAGATAACCTAAGCAAGAGGCAATAGGCATGCTTGGTTATACATTTTTGACTATTACCTACACCAAGTTTTATTTACAAGCTTTACCTTCTTTACTTTACCAAAGTTCCTTACTTTGTTTATAGATAGCATAAAAAGTATTAAACATGGCCTATCTAGTTAGAATTCGATGTCATTCTATAGCATGAGATTGATCTTAGTATCCCATATTAGTGAACACTCTTAACTTAGTAGTTTAGAGCCAAACCAAAAATTTGATCACTTTAGATGGGAATACTTGGTGAAAGTGACTTGTGAAAACCTTGGAATGATGAGTCATTATATTGAGATGTTTTGACATGTGTTGAGAAACACGACTGGTTTATGATAATGATGAAAATGGTGAGGCATGAGCCTTAGCCCTTTTATAAAAATTGATGGTTGGGTTCAGATGCGATACCATTCCAAATTTATAGTACAGCCACAATACCTGAATTGGTAAGGCTTAGCCGGAAGTTTATATGCATTAGTTTTAGTTCCCTCACGGGAGAGGTTTGAGCCGAGGCTACCTCTCAATGTTGTCCACCTATGCAGTGCTCAGGATGACAGATGGTCATGGCTGGGAGGCTAAGCTCATATGAGAGGTGCTTATACTAGAGTGTGTAATGGAAATGTTATGTTCGATTATCTTCATACTAAGTATGATGATTCAGGGTTATCCCTGACAGATGTATCGAATTTTGTGGTGAAAGTGTACTACCTCTGCAGTGTGTCAAACTATTCGAATAGCCGCGTCCGCGGTTATGGACAGTTGGAGTGGCCATACTGTTCCGTTGTCAGATGTTTTAAAAATGACTTATGAAATGAATTGTGACATGACTTGATCACAACAGAGTTGTGACTATGACAACTAAGTTCCCACTTAGGTGATTTTCAACTTTATTTTATCTTTCTTTGTTTCTGAACTCAGCTTAGGTTTCAAACTTAACCTTGCAAGTAAACTTAGAACTTAGCATTCCTACTAGACCTATCTTACTTGTTAGTGATAGTTTGTGAGTACTTAAAGAGTACTCATGGCTTTTGTCCCTGGCTATTCCCGTGGCCAGACTATGAAGAGGACTACCAAGAGGAAGGACATCATGATGGCTATGTTAACTAGGATCATCTTCCATCGTCAGCATTGCCTGTGACACTGAAGATGGACCCCACCGCTACGCTTATTATTTATCTCCGCTGCTTGTTGTTTTAAGATTGGATCATGATATCCTTTATTTGTGTAAGACCTTATTATGGTTTGTAATGGATGATGTACTATGATATCCAATCTGTTATATCTCGCAAAAATGGTAATCCTGGGATTGCGATGTATGGCATAATAGGCATCTGGGATTAAAAATCCGGGTGTTGACAAAAATGTCCAATATCATCATTTACTTTAATCCCTATACTTCCTCCCTGGATAAAACTGGTAATCCATGTACACCATAAGGGATCAAAATCTTTCAACCGAAGGGCCTGCATTAAAAAATCCCACTTGACATTATCATAAGTCTTTTCAAAATCAACTTTGAAAATCACACCATCTAAATTTTTCATGTGAAGCTCATGACTAGTCTCATGTAAAGTAACCACCCCCTCTAAGATATGTCTACTAGGCATGAAAGCAGTTTGTGTAGGACGAATGATATTGTGAGCAATCACAGAGATACGATTCATCGCCACCTTAGTAAAGATTTTAAAGCTCACATTTAGGAGACAAATCAGTCTATACTGCTGAATCTAAACCGCATTTTCTTTCTTGGGTAAGAGCGTAATTAACCCAAAGTTGAGCTTGAATAAAGGTAGTTCCTCTGAATGCAATTGTGCAAAAAGGGCCATTAAATCTCCTTTAACCACCTCCCAGAATGTCTGATAGAATTCTGTAGGGAATCCATCTGGCCCTGGCACCTTATTATGCTCCATAGCAGTGATGGCTTCAAATACTTCCTTCTCAGAAAATATCGAAGTTAAAATACTATTCTCAATAGGAGACACTTGTGGAACATCATCAATTCTCTCTTCCATAAGAGCAAAACTGTTTTGTTCGGATTCTCCAAATAGCTTCTTATAATACTCCGAAATATAAGTTCTCAAGTTCTCATCCCCGACAATAGTCCCCTCATCTTGTTCTAATTGGAAGATCTTGTTCTTCCTATGTTTACCATTAGAAATAAGATGAAACTATTTAGTGTTGTTCCCCCTTCCTGAATATGTTTTATTTTAGCCCTTTGTGCCCATTTGGTCTCTTCTTCTCTCCTTAATTTTGTCACTTGTTCATTAGCTTTAGACAACCTTTGCCTTTCGGCAGCCGACAAGGCTTGCGTCTCAGCTTTTATATCCAGCTCATCAATAATCTCCAGAAGCTTATCTTTCTCTTTTTTGTATTTCCCACTCTGATTTTTCGCCTAGCCACGGAGGAAAAATTTTAAATGCCTAATCTTATATTGCCATTTCCCAATAGGTGTATTACCCCTCGGAACTATATCCCATTCAGCACGCACCATCTCAAAGAAACCCTCCTATTGTAACCAACAAAGTTCAAAAGAGAACTTCGGATTATTCCCAATGTGGGCCCTTGTCTCTGAATCAATCAGTAAGTATCATATTACATAGAGGTATTGACAAAATTGGACTATATTGTGTAATCCCTCCATCTCAAAATAGATATCGTAGATTTGTCAAAATTTAATGAATATACACACTATTTAGTATATAGATTCATGCAAATTTTGACAAACCCACTACATATATTTTGAGACGGAGGGGGGTACTTTACTTTCATTTGTTCATTATCCATTACAATTATTTTATCTTACAATAAAACTTCAAATTGTCAGTAGGCCTATCGGTGCAGTTTCAAAAACAGACCACAGACCATGCATAAATGAGAAATGAAGAAAATAGTCGGTCAACTTATTGAGAGTATCCTTTTATGAATTTGTAAATAATTAGTTAGAAACATGAAAATAGAGCAAAACTCATGCTATTACATAACACAGTGACACGTCGAAGCTGAAACGGAGTGCGCCGGTATGGACTAAGGCCACGCTTGGGAGACCGGTTTAGTTTCTGACTCCGTATTATTTCCAGGGGAATCTGGACGTGCACTCCGATTTGTTTCCTAGGGTTTGTTTCCAGGGGAATTTGTACATGCACACTACATAAAAACATCCGGTACGGACAGCACCAGGTCATTCAACAGACTTGAACTTAAATAGCCCAGGTCAAAAACACATCCCAGGTTAACTTAAATAATCATTCAACAGACTTGAACTTAAATTACTTAAATAGGCATTCAACAAACTTGAACTTAAATTACATAAATTACTTAAATAGCCATTCAACATCCTAGGTTACTTAAATTACAAATAATAGTCATTCAACTCAGATGGAGTTCTGAAGACTTGAACTTGACATCCTAAATAAAAGAAATCAATATTAGAAAATAGCTTGTTCTATGATTATCAATATTAGAAACCTTTCCAGGCTTTAAAAGAAGCAAAGCTCTCGCCTTTGCGCATACACACACACATGAGACCAAATTATAGCTAGCTTTTTTCCTTATCTAGGTAGTTACAGGAGAAGTAATTACCGCAAGTATATGTCCATTAACCTATCATCAAGAACAAATAAAAGAAAATGGGGATGGCATAAACCTTAGTTCTATGCATTCGTTACTAATCTTGTCAAGGCCTACATGGTGGTTTCCCAAACCAAACCACAGCCCATGCATGCATGGATGCAAATTGCAAACCTTTCCAGGCTTTAAAAGAAGCAAAGCTCTCGCCTTTGCGCATACACACACATGAGACCAAATTATAGCTAGCTCTTTTCCTTATCTAGGCAGTTTCAGGAAAAGTAATTGCTGCAAGTACATGTCCATTAACCTATCATCAAGAACAAATAAAATAAAATGGGGATGGCATAAACCTCAGTTCTATGCATTCGTTACTAATCTTGTCAAGGCCTACATGGTGGTTTCCTAAACAATATACTAGCCTATGATTATGTCCCACCACTTTTTGTTTTGTTCTAATAAAGAAAATTCCTAGAACAGTATGGAGCAGAACCCGGTGAAGCTTCAAAGCATCAACAATATGTTCCCTTGGTTTATTGGAGACCAGCAAATGCAGGGTTCAGGTATCAATTCTGAAACAGACAATAGGAGCAAACAGGAGATTAATACCAGGCATCACAAATAATCACTTTACAGGAGCAAGAACAACAACAATTTAAGGATGGAAATACCATAAACTAGGTAATAGTACTAAAATAAAAGGCAATGAGCTACTTACAAGGAGTTAACTGAATCCCAGCTTGCCGACCTCCTTCTTCAACCAGAAACCACGGAGTCTTGGATCATAAGAAAGTAAAAGCTCTCTATTTGATGCATCTTTGAAGACATCAGAGGCTAGAATCTTGATCTCATCGGACACATCAACCATGACATTAAGTACTTCCAAACATTTTGGAATGGAGTATTGTTTTCCTGATGCTTGTTCTTTAATTCCTGCTTGTTCTCTCTTGAGTTTGACAAACTCTGACATTGTTTCTTCAATGCGTGGGACCGGAACAGATGTGTGGCTCCTATGCTTTCTAGCTCTTGCTGATTGTGCACCCCCATTACCACTTCTTGAATTCTCTTGATCAAAGCTCCTTTGCACATCTTCATCCTCCTCTCCACCTTGAGGGTTAAGTTCATCATCATTTTGAGATTGATAAGAAAGACTCCTTCCACTAGCACTCGTTCTTTCAACTTCACTGAACCTGTTTTGCCCTTCATCTTCACTGAACCTTTGACTTGTCATAGCACTGATTTTTGGAGCCACATTTCTAGTGCTCTGCCTCTCATCACTTTGACGTTTCCTACTAGTGATATGTGGAGGTTGGCTAGAAGTCACGCGATGTTTACCTTCGATTATTTTCAAAATATGTCCAAATCTATCGTCATGCTAATTCTTGGACATGGCATCATCACCATAAAGTATGATGTTGATATGGCCTTGACCTTGGTCGTTCGGTTTGAAATCCAAGAATTTTCATACATGTTGACAACTACACTTTTTGGTTAGAATTTTACAACTTACACTTTTTGGTTAGAATTTTACACAGATGGTGGGAGTACATTTACACCAAGGACCTAAAAAGGTAAAATTACAATGAGGTCCATGCATTTAGCATAAAGGACCATAAATATTAGCAAAGAAAACAGTCTGGTTTGGCTCCTTGAGAGAGCAGATGATCGGGCCCTACTCTTCATACTACTTCCTCTTCAAGAACTGGGAGCAGAGTTGTACTATTCTAAAGGGAACTGGAGCAAAGGAACATGCGCCCGTTTTCATTTTATTAAACCTCGCATATACGCTCTATCCCCACTTCTACGCCAAGCGCCAGAGTTCTTCTCGTCCACAATGCCGCTTTCCGATCATGTTCACCCCACAGTTACAAGTGACGCTGAATGTGAACTGTGAATATGTCGATATTTTTCTTATTATGTACTGTTGCATCTTTCAAATGCTACTGAAACTATCAAAAGTTGTGTTCGGTACTTGTTCAGATCGACCGGTCGAGTGCAGAATATGGTCTTGCTTTCCTTTTGAATCAATACATCTATTGGATTTCAATGTTCGCATTGCTGAATCTGTCAATTCTTTTGGTCACTGTCTATGCCACAACCGGCCCTTTGAAATGTTGTGCTAACTCTGTCAAGTGTTGCTGAATATGAACCGAGAATCTATCTGATATTTTTACGGTCTATTCTATACTGCTAAATCTTACAAATGCTATTGAATCTGTCATATGTTATGTCGTTACTATTAGTACAATATTTTGTAGAACGAACTATGATGTACTGGTACTTGGTTAGATGAAGTGCATCAGATTGTTTTCTTTTCTTTTGAGACTTAGCATTGTTACAATTATTTGGATGAGTCTTAGGAATTTTGGGTTGTTATGGGCGGTCACAGAGGCATTGACGTAAAGAGGAGGTACTCACACAGAAACAGACTTGATCGTCAGTTTTGCTTGCTCTAATGATTGAGTCTATTCGGAGAATAGGCCAAACTGATCGTGGGCCAAGGTTTTTTTAGCTGGAACAAGAATTGATTCTCTTAGTACTACTATTTAATTTCAAGCAGGAAAGCTACTGAATCTCTCAAATGTTTTGTCGATGCTATTACTAAAGCATTTGTGCAACTAATACTGATGTACTGGTATTGTATTTCATTGCCTATATTGCTGCATTGGTCACTTTTGAAATGCTGCTGAATTGGTCAAGTGCTCCCAAATATTAACTTCGAATCTGTTAATACTTTTTCTACCTTATTCTCTACTGCTGAATTTTGACATGAATATCTACCAAAAAGAATTATCGCTTTTCCCCCGCCCTCGCTAAGGTCTTTGTTTCAAATCCTGCAGAGCACATCACAATGCATTTTTTATTCAGGAGAAGAAATCTAGTACTCCCTCCGATCCAAATTAATGTTCTCACAATTGTCTAGATTCTGACATATCTAGTCATGTTTTAGTGCTAGATACGTCCGAATCTAGCCAAATCCGAGAACATTAATTGGGATCGGAGGGAGTAGCTCATTCGGCCCCTCTTTAGCCCAAAACATTTTAATTCAGTCTTTTCGGGGTTAGGTACTGTTGACCACAACCCAGCAAAATTTTAGAAAGGAGCCCATGGAGCATAGACAAGAACATATTAGTTCAGCCTTTTACGGGTCAGCAGACTGCTGAGCACATCCCAGTGAAATTTGAGAATGAAGCCCATGGAGCATAGCCTATGGAATATAACCCGCGTAGAGCAATAGCCAAACTCTTTTTCATTCAGCCTTTTGGGCATTGCCCCCCACCTCTCATAACAAAAAACTCTGCCTACCCATGTTTTTAAGAAAATACCCCATTATGTGGCATTTTATAAATTGAGATGCCAGGAGCGCTGCCCTTTTATATTTTAAAAGAGATAAACATAGACACACAAAATATTTTAAGAAGACTGATACTTAAGTTGTAGTACTAATAAAAGTTTAATGATATTTTTCTATAAATATCTTTGTTGTATTTGAAACGCACTCAGTTTACGTTTATTTGATTTGAAGGTCTTTTGCTCTAATCGCCTTTGTGTGTGTGTGTATTCTGGGTTTACATTTTTTTCTTCTAGCAATGTCGCATTACAGAGAGGCTGACATCACGGACCCACCAGCATGCAGCGTCCCTGGAGTTTGTTTTGAGGGTGGGTTCGAAAAAAAGTTTAAATACTTGTATAGAGAGGCTCGCATCGGGGACCCACCAGACAGAACATACAAGGCTGCATTGGAGACCCACAAGCCAGAACATGCCATAGAGGCTTACATAAGGGCCCCAGCAGTAAGACCATACACGGCAGCCACGGTGAAAACAGCGGACGCGGCCGAAAAAAGGCTATCATATACACGTTGCACTTACAGAGAAGCTGACATGTCGCACCCAGCAAGCCCAAGCATATCCCATGAAATTAGCCTATCATTCCCAAGCATAGCCCAATACCTTCTAATTCGGCATTTTCGTGGTCTTGTGTCCATCGACCATAGCTCATTCAATTTAGGAGTGAGCCCATAGATTATAAGCCATGACGAATAGGGCATCCACCCCAAGTTAGCCCGGAATCTTTTTAATTCAGCCTTTTTGAGCATTTTTTGTAATCTAGGGCTAACATCTGGGACCCGAAAAAATAGTCCAACATACACATGTTTCTTTCAAATCGAGGCTGTCAGCTAGGACCCAGCATAGACACGTTCCCGGCAAAGAGGTGGTTGACATCTGGGACCCAGCAAGTTGCCAAGGTCAAAACAGCGGACATGGCCAAAAAAAGTCCATCATACGCACATTTCATTTACAGAGAGGCTGATATGTGGGACCCAGAAGTGCGACCTTATATAGATACTGCATCGAGCAACGTAGCCAGTTCGAAACAGGGAGGCGCAAGCGAGAAAAAATTTCAGCATGTACACATTTCTTTTAATGAGAGGCTGAAATGAGGGACCCAGCAGTGTGACTAAACGGCAGATTCGTCGAGCAACGCTATCTAGTTCGGAACAGAGTCGCGCTAGAGAAGAAAACATTCCATCATACCCATGATTCTTCTAATGTGAGGATGACATAAGGGACCCACCAGCCAGAATAAACGGCTGATGCAGTGAGCAAAGCTATCAAGTTCGGAACACGAAGGTGCTACAAAGGGTAAAAAATCCATCATACACATGTTTCTTTTAATGAGAGGATGATATGTGGGGCCCAACATCATGATTAAACGGTATATGCATCGAACAACGCTATCAAGTTCAGAATAGGATAACGCGAGCGAAGGAAAAAAATCTATCATACACATGTTTCTTCTAATGAGAGGATGACATGTGGGGCTCAGGAGGTTGGTTAAACTGTAGATGCGTCGATCAGCGCTATCAACTCAGAATGGGGTAGCACCAGTGAAGGAAAAAATTCCATCATACACACATTTCTTCTAATGAGAGGATGACATGTGGGTCCTAGGAGGTTGATTAGACGTTAGATGCATCGAGAAGCGCTATCAATTTCGGAACAGGGTAGCGCGAGCGAAGGAAAAAAATTTCATCATATACACGATCCTTCTAATGAGACACTGACATCTAGGACCTGGCAGCCTGACTAAACGGCAGATGCCTCGAGCAACGTTATCGAGTTCAAATTAGGGAGTTGCGGCCAAAAAGTATGGTCCTCTAGAGGCACTGACGTCCGGGACCCACATGCCTCAAAAGACTTCGGCGAGTCAACATCGTGCGAGGAAACAAAAATCTTGCTTCTGTCACGCGCCAGCCGAGCTTCCTCCATGTTTTTAGTAGATCCGTCATAGTAGAGGGCCGCGAAACCGGAAAAAAGAAGTTTTCCATCGGCCACGACCGAGCCGAGAATTTCACCACAGAAGACGCGCCTTCTACGACGACCATCAGGCCAAGTCGTTGCAGAAGGAAACTTTTCTTGTAGTGTTGTACTACGTCTGTGATAACTCGGAGATACTAGGCTTACCACAAGATTACTACGTCAGTACCGGGTCTATGTTGGGTTACTTCTGCTCCTTGAGTGGTTGAGAGTCCCATTTAGAGGGTGTTGATGGAATCATCGGGGGTGCTTATTCTTGATCTTCGGAGATGCTGGTGGATTCCTTGGCATAGCTTGAAGGGGTAGGCTTCCAATCTGGTTGGTGAAGTTCGAACTGCTTCTCCTACTTCCGGGGCTTGGTCAGCTTGACGTGTTGAGGTTATGGATGTTGTCTTAGATCAAGCGTTTATTCTACTATAGTGGTAAAGACATAGTCTTTCCCCCTTAGGGTTAAACTAAGGTAGCTCGAGGATAACACTGTCCTTCCTTCTTGAGCTGAAGTTTTCAATGACATCCGCCAACTATGCCTTATGAGCCTTATATACTAGTTTATTCGTACTGAGCCTAACATAGCAGTTGAAGTAGTGGATCGTCCAAACAGGTTAGATCGGCTGGAGTTAGCGATTTAGCGGTCCTTCAGGTAGGTTTTCATCTAAAGTAGTAGAGAGGCTTCATAAATCTGCAATTATTATCTCATCTGATGACTCATGAGTTGAATCTTGGCGAAAGACGTTGGATCTGGAAATCTTCCAGGAGTATCGTTCGGTAGGTGGTCTTCTGGAATTGAGTGGAAAGACGTAATCTTTTCACCTTAGAGCTTTACTAAGGTTCTTCGACGAGGGTGGAGATCTTTCACTAGGAGTGCTGTCAATACAAAAGGAAGGTTGTATTTCCATGGGTCTTGAATTAGGGTCTTTGGGTGAGCCTTATTGCGCAAACCTTGTCGGGGGTGGTTTTCCTAACGAGGCTCTTAAAGTTAAATTTGGTTAGATTAGTAGTTAACGACATGTATTGCTAGCCCTCTGTCAGAGTAGAAGTATTCGGCTTTCAGATGATCTGTCCTCACTTGAGTTCTTTGCAGTGTTTCTGCTTGAAGGTTGAGTATAGTTGTTGGCTTTAGGCATCCTTATCTTCAAGATTTCGGAGTATTCTGGCCTTTTGATGAGGAACTTCCCGTTGGTTTGGGCCAAGGGGATGAATAAAGTAGTCAATCTAGCAGGGTTGTCGGGAAATCTATTATCCAAAAGGTTAGTGGAGTTTGTTCTTCACTTCTTGATTGGGTTAGCAAGTATGTTGTTTATTGTGGAGGTGTATGGACTCCTTCGGTGGTAAACTTCATACTTCATAAGTACTCTTGCTATAGTCAGCATGTGAAGTTGGTAGGAAGTGATAGTGACGAATTGGAGGAGTGAAGTTGATGTAGTACTCACATATTTCCATCCTAATGAGGAGAGGTATTCAAGCATTTCTAATCATCATGACGTTGAACTTCTGGGTCTCGAGGTGATTTCTTCCTATAGGGGTCATGTGTTCTATTCCATAGGTTTGTATGGGTCTCGACATCGATGAGTGACGTGGGACACCCGGTTAGAGGGGAGGGAACGACATCCTATATTGTGTATTTATTCCAAAAACACGATTGACTAATGTCGATAAGGCCAGAACACACATACAAGGTGAGTTGGAGCGATAGGGTAGCAATTTCTTGCTTGACATAGCAGCACAAACAACACACATCAAGCATCACATTATGCACCTAGGAAAGCAAACACAGTCTACTATCGGGACCAAGGGAGTTAACTACTCGCTATGTTGGGAATTCCTATCTTACGACTATATATCCTAGATATCACGTTATTCGAGTCAGGGGCACTATTCTTGCAGATGAAGCCTTTGCCGTATCATTGGATGCTTCTTAGTAGTGTAACACTCGATGCTCCAGTCACGAGGATTCCATTGGTTGGGCGATCTTGTAGTCTCCTTGTGTTTGCTAATAGATGCTTTTCTTCATCTCATTATCATTGTCTTCACTTGGTTCAGGGTCTTATTTTTTGAAATTGGTATTTGAATTTTGAATGAGGGATAGAAGGAACCGATTTTTAAATAAATTGGTATTAGGGGGAGATAAGAGATAGAACTTTTGAAAGGCTTTTGAGGAAATATTTTTCAAAAGTCGATGTTTGTGAAAGTATTTGTTTCCTTATCTAATGTCCATGCTAACTACTGTCTGCTACAATCACGATGGTTCTGATACCATGTCTGTGGGGTCCCCTAGATTTATCATATGTGAAATCCATGTTATGTATATATCCACAATCCCATGATCAGTGAGCCATGGGCCATAACCGATGTAACATCCCAAAACTTTAATCAAGGTCATTAAATCCTAATCACCCAATTTAGGGTTAACAAAAACTTTTTATTATTAAAATAATTATGAATGCATGTGTATGTTGCATTAGTGTAGAATTGTTTGAAAATGCCATGTTTGATTGTTCTAAATGATATGAAATGGTTTAAGGGTGAATGCCACATCATCTAGACCATTTACAAACAAATCTAAACAAAAAGAAATCAAATAAGATTAAATAATGCAAATGGTCATTTTGACCATTTTAATCCACTAGGCCACTTTAGGTGTTCCTAGAAGTCAATTTCAAACAGAAACTTTTTCAACTCTTTTCACCGCTTGCTAGACCAAGTAAAGTGTACCAAGGCCCACTTTACAAACTTACAAAAACCTTTAGCAAAGAAATTTAAATGACATTTGAAAATGGAATCAAGTGTATGTGTTAAAGTCACCATTTCTCAAAAACCAACCAAATCACTTCACCTTGACAATTCCCAGCAACCAGAGACTACCAAGCATAAGATCAAATAACACAGCAAAAATCTTTCCAAAATTCAAATTTAAACTTCATGCGGGCATTGTGTCAAACACCTGGCAGACAAAATTAATCTGGCCTAAAAATTACTGATTTAGAGCAGTGATCAAGCGCCACTAAGGCCTCAATCCACGCCCCTGGTCTCCCCTAGTTCCAACCATGCCATAAAGGAGCTCCCTCTTGGCCGCTTGTAGCAGTGCCGAGCCACCCGAGCACCATGCCCGCCGGTCGAGCATGGTTCACTCGCAGCAGACTACCCCGCTCTCTCCCGCCATGCCTAGGAGGATCGCCGCACCCTACCACCCCTCTCTATCCCTTCCCCAAGCGCTGCCAAGCCGTGGACCATCCCCAGCACACCGCGCCCACCGTGCATGCGCCATGGCGAGCACGTGCCAGAGCGCCATGCTCGACAAGCGTGCACATACTGCACCTCAACCGCAGCCCACGCGCAATGCTTCGCCACGACCCCAAGAATAGCCCGGACACCCCTGTTCGCCGCCGCTTGAACCGCAGCCATCGTGTGCCGCGTCGAACACCGCCTCTGCCGCGCAGAGCATCGCCCGCTCCGGCCGATATAGACAGCGCCTTTCCATGCCATCAAGCCCGTGAGAACCGCCCTAAAGCACCGCGTCAACTGCTGCTCATAGCCCTGCCGATTGCTGCATGTAGCCATGTCGCCGGCACCGCCCGACCATGCCGTGCTGCTCCCTTCCTCGAGGTATAAAAGGAGGCCCTCTCCACCCCATTTCTCCACACCACCTCACTCCCCTCTCTCCACTGATCCTTCCACCCCATCCCCAGAGCAAGGCAAGCTGCAATTCGTTGGAATTTTGCCGGAGCTTGCCGCTCCAGAGGAGAAGAGGCGCCGTCGATTAGAGATGCCCCAGGAGGCGCCGTGACCACGCCTAGAACCGTTGTTGTCTACCAGTTTGATCGCCCCCATCTCCACGTCTAGCTGGAGCCCTGGTAAGCTCCCACGTACCCCCACTGTGCCGCGCTAGGGTTAGTTCTCGCTGGAGGTGTTCACCGGAGACGATGAACCATAGTCATCGATCATAGTCTAATCGTAGCACTAAGATTGCCCTATACCGCTTCGCGTTAGATGTGCCGCTGACATGCGGGACCAGCCTGTCAGTAGCCCGCTGCGCCGCGGAGTGCCACTGGGACGACCCGTTAGCTTTCACGTGCTAGCCCACAGATTCAAATTAATGTTTTTCCATTTAGGTTTAAATTAGATTCTGTGCCTAGATTCAAAAATTCATTCAGACAGTTTCACTTAACCAAAATTCATGATTCAAATTTTGTTAGAAAGATAATTAAAATATCTATCCATGTCCGTTGGATTTAAATCAAGTGGACCTAGCGATAATCTAGAGTAAAAATAACAAGACAAAGACTTTTCTACATTCAAACATTTCTCAAAAATCAACCATGATAGCTTTTGAGTTGACTCCAACTCTGAAAAATCACATTTGACAATACCTATCTGAATATGTAAAAATATTTAGGTTTGCATGCATTGACTTTGGACTAGTACAAAAATAATGCTATATAGGCATTTCTAGTCACTTTAAAGTGCTTAAAAAATAAACTTAAACTTTATAAAATGTGACCAACCCTTTAAATCACTTTCCCATGTGTTACAGTATGTGTGATGACATGTGTCCACATGATCCCATATTTTAATCAGAGAATATTAAATCTTAAATATTTTCAATGAGTAGAAATTACTTTTCTCAAATAAAATAATGAAACTAGTTCCTTAAATCTTGTGATGATTGTGATGATGCCAGATCATGAAGTATGTGCCTTAGTGTGCTAATTAGACTAGTTAAGTATTGTTTGGTGATTGTGTACCCCGTATTTCCTTTATAGACGATAGTACCGACCAAGTCTACGAGGAGGAGGAGTTCTATTATTGGCAAGAAGACGAGGAGAATTTCAACCACTTCACCAACCAAGGCAAGATATTATTGGCAAGCTAATACTTGCAAGACATCACTAGATGCAAGATTACCTAAGCAAGATGCATTAGGCATGCTTGGTTATACTTTTGATTTATACCAATTCCAAGTTTTACTTGCAAGCTTTACTTTCTTTTACTTTACCAAAGTTCTTTCCTATTAGTATAGATAGCATAAAGAGTATAAAACTTGGCCTATCTAGTTATACTTAGATGTCATTCTGTGGCATGAGATTGAAGATTAGCACCCCTCTTTAGTGAACACTCTTAACCTTAGTGGCTAGTGCTAAGCATAAAACTTGATCACTTTAGATGGGAATACTTGGTGAAAATGATTATGAAAACCTTGGAATGATGAGTCATTCTATTGAGATGTTTTGAAATGTGTTGAGAAATACAAATGCTTTATGATGATGGAAATGTTGAGGCATGAGGCTTAGCCCTTTATAAAAACTGATGGTTGGGTTCGGATGCGATACCATTCCAATTTTACCGTACAACCACAATACCTGAATTGGGTAAGGCTTAGCCATAAGTTTATATGCATTAGTATGGGTTCCCTCGCGGAAGAGGTTTGAGTTGAGGCTACCTCTTGATGTTGTCCACCTATGCAGTGCCCAGGATGGCAGATGGCCATGGCTGGGAGGCCAAGCTCATAGGAGAGGTGCTTATACTATAGTGTGTAAAGGAAAGGTTATGATTGATTATCCGCATACTAAGTATGATGATTCAGGGTTATCCCTGATGGATATATCGAATTTTGTGGTGAAAGTGTACCACATCTGCAGAGTGTCAAACTATTCGAATAGCCGTGTCCGCAGTCATGGACAGTTGGAGTGGCCATACTGTTCTATCGTCAGATGTTTTCCAAAATGACTTGTGAAATGAATTGTGACCTTGACTTTACCACAACAGGGTTGTGACAATGAAAACGAGTTTCCCACTTAAGTGATTTAGAACATTAAATTAGCTTTCTTTACTTCTAAACTCAGCTTAGGTTTCAAATTAGCTTTTGCAAATAAACTTAAAGTTTAGCATTCCTACTATAACTACCTTGTTAGTGATAGTTTGTGAGTACTTAAAGAGTACTCATGGCTTTGTCCCTGGCTATTCCCATGGCCATACTATGAGGAGGACTACCCTGAAGATGGACAGCAGGACGGCTACGACAACTAGGATCATCTCCCATCGTCAGCATTGCCTGTGACACTTAAGATGGAGCCCACCGCTACACTATTTATTCTGCTTCTTGTTTGTACTAAGACTGGATCATGAGATCATTTATTCATGTAAGACCTTATTATGGTTTGTAATGGATGATGTACCATGATATCCAATCTATTATGTCTCGCAAAAATGGTAATCCTAGAATTGCGATGTATGGCATAACAGGCATCTGGGATTAGAAATTCAGGTGTTGACAACCGACAAGTCATTACATCATCCAAAACTTAACGAATACAATACTTACATAGATGTCATTGTGGCTACATAATCTTCAGCCTAGCTGGGAAGACGTCCTAGGTTGCATAGACGTCAGGACTCCAATATCCTTCGTGCTTCTGAACATTTGGCTAAGTAAATAGCCAGGGACAATGCTAGTGAGTACTTTTGAATATACTCGCAAACCACCAAGATAAGTTAAGCAAGATAATGCATTTTGGCTGTGGCAAGGTAGCTTTGGTTATGGTTGTTTTGGAAAAAGCATAGTTTCTCTTGTAGATATGGCATCTCTATAACTTTGTTGAAAAAGAGTTTTGAAAAAAGTCTCTATTTTAAAACCTGGATATGTCCATCTCCTTGTTGAAAGCCTTTTTGAAAATAGTTTTAGAAGAAAACCCTTTTTAAACATCTTTGACCATCCTAGTTCAAAACAAAACCCCATCGTCAAGTTATCTTGTGACCAAGTCACATCCTTTCTATCCGTATCAAACCATCACATGGGTACTCCTAGCAATCACCTTTCCAACCGTCCTTGATCGTTGACATGGCTATTCGAATAGAGTATACTCTACGAAGTTTGTGCACTTTACCTAGAATCAATACATCTGTCGGTATTCAACCATGGCCAGTTCAACATGGTACACGGGGGTTTGAATAATCGAACATAACCTTTCATTTGTCGACCCTAGCAAAGGCACCATTCCCTTTTGGGTTTAATCTCCCTGGCAACAAGTATGTGGCTCCCGGCCCCATAGTCCTCCCTCCCATACACGAGTATATCGAACCGTAGTTTGGGAAATACCTTAATTTGGTGACTCCACTTCCTTTCGTACTTCCTAAGTCATATTGTCCACGGGAGACCCAATTGTTGCACCGGCATGTTCATGACATCTGCAAACCCTAGATCCATAGAAATTTACACTGGAGAGCCCGGTGTTTGGAGGATTTCTCCCCTATAGCACGTGTAGAGGCTGCCCATGCTAAGGAAGATAAACTACGAGTTAAGCCCCAACTCCTAAGGTAATGTGGTTACACGGGTAAGTTGTTCCGGTAAAGGCGTACAACATCCCTTCTCAACATCAAGTTCATGTTTCTCATTATTCCTTGTTACTTTTCTTTCTTTAAAACATCACCTAGAAGAGATACATCTTCCCAATGGTTTTTTCCAAAATAGTTTTAAAACATTTGTAGCCAAAATAGTTTGGTTTATCAAATCTAAGTTTTCTAGTCAGGTAGGATGCTAACCATCGTACTCTCAGTCTAAAGGGATAAATGGTAGCTATACATCAGGGGTGTCATGTGGGACACTAGGTGATACATTGCAAATGTATCTATAATTTTTGATGTTCCATGCTTGGTTTTATCCATTTTCTTGTGTTTTGTCCACACTTTGGAGTACTTTTCATATGATTTCTTGGACTAACCTATTAACAAGAGCCACAGTGCCAGCTGCCTGTTTTCTGCTGTTTTTGGTTCCAGGAAAGTCAGAAAATGAATATTCTCAGAATTGGACGGGACAAAAGCCAAAGTGCCTATTTTTCCGGAAGTCATCAGATGCCAGAATACGAGACGGAGATGAGCCTGGGGGCCACCACACCACCTGGCCACGCGGGCCAGGCCTGGCCATGCCAGGGAGTGGTGTGGCCAGCCCAGGCACCCCATCGGCCTCTCCTTCCGCCTATAAGATGCCCTCGGGATGAAAATCGTAAGTACCCGATCGAAAATCCATGAAAGAGTCTGTAGCCACCGTCATCTCCATCCCTAGATCGGGAGGGATCTGAAGCTCTTCCCGACACCCTGCCAGAGAGGGGAATTCACCCTGGAGGCCTTCTTCATCACCATGCAAGCTTCCGGTGTGATGCGTGAGTAGTTCATCCTTGGACTACGGATCCATTTAGTAGCTAGATGGTTGGTTCTCCTCCTTTGTGCTTTCATGTCTAGATCTTGTGAGCTCCGTTCATGATCAAGATCATCTATTTGTAATTCTACATGTTGCGTTTGCGGGGATCCGATGGATATTGAGATGCTATTTCAGATTGATTATTGATTCTATCATGTCTTTGCTATTTGTGATCTTGCATGCTTTCCGTTGTTAGTAGCTATCTTGGCCAAGTAGATGCTAGAAACTCCAAGAGTTAGTATTTATGCTCGATAGTGGGTTCATGCCTCTGGTACTCTGGGGAAGTGACAGAAATCTCTAAGGTACTAGATGTGATGTTGCTACTAGGGAGAAAACAACAATCCTTTGTTCATAGAACAATCGTATTGTTTACATTACACGCAATTCGTAAAGCAATAATCTGTTGCTTGCAACTTAATACTGGAGGGGGTTCGGATGATAACTTGAAGGTGGATTATTAGTCATAGATGCAGTTGGATGGCGGTCTATGTATAATGTTGTAATGCCCAATCAAGTTCCACAGGAGTCAAGATGATTAGTATATGCATGTATTGCTTTCTCGATGTTTGTCAGTTGCCCCACTGTAATTTGTTCACCCAGCATGTTATCTATCTTAAGGAGAGCCACCTCTAGTGAACTATGGATCCCGGTCCTTTTTCTTTTACATACAATCTGATGGGTTCGTAGCATGGAAAACAAAAAATTTCTACCGCAAGAACGAACAAAACCCAGATCTAATCTAGATAAAAGCCAAGATCTAATCTATTAGACATGAGAAACGAGATAGAAAGGAACTAACCCTCGTAGATCTGAAAGCGTTAACGAGATTAGATCTCGGGGTTGATGTAGTCGATCACTTGCCGATCTCAAGATCGTGTGGACGATCCTCCCGGCGTCGCGTTCCGGCAATGCTCCCGCAGTCTGTCAAGTTGACGATCCTTCCGGCGTCGCGTTCCGGCAGCGCTCCGCAGTCTGTCAAGTTGACGATCCTTCCGGCGCCGCGTTTCGGCAGCGCTTCCGCAGTCGGTCACATGTGCGGAGTCGAAGCAGACCTTCCTCTCCCCGTTCCAGCGAGCAGCGGAGGTAGTAGATCTTCTCCACGGAATCCCAGCAGCACTACGGTGTGGTGGTGGTGGTGGAGTAGAGAATTCTGCAGGGCTTCGCCTATGCCTGTGCAGAAGAAGGGTGGAGGAGAGAGGCGGCAGAGATTGGAGTTATGAGAGCAGGGGAGGAGGGGGCGCCCATGCCCTTCTATTTAAGGGGGGGAGGGCGCCTTGGGGAGGGGGAGTCCTTGTAGGACTCCCCTCCTCTAGGCCGGTGGATTGGGGAGTGGGGGGAGGAGTCCTCCTCCCCCACGACTCCTTGTCTTGACCCACCAGGACTCCTTGATCCCTATCTTGATTTTCAAGCAAACTCCAAGATATCTTCTAGAACCTTCCGGAACATTCCGAAACCTTCTAGAATCCTCATACAAACACTCCGGAACATTTCCTAACTCAGAAAATGATCCCCTATATATGAATCTTATTCTCCGGACCATTCCGGATCTCCTTGTGATGTCCCGAATCCAATCCGAGACTCCGAACAACATTCGGTCTCCAACGCATATTCCATATCTACTTAAAACAACTTCGAACCTTAAGTGTGTCACCATACGGTTCGTGAATATGCAGACATGATAGAGACACATATCCTATCAATAACCATCAGCGGGACCTGGAGATCCATAATGGCTCCCATATACTCAACGATGACTTCATGATCGATTGAACCACTTACATATGAAACCAATTCCCTTTGTCTCGCGATACTATACTTACCCGAGGTTTGATCGTCGGTATCTCCATACCTAGTTCTACCTCGTTACTGATAAGTACTCTTTACTCGTTCCATGATATGTCATCTCTTGTGACCCAGTCACATGCTTGCAAGCTAACTAGATTACATTCCACCGAGAGGGCCCAGAGCATATCTATCCGTCATATGGATGGACAAATCCCAATCTTGGTCCATTCGCTTCAACACATACTTTCAGAATACCCAATGACACCTTTATGACCACCCAGTTACGTAGCGGTGTTTGATGTCATCAAAGTACCCATCCGGTGATGGTGATTAACACAACCTCATGGTCGAAGGATTAGGTTACTATGCATTTAAAAGCTTACAGCAATACGAACTTAAATGACTTGATCTTATGCTACGCTTACTATGGGTGTGTGTGTCCATCACATCATTCTCCCAATGATATAACCTTGTTATTAATCACATCCAATGTCCATGATCAGAAAACCATGATCATCAATTAATCAACAAGCTAGTTCAACAAGAGGCTTAGTAGGGACTCTCTTATGTTTACAAAACACACAAGTATTAGTGTTTCCTAATAATACAATTATAGCATGGGATGTAAACATTCATCATAAACACAAAGATATAATAAGAATCACTTTTATTATTGCCTCTTGGGCATATCTCCAACAGTCTCCCACTTGCACTAGAGTCAATAATCTAGATTACATAGTAATATACCTAACACCCATGGCGTTCTGGTGTTGGTCATGCTTTGCCCTAGGGAGAGGTTTAGCTAACGGATCTGCCACATTCAGATCAGTGTGTACTTTGCAAATCTTTATGTCACCATCTCGGACATACTTGCGAATAGCGTGAAAACGTAGCTTGATGTGCTTCAGCTTGCTATGTGACCTTGGCTCCTGTGCATTAGCTATGGCACCTGTGTTGTCACAGTAGATGGCCATCGGGTCCAACGCACTGGGAACCACGCCAAGTTCAGTAATGAATTCCTTCATCCAAACGGCTTCTTGTGCAGCCTCCGAAGCAGCTATGTATTCCGATTCAGTTGAAGATTTTGCCACAACGCTTTGCTTCGCACTCCTCCAGCTCACTGCAGCACCATTCAAAATAAATACGTATCCCGCCTGTGACTTTGAGTCATCTAGATCGGTGTTCCAACTAGCATCGGTGTAACCATTTACAACAAGCTGTTCATCACCTCCATAAGAAAGAACCATATCCTTAGTCCTATTTAGGTACTTTAGGATATTTTTGACCGCTGTCCAGTGCTCCATTCCAGGATCACTTTGATATCCGCTAGTCAAACTAACAGCATGTGCTATATCCGGTCTTGTACACAACATGGCATACATGATAGAACCTATGGCCGAGGCATAGGGAATATTATTCATTTTCTCTCTATCTTCTGCCGTAGTTGGACTTTGAGTTTTACTCAAGGTCTTACCTGACAACATGGGCACGAACCCTTTCTTGCTATCTTCCATTCTAAACTTCTTTAGAACTTTGTCTAAGTATGTACTTTGTGAAAGCGCTATTAGGGGTCTTGATCTATCTCTATAAATCTTGATGCCTAGAATATATGCCGCTTCGCCAAGATCCTTCATTGAAAAACTATTATTCAAATAGGTTTTGACGCTATTAAGAAGTTCTTTATCATTCCCAATCAACAATATGTCATCTACATATACTACTAGGAATGCTACAGAGCTCCCACTCACTTTCTTGTAAATACAAGCTTCTCCATAAGTTTGTATAAATCCAAAGTTTTTGATTACTTTATCAAAATGTTGATTCCAACTCCGAGATGCTTCCTTCAGTCCATAAATGGAGCGCTGAAGCTTGCATACCTTGTCAGCATCTTTAGGATCGACAAAACCCTTCGGTTGTACCATATACAACTCTTCCTCAATGTCACCATTAAGGAACGCCGTTTTGACATCCATCTGCCAAATCTCATAATCGAAATGTGCAGCAATTGCTAACAAAATCCTCACGGACTTTAGCTTTGCTACTGGTGAGAAAGTCTCATCATAGTCAACTCCTTGAATTTTTCGGAACCCTTTCGCGACAAGTCGAGCTTTATAGACGGTAACATTACCATCAGCATCTGTTTTTCTCTTGAAAATCCATTTGTTCTCGACAGCCTTACGGCCACCCGGTAAGTCCACCAAAGTCCACACCTAGTTTTCGTACATGGATCCCATTTCGGATTTCATGGCTTCTAGCCATTTGTCGGAATCTGGGCTCACCATAGCTTCTTCATACGTCGCAGGGTCATCAGCGTTGTCTACCAACATGACGTTCAAGGCAGAGTCATACCAATCAGGAGTGGTACGAACCCTCGTTGACCTGCGAGGTTCAGTAGTAACTTCATTTGAAGTTTCATGATCATTATCATTAGCTTCCTCTCCAATTGGTGCAGGCGGCACAAAAACATCTTCCGGTGTTGCGCTACTCTCAAATCCGAGAGAAGGTTCAATAACCTCATGGAGTTCTACTTTCCTTCCAGTCACCTCTTTCGAGAGAAACTCCTTCTCAAGAAAGGATCCATTCTTTGCAACAAAAACTTTGCCTTCGGATCTATGATAGAAGGTATACCCAATTGTTTCTTTAGGGTATCCTATGAAGACGCATTTCTCCGCTTTGGGTTCTAGCTTATCAGGTTGTAACTTCTTTACATATGCCTCGCAACCCCAAACTTTAAGGAACGACAACTTAGGTGTCATTTCAACGGATTTAGATGGTGCCCTATTCGTACGGTGTCATTTCAACAGATTTAGATGGTGCCCTATTTAAAGTGAATGCGGCTGTCTCTAATGCATAGCCCCAAAATGATAACGGTAAATCTGTAAGAGATATCATAGACCGAACCATATCTAAGAGAGTTCGATTACGACGTTCGGACACACCATTACGCTGTGGTGTTCCCGGCGGTGTCAACTGCGAAAGTATTCCACATTTCTTTAAATGCATGCCAAACTCATAACTCAGATATTCATGTCCGCGGTCAGAACGCAGAAACTTAATCTTCTTGTTACGATGATTTTCCACCTCACTCTGAAATTCCTTAAACTTCTCGAAAGTTTCGGACTTATGTTTCATAAAGTAGACATACCCATATCTACTCAAGTCATCCGTGAAAGTGAGAACACAACGATATCCACCACGCGATGCTACACTCATTGGAACGCACACATCGGTATGTATTATTTCCAATAAGTCTATAGCTCGCTCCATTATTCCAGAGAATGGAGTCTTAGTCATTTTCCCATTAGACATGCTTCACATCTTTCAAGTGATTCAAAATCAAGTGATTCAAGAAGTCCATCAGAGTGGAGTTTCTTCATACGCTTCACTCCAATGTGACCAAGACGACAGTGCCACATGTATGTAGAATTATCATTCAATTTTATTCG
The DNA here is from genome assembly GCA_910589775.1 of Avena eriantha. NCBI lineage: Eukaryota > Viridiplantae > Streptophyta > Magnoliopsida > Poales > Poaceae > Avena > Avena eriantha. The sequence goes on along the minus strand of OU342742.1, from coordinate 349,832,696 downwards.
TTTAGCATCTATGTTGTGAACATGTGTATCACTACTATCGAGATTCAGTAAGAATAAACCATTCATCTCAGGTGCATTACCATAAAAGATATTACTCATATAAATCGAACAACCTTTATTCTCGGACTTAAAAGAGTAACCGTCTCGCAATACAGGATCCAGATATAATGTTCATGCTTAACGCAGGCACCAAATAACAATTATTTAAATTTAAAACTAATCCCGAAGGTAGATGTAGAGGGAGCGTGCCGACGGCGATCACATCAACCTTGGAGCCATTTCCAACGCGCATCGTCACCTCGTCTCTTGCCAGTCTTCGTTTATTCCGCAGCTCCTGTTTCGAGTTACAAATATGAGCAACCGAACCAGTATCAAATACCCAGGCACTACTACGATTACTAGTAATATACACATCTATAACAGATATATCAAATATACCTTTCTTCTTGATGTTGCTATTCTTCAGATCTGCCAGGTACTTGGGGCAGTTACGCTTCCAGTGACCAGCACCCTTGCAGTAGAAGCACTCAGTTTCAGGCTTAGGACCAGCCTTGGGCTTCTTAGCAGGTGCGGCAGCTTTCTTGCCGTCCTTCTTGAAGTTTCCCTTGTTCCTAGGCTTGCCCTTTTTCTTGAAATTGGTGGTCTTATTGACCATCAACACTTGGTGCTCCTTCTTGATCTCCACTTCAGCAGTTTTCAGCATGGACGATAGTTCAGGCAACGTCTTGTTCATGCAGTGCATGTTGTAGTTCATCACAAAGTTCTTGTAACTTGGTGGCAGTGACTGAAGGAGACGGTGAATCCCCAATTCGTTAGGAATTGATATTCCCAACTCTTGGAGCTTCTTTGCGTACCCAGACATGGTGAGCACGTGCTCGCTAACGGAGCTTCCCTCTTCCATCTTACAGTTAAAGAATTTTTCGGAGGCCTCATAGCTCTCCATGGCCGCGCGAGTCTCAAAAATTAGCCTGAGCTCCTTAATGATCTCGAACGGGTCGTGGTGCTCAAAACGCTTCTGGAGCTCCGATTCTAAACCGTACAGGATGGCACACTGAACTCTGGAGTAATGATTTTTCCGAGTGGCGAAAACATTCTTTTCGTCATCGGTGGCATTTTCTGCAGGTGGGTCACCTAGCGGTGCATCGAGCACATAGGTCAACTGACCAGCCCTGAGGACGATCTTCAGTCCACGGAACCAGTCCGTGAAATTGCTTCCATTGTTCTTAAGCTTTTCTTTCTCTAGGAACGCATTGAAATTGATGGAGGGGGTCGCCATAATCTACAACAATTTGCAAGTAGTTTAGACTAAGTTTATGACAAATTGAGTTCAAATTTAATTCTTAAACTAACTAGGTGAACTCCCACTCAAAACAACATCCCTCACATTCTCTTAGTGATTACACGAACCAAGTCCACTACACCAAGTCCGATCTTCACGAGAGAAGATGTAGTTTCATCGGCGAACAATCTTCATGTTCATCATATCATTTATATGAATCATGCTCTACCTTTCGGTATTCCGTGTTCCGAGACCATGTCTGTACATGCTAGGCTCGTCAAGACAACCTTAGTTTCCACATGTGCAAATCTGGCTTGCACCCGTTGTATGCACACGTAGAATCTATCACATCCGATCATCACGAGATGCTTGGAAACGACGAGTCTTAGCAACGGTGCCAACTAAGGGTGAACACTTTATTACTTGATATTTAGTGAGAGGGATCATCTTATAATGCTACTGTCGCGATCTAAGCAATACAAGATGCATAAAGGATTAACATCACAGGCAATTCATAATTAGTGTGATATGATATGGCCTCTTCTTCTTGCGTCTTTGATCTCCATCTCCAAAGCACGAACATGATCTCCATCATCACCAGCATTGCGTCAAGGTCAGTGGCGCCGCTTCATGGTTGTCCATCATCACCAGCAACTATTACAACTACTTGGAATAAAGCTATTACAGGATGAATAGACACGCAGGTCTTAACAGAATTAAAGACAACCATTAGGCTCCTGCCGGTTGCCATATTACAATAAGGATCATTGCATACATCAAATACAATCACAATCACATGATGGCCATATCACATCACAAAACCCCTGCAAAAACAAGTTAGACGCCTATAATTTTCTTTGCATGTTTTACGTGGTTTGGGGTTTTCGCATAAGACCGATCTTACCTACGAACAAGGACCACAACGTTGATACAAGTGTTGTCAAGATGCTCATTGTAAATTGAATATTAACTATGGTGGGAGAGACAGACACCCGCAAAGCCACTTGTGCAAAGCAAGTTACACGTCAAGCATGGAGCAAGTCTCATGTGCGATGACATGTAATGTTAGCCCGAGCCGCTTCATCCCACCATGCCGCAAGATGCAAAGTACACGCTAAGACACCGACAACAAAAGCATCAACGCCCACAAAAACATTGTCTTCTACTCGTGCAACAGATCTACGCATAGATACGGCTCTGATACCACTGATGGGTTCGTAGCATGGAAAACAAAAAAATTTCTACCGCAAGAACGAACAAAACCCAGATCTAATCTAGCTAAAAGCCAAGATATAATCTATTAGACATGAGCAACTAGATAGAAAGGAACTAACCCTCGTAGATCCGAAAGCGTTAACGAGATTAGATCTCGTCGTTGATGTAGTCGATCACTTGCCGATCTCAAGATCGTGTGGACGATCCTTCCGGCGTCGCGTTCCGGCAGCGCTCCTGCAGTCTGTCAAGCTGATAATCCTTCCGGCGTCGCGTTCCGGCAGCGCTCCGTAGTCTGTCAAGTTGACGATCCTTCCGGCGCCGCGTTTCGGCAGCGCTTCCGCAGTCGGTCGCACGTGCGGAGTCGAAGCAGACCTTCCTCTCCCCGTTCCAGCGAGCAGCGGAGGTAGTAGATCTTCTCCACGGAATCCCAGCTGCACTACGGTGTGGTGGTGGTGGTGGAGTTGAGAATTCTGCAGGGCTTCGCCTATGCCTGTGCAGAAGAAGGGTGGAGGAGAGAGGCGGCAGAGATTGGAGTTATGAGAGCAGGGGAGGAGGGGGCGCCCCTGCCCTTCTATTTAAGGGAGGGAGGGCGCCTTGGGGAGGGGGAGTCCTTGTAGGACTCCCCACCTCTAGGCCGGCGGATTGGGGAGTGGGGGGAGGAGTCCTCCTCCCCCACGACTCCTTGTCTTGACCCACCAGGACTCCTTGATCCCTATCTTGATTTTCAAGCAAACTCCAAGATATCTTCTATAACCTTCCAGAACATTCCGAAACCTTCTAGAATCCTCATACAAACACTCCGAAACATTTCCTAACTCAGAAAAGGATCCCCTATATATGAATCTTATTCTCCGGACCATTCCGGATCTCCTCGTGATGTCCGGAATCCAATCCAAGACTCCGAACAACATTCGGTCTCCAACGCATATTCCATATCTACTTAAAACAACTTCGAACCTTAAGTATGTCACCCTACGGTTCGTGAATATGCAGACATGATAGAGACATATCTCCTATCAATAACCATCAGCGGGACCTGGAGATCCATAATGGCTCCCACATACTCAACGATGACTTCGTGATCAATTGAACCACTTACATACGAAACCAATTCCCTTTGTCTCGCAATACTATACTTACCTGAGGTTTGATCGTCGGTATCTCCATACCTAGTTCTACCTCGTTACTGATAAGTACCCTTTACTCGTTCCGTGATATGTCATCTCTTGTGACCCAGTCACATGCTTGCAAGCTAACTAGATGACATTCCACCGAGAGGGCCCAGAGCATATCTATCCGTCATATGGATGGACAAATCCCAATCTTGGTCCATGCGCTTCAACACATACTTTCAGAATACCCAATGACACCTTTATGACCACCCACTTACGGAGCGGAGTTTGATGTCATCAAAGTACCCATCCGGTGATGGTGATTAACACAACCTCATGGTCGAAGGATTAGGTTACTATGCATTTAAAAGCTTACAGCAATACGAACTTAAATGACTTGATCTTATGCTACGCTTACTATGGGTGTGTGTCCATCACATCATTCTCCCAATGATATAACCTTGTTATTAATCACATCCAATGTCCATGATCAGGAAACCATGATCATAAATTAATCAACAAGCTAGTTCAACAAGAGGCTTACTAGGGACTCTCTTATGTTTACAAAACACACAAGTATTAGTGTTTCCTAATAATACAATTATAGCATGGGATGTAAACATTCATCATAAACACAAAGATATAATAATAATCACTTTTATTATTGCCTCTTGGGCATATCTCCAACACAATCTACAAACTGTTTACTGCTTTGTGTTTACTTTCTGCAAACTATTACTTCCTTCCATTCGATACGTTTAATCCTTTGTTTTCAGCAAAACACGGTGAGATTGACAACCTCATTGCAAGTTGGGAACAAAGTACTGTGGTTGTGTTGTGCAGGTCTCCACGTTGCTACTAGCACCGGTAGTGCGCCCTGCCAAGGCTCAGCTAGCAACACCTTTGGGGTGTTTCCTTGCTCCTACTTGTTCGATTAAACCTTGGTTTCATAACTGAGGTTCCCAACAAGCTCTACATCAACACGAGCCATCAAGCGTTTTTCTTGCGCCGTTGCCGCGGAGTCAAGGACATCTTCACAAGGGGAGTCCCTCATAACCAATCTCTTTGCTTTGTTATTTTTGTTTTGCTTAGTTTCTTTTGGTTTTGTTTGCTTGTTTCTTTATCAAAAACACACAAAAATTAGTTTTACTAGTTTGCTTTCTTATTTGAAAACACAAAAAATGACTACTCTTGAAAACACTAAGTTGTGTGACTTCACTAGCACTAACAACAATGATTTTATGAGCACACCTATTGCTCCACCTGTGCCTGAAGATACTCTCTTTGAGATTAAACCTGCTTTGCTCAATCTTGTTATGAGAGAACAATTTTCTGGTATTGGTAATGAAGATGGTGCTTCCCATCTAAATAATTTTGTTGAACTTCGTGAGATGCAGAAGCATAGGGATATAGATGGTGATATTATTAAGCTGAAATTGTTTCCTTTCTCTTTTAGAGGAAAAGCTAAAGAATAGTTGAATTCCTTAACTAGGAATAGTATTGATTCTTGGACTAAATGCAAAGATGCTTCATTGGAAAGTACTATCCTCCTACTAAGATTATATCTATGAGAAGTGAAATAATGAAGTTTAAACAATCTGATAATGAACATGTTGCTCAAGCTTGGGAAAGAATGAAATCTTTGGTAAAGAATTGTCCCACTCATGGATTGACTGCTTGGATGATCATCCAAACTTTTTATGCAGGATTGAACTATTATTCAAGAAACCTATTGGATTCTGCTGCTGGAGGTACCTTTATGACCAATACTTTGGGTGCTGCAACAAAACTTCTGGACAATATGATGGTTAATTATTCTGAATGGCATACTGAGAGAGCTCCACAAGGTAGGAAGGTAAATTCTGTTGAGGAAACTTCCTCCTTGAGTGATAAGATTGATATTATTATGTCTATGCTTGTTAATGGGAAAGCCCATATTGATCCAAATAATGTTCCTTTAGCCTCTTTGGTTTCTCACGAAGAGCAAGTTGATGTGAACTTCATAAGAAATAACCATTTTGGCAATAATGCTTATAGGAGTAATTTTGGTAACAACAATTATAAGCCATATCCTCCCAACAATGGTAATGCTTATGGAAATTCTTACAACAATAATAGGAGTGCACCCTCTGAACTTGAAGTTATTCTTAAGGACTTTATTATTAAACAAACTGCTTTCAATAAAACTATTGAGGAAAAACTCTCTAAAGCTGAAAGAAATCTATCATCTTTGTTTGAAGCTCAATCTTCATTGATTAATAAAATGGCTGCTAAACCTAAAACTAATGATAATCCCTTTGCAGCTACCAATGCTATACAAGTAAGAATTGATGAAAATGTTAGACTATTAGCTGAATTACATGCTAAGTGGGAAAGAGAAGATGAAATTGCTAGAAACATTAATGTTTCTACTATTACCACCACTAGTGTTGAGGATAGTAATAGTTCTACTACTCTAGATGATAAATTTGATTTTGATCTTGATGGTTGCAATATCTCTGAAGTTATTAAGATCCTACAAGAGATTTCTAAAAGTCCTAATGCTAGTGCTATCAGCATGGCCTTTACAAAACACATTACTGATGCTCTCATAAAGATTAAAGAAGAAAAGATGAAACATAAAGCTTCTATTCCTATAAAATAAGAAGATGGTTGGGAACCCATCATTAATATTAAAGTGAATGACTTTTGTTTCAAAGATTTATGTGATCTTGATATTAGTGTTTCTATTATGCCTAGAAGGATTTATGAGATGCTTGATTTGCCTCCACTTGAAGATTGTTATTTGAATGTCCCACTTGATGATAATGCTAAAAAGAAACTCATGGGGAGTCTTAATGATGTTCTTATTATGGTTAACAATGCCTATGTCCCCGTTGATTTCTTTGTTTTGGATGTTGAATGCAATGCTTCTTGTCCTATTACTTTGGGAAGACCTTTTCTTAGAACTGTTGGTCCCATTATTGATATGAAAGAAGGCACCATTAAATATCAACTCCCACTCAAAAAGGTATAGAACACTTCCCTAAGAAGAGAGAGAATATTTCTTTTGCTTCTCCTATGAAAACAAAATTTGGTCTTAATGCTTCTTCATTTGAGAATACTTGATCCTTTTTCTTGCTTCTTGTGCCTAACTTAAAGGTGTTAAAGAAAAGTACTTATTGGGAGATAACCCAAAAGTTTTAGATGAGTCTTGGAAGTTATTACTTCTGTAATAACCGCTCCTTATCATTTTTATTTGCTTTTTGTGCCAAGAGTAACCTCTAATGAGAGAGAAGTAATGATTGGGAAAGTTGCTGTCCCGAAACAGATTTCTGTGCTGCACCGTACAAATTCGTGTAAAATCTCTGAACGTCTTTTTGAGGCGTGAATTTTTGTGCTTCTTCCCCAGGTTGTTATCTAATTTGCGTTAGTTCAACACTTTTTTATTTGAGCAACAGAAGGTCTTCGACAAAATTCGTCTTTACCTGCTGGTTTTTTGTCAGATTTCTGCCATTTTCTGCATTTGCTTCTTGTTGGTTCCTTTTTGAGTTCCTTTGGGAAATTGAGATTTTTTAGGGAAGTACTACAGTAGCTAGTGTTATAATGGAAGTTTATTTTGTGTTATAAATGAACCTTAAGACTTATTTATCTTGAGTGCACTAATGTTGCTAATAAAGACTATGTGAAGTTTTGTATGAAGGAAAAATTTCAGGTGTATGGAAGGAATGAGTAATGAGATGAAGGATGGACTAAAGCTCAAGCTTGGGGATGCCACACGTGTCACCCCAAGAAATATCCAAGAAGAACAAGCGTCAAAGCTTGGGGATGCCCAAGGCATTCCCTTCTTCATCAATAAAAATCCCAGGTTTCTTCCAAACGCTTCATTTTTATTGTTCAATGCACAGTTGTGTTGTTCTTGGAGCGTCTTCTTTTTCATTTTTGTTTTGTTTTTTCATTTGCTTGGTTTTCTTAGTTTGCTGAATAAATTGGTTGGACCCCCTCTTTCATACATTGGTTTGCATATAGTTTGGTTTGGTTTGGAAAAGAGTAGGAAAGCTCATGCTTAAGTGGTAGAGAGAGCTCGTTTTTGACTATGGCCTATGCTTTGTCATGCCATGCTTGATATTGTTTTGGCTTTATGCTTAGTATTCTTTGTTGTAGCATGACTTGTTATAAACAATTGAGATTTCTTAATCTGCCTTGGATGAATCATGCGTTGTTTTAGCATATTAAAGCATAGTATAGTGGTATTCTCCTTTGATGCTTTATTTGGGTTGACTTGGCGTATCCTCACACCATGTTATGACTATCTCAAGTCACCATAGCCTTTATGATCCTTTAGTTTTCAACTTGTAGTATCACTTTATGCTTTGATCAATGATGTTTTGTCGCTCTGCATGATTATGGCCATTATTGCTCTCTTAGTTTGTCGCTCCCAGTCTTTTGCTAGCCTCCACAACCAAGTATGAGTTCCACTCATGAATCCAACTCCCTAAACCAAGTTATTCCAAAGATTCCACCATACCTACCTACTATCTTATGCTATTCCTAGTATATCCAAGCTTTTGTTTACCTTCCAAATTAAACTTGTTATGAGAAAACTAGTGATTAAAGCTCTCACGAACTTGATGGCACACTTTACTTTTTTGTATCTAATAAACTTGAACCATTGGGTCCTTCTTTGTTGCGTCTATGCTTGCACTTTATAAGTTGAAATTAGCAGAACCATGTATCATGGGGAACGCCTTCAACATTGCACTTGTACTTTGTACCCCGTTGATATCATGTTCTTTTGCTTACGGATCCCGACGGTGTGAAATAAAAGTGGAACTTGTAAGATCATGAAGTTTGTATGTGTGTTAGAAAAACGCCTGGGCCGCTAGCCTAAGCCATGCCTAATCATGGTGTAAACTTGCAGCATCACCTTAATGAGCACTCTATGAAGCATCCTCAATAAAAACCTATGCAAATAGCAAATAAAAAGATCGCCGAGATGCTCATTGCCTGCTTGCCTTGTCATTTTGATTATGGGATAACTCCTGTATCATGTGCAAGGGGTACCCCATTGGCGGTTCTTTGTGATACACATGTACTTGCAATGACAAGAGCTTACTTGTGACTAAACTTGAGTAGCATGAGGATCGGTCTTCGTAAGTAAGGGGCATGAGATTTCGGTTTATAACTTGTCAAACATATCCTCTTAGTTGTGTCACTTTAACCTTAATCACCTTCAAGATGCTTATGATAGGGGCAATGAGAGCTGAAAGCTATAAGTACCATAATTTTTGGAAGATTTTTATGAGACTTGAATCCCTACTTCCTTCTATGAAGGCCTTTCTTCCACCATTATATTGAGTATCCACCTTCTACCTTTATGCACCTACTTTGAGAGCATAGTGGCCATTCTTAGTTCTATGTGCATTGTCCTAAGACTAGTTGATCGATGCATACCTTGATATTGCTTGTTTTAAACTATTTGTATCTAGTCACTCTTATGAACTTTGAAGGTGTCCTATGCATTTATATTTGCTACTCTATGAGGGACAATCTGAATGCTATTATGCTATGTTTTCTTTATGTGAAACAAACAAACATCTTACAAAGCATTGTTATTCATGAATCTTTTGTTTGTGCCTTTTCATGTTGCATCATAGTTTCTTTGTCTTATTGCTAGAACTTTGTCTTTCATGCTATGATTGAAGTACTATGATCCCATCTTTAAATGTTTTACAAATACTTTGATCAAGTCTTTGATGGTGCATGTCACCTCAAAAATTATTCTTTCTTTTTATCACTTACCTAGTCGAGGACGAGCAGGAGTTAAGCTTGGGGATGTTGATACATTGCAAATGTATCTATAATTTTTGATGTTCCATGCTTGGTTTTATCCACTTTCTTGTGTTTTGTCCACACTTTGGAGTACTTTTCATATGATTTCTTGGATTCATATGATTTCTTGGACTAACCTATTAACAAGAGCCACAGTGCCAGCTAGCTGTTTTCTGCTATTTTTATTTCTAGGAAAGTCTGAAACTGAATATTCTCGGAATTGGACGGGACAAAAGCCAAAGTGACTATTTTTCCAGAAGACTCTAGGAGCCAAAATATGAGACGAAGAGGAGCCTAGGGGCCACCACACCACCTGGCCACACGGGTCAGGCCTGGCCACGCCAGGGGGTGGTGTGGCCAGCCCAGGTACCCCCTCGGCCTCTCCTTCCGCCTATAAGATGCCCTCAGGACAAAAACCCTAATACTCGATCAAAAATCCATGAAAGAGTCTGTAGCCGTCGTCATCTCCATCCCTAGATCGGGAGGCATCTGAAGCTCTTCCCGGCACCCTGCCGGAGAGGGGAATTCACCCCGGAGGCCTTCTTCATCACCATGCAAGCCTCCGGTGTGATGCGTGAGTAATTCATCCTTGGACTACGGATCCATGTAGTAGCTAGATGGTTGGTTATCCTCCTTTGTGCTTTCATTTCTAGATCTTGTGAGCTCCATTCATGATCAAGATCATCTATTTGTAATTCTGCATGTTGTGTTTGCAGGGATCCAATGGTTATTGAGATCCTATTTCAGATTGATTATTGATTCTGTCATGTCTTTGTTATTTGTGATCTTGCATGCTTTCCGTTGTTAGTAGCTATCTTGGCCGAGTAGATGCTAGCAACTCCAAGAGTTAGTATTTATGCTCGATAGTGGGTTGATGCCTCTCGTAATCTTGGGAAGTGACAGAAAACTCTAAGGTACTAGATGTGTTGTTGCTAGTAGGGAGAAAACAAAAATCCTTTGTTCATAGAACAATCGTATTGTTTACATTACACGCAATTCGTAAATCAATAATCTGTTGCTTCCAACTTAATACTAGAGGGGGTTCGGATGATAACCTGAAGGTGGTTATTAGTCATAGATGCAGTTGGATGGCGGTCTATGTATAATGTTGTAATTCCCAGTCAAGTTCCAAAGGAGTCAAGATGATTAGTATATGCATGTATTGCTTTCTCGATGTTTGTCAATTCCCCGCTGTAATTTGTTCACCCAGCATGTTATCTATCTTAAGGAGAGCCACCTCTAGTGAACTATCGATCCCGGTCCTTTTTCTTTTACATACAATCTACAAACTGTTTACTGCTTTGTGTTTACTTTTTGCAAACTGTTACTTCATTCCATTCGATACGTTTAATCCTTTGTTTTCAGCAAAACACGGTGAGATTGACAACCTCATCGCAAGTTGGGGACAGATTTCTGTGGTTGTGTTGTGCAGGTCTCCACGTTGCTACTAGCACCGGTAGTGCGCCCTGCCAAGGCTCAGCTAGCAACACCTTTGGGGTGTTTCCTTGCCCCTACTGGTTCGATTAAACCTTGGTTTCATAACTGAGGTAAACTTGCTGATGTGCTCATCATACCTTCATCTTGGGGTTCCCAACAAGCTCTACATCAACACGAGCCATCACCAGGTCATAACTTGGAGGAGCCAAGCTATTAGCATAGTATTTATAAAACAAGACATGCATATAATAATGCAAGTTTAAAAGGAGATACAAAACATGAAGTAAAAGGAGTAGGGAAACTATCAGAATTCAGGAATGGTGGCTTTCCTGTGATCATTAATATGTCCCTCAACTTCTTATTAGCAAACCAAATATAACAATAATAGTATGATCCCTTCTTCTCGAGGTCACCACAATCCTTACTATTGTCGTCATCGAGCATACATGCAAACAAACTATACCACAATTAACACTAGCAGACAAGCACTAATGCAATCCAGCAAAAAAACATAAAATACATCACTAACTTTAGTAGGTTTGATTTAGTTGGGTTCAAAGCAAGTGGGATTACTCCAAATGCATTAGAGGGATTTCTTTTATCTTTTATTAGTCCAAAACTACTATAATAGGGGTTTGCTAACTAAGGCTTGGTACTGTATGATATCAATGTGCAAAAATGATATCATCAAATAGGTTTAGACAAAACAAGGCCACCAAAAGTGGTTTCATTATTTTTGCATTTTATTTAATTAATTATGGGTTTTATGTTGTAATAAACCCTAGTTTTAGGGAATAAATCTCCAGAAAATATATATTAGTCCAAAAATTATTTACTTGGATGGTTAAGAAATATTTTGAGTGATGGTTCATTGAGAGTTGGAATCACTTCAAGATAATTACCAGAATGACCTTGGGAAATTCCCAAAGTCTATTCTACAAGCAATTTATCTTTTTCACCCGATTTAATCTTCAAGAGCTTTTAATATGAATCCAAGGATCCATAGAAGGTATTTCTAATTCCTTTATGTACAAATTGGATTCATTATGTTTTGATTTGTGAAACCCCTGTAGTTATTTATATACTGAAATATCCCTAGACAGAGGGGTTTAATTCACCATAAATCAATAGAGGCTCAATAAATAGTAAACTCCTAAGTTTTGATAGGTACTGATATACTTCATCAGTGAGAGTTGGAATTAGGTCCAGAAATTTTGTGGCTTGGCCTGCAGAAATATCTAAAGTTAAAAATGAATTTTTTTTTATTTTTTTTGTTAAAGGAGTAATTGAGCTCCAATTGGCATAGATAAAACTTTAGAAATTGAATTTTAGTTGAAAAAGACAGATATTTGGGAAATAATAATTTGAAAATAAATGTTTGCTATTTTGCCTAGGTTTTGGTTCTGCAAGTTAGAGGAAAAATATGGGTACATGTTAAAAATTTGAGCAGGGCTAGATATGCAATTTTCCAATTTTATTTGTATTTAATCCAAAATGTCAGATTACTAATCTGAAAAAGGGTAAAAGAATAATAAATGGAGAAATGAGAGATGGGTCGGATTCCAGCTAGAGCTAGGCCGCATGGGGGCGAGTCAGCCCATCTACACATCAATGCATGAAGGAGGGAGATTCAAACTGCCACGTGAAGGGGCCCGCCTATCATCCACATAAATCGAGCGAAGGGGGGTATGGGGAGGCGACCGCCGTCGGATTAGACACCGATCGATGGATCCCGCTAGTCTCTCTCCTCGTGATGGTGCACAGGAGAAGTAACCCTAGGAGGGGTCTGAGATGGTTCGGGGATCCCCTGGAGGCACGGAGGCTAGTAGGGAAGGAGAGGAACGGATGTGGTGCACTGGAGCGAGTTCAGGGATGGGCCGTGGTGGTGGTTTCAGCGCCATGGGTAGCTCACGTGACGACCACCGAGGGAAATCTTCGGGATCTTGTCGGCGGTGCTACAATGAAATCTCCTGAGCAGACAAAGGGAAAAGATTAGATGTAGGGGAACCAAGGGAGTGTAGGGATGCCACATGCATGGGGAGGGAAGCAAAGGAGAAGGAACTACGCTGGATTCTTGGAGGAGGCCAAGAGGCGTTCTTCCTTGTTTCCTAGCTACAGTAAGGCAGAGGAGAGGATGAGGTGCTCTTGGTGGTAAGTAGGAGGGGGGAGAAAATAAGGGTAGAGAGGAGGTTGTGAGGGCCTATGGCCCTTTTACCTAAGTGGAGGCAATCTATGGTGAACCAAGGCTAAGAGAGGGCAATAGGAGGGGGTCTTAGTTGCTGGTTGGGCGAAGGGGCAGTGAAGATATCAATGGGGAGGACAGTGGATAGTGGGTAGTCGTGGACTCGTGGCTCTACATTTAAGAGGCAAGAGAGCTCCCCTACTTCACCTCGGTGGTATTAAAGAAAAATGGAGAGGTGGGAGCTAGGGCCGGACTAGGGCAAGCCATTGTCCACAAGGGCAGCGGAGGGGTGGTGTGTGGGTCCACGCACGACCAAAGAGGTGGAGGAGGCCTACTGCAGCTAGGGTGTGGAGTAAAGATCAAGATTTGGTGGGATTTGCTTTTTCTCTATCTCTTCCTCATACTCCAAGCACTAAGTGTCAAGGAGAGGAGGGTGCTATGGGGTTAGTGTTACTGTGAAGGTCAACCTGAGTGTGTCTTGGTGCTGAGCAGAAGTATTAAACAAGTTCTGACGAAGGTTGGAGAGGGTTTAGATCAAGCTGGGTAAATTCTTCTATTTTGCTATTTTCCTTGATCAAGAGCAAGTTCTTCAAAAATTATCTTGGCAAGATATTTCATAGGAACTAGTGGACAGATATGGTGAAGGTGCATCACGAAGAATTACTTGGGATTTATTTGGTCATTTTAGATCACAATTATATCATTTAATCAAATAGTGCTTAATCTGTTTAATTCGACTCATTTGAGATTTTTGAATTGTACAGGGTGAGTTTCTGGCTGGATATAGTCCCAAATACAAATTCACAATTTGGAGAATTTTTCCAAGATTTATTGAGGCATAAAAGTATTGAATACATTTATTTCTCCATTTCTGTCATTTAAGAAAATAGGCAAAAAAGAATAATTAAAAATCTTTATAAATATTTATTTTTGAACTGGAGGATAGGGTATGATATATCGGCCTCAAATGTGACCTAAGTTGGAAGGAGTTTTGCACGTTTTGCTCATTAAAAGAGTTTAATAGGTTTTGAGCCATAATAATCATGGATAAAATTTTATAAATATTTATATCCAAGGTAGATGATATCCACATGATGTATCAATCATTTCCAACCCTGGGTTTTGTGAATCCAACTTGGTTTTGGGTAGAAAACAAGGATACGAGGATCTTGGGAAAAGTTAATTTTAAACCATCAAAACCTTATTGGATCTTGGAGCTTAGAGCTCCTCTTGGGTCTTGCACTATATGGATAGATAGACCATGTTTATTAGATCACAATGGGTATATAGGGTTTATGTTTATCATGATTGAGATCCCCAAGGATTGATGCCAAATTTTGAATAAAATAAGGGTGCCTAAACAAATTATTGAATAGCCTTCAGAACCATGTGGGTTTTAGAAGAACAAGGGTCAAATTGAATCAAATAATCTACAGGTGGATACAACTTTATGAGTAGATCGCATTCATTCAAAGGTTCAGTCAAAACAAGATAGCATGGAGATTTGAGCTTCTGCCAAAATAGGCAGGTTGATAAAATTTGCAGAGAAGATTATTTTATTGCTTGAAAAACCATCAAGAACAAGTGGGTTAAGTTTTGTTGTAGACAATGAAAATAGTGGGCCTTGGTAGTCTTTAATATGTTTTACAAGATGGTTCAAGTGCATTTCCAAAAATTCGCAAGGGTTGAGAAAGAGGGAGTCCTAGAGATGTGATATTGTTAACAGTTTTCCAGACTTAGTCATATTTGGCAGTTTTAGAGTTTTTGACTAGAACATAAGAGGTGATGTTTTTGAGAGGATGCACGGTTCCAAACTCATCACCAACTAGGGTATATTGAAGCGTGGGTTGAGTAGAGAGGTTTCATATGGCTTGAGTTGGTCCCTTAGACTATAAAGGCTCTAAGAAGGAAAAGACGCAAAATAGAGTTTGTTAAGGAGAAACACAGGGTCACTTGAGTGGATAAGGATAAGGAGAACTTGGAGAAGTTGGGAATTGGATTCATTGATAAAGGTAGAGCATATGTGATGGTGCTACAAATCCCAAGGATGATGATACAGGGGGCACTAGGCTTTAGGTCATGAGTTAGGGGTTTTAAGCAGATTATCCCAAATGATCCTGATGAAAGAGGAAGGTGGTCTTTAGGCTAGGGATTTGTGATTTCTTCTTAGAGGATAGAGGTTTCATTGCTTGGGTAGTTTTTCTTCTAAAGGATACCCCTTAGCATTACTCATACTACCTAGTTAAACAAGTCAAACAGTAGATCAAGGCAATTCATCTTTAACCACATCTTAAGTCTCCTACTAAAGATACCTTCGAGCTAACATTGTGGTAAAGGTGGGTATTTTGAAATGGTTGGGTTTTCAAGTAAGTTAGGGTCCTTGGTACTTCTACAAATATTGGAATTCAAAAGTTTTATAAGAGTTTTTGGAAAACTAGAGGTAAAATCATTTGAAGGTTCTATGTTGGAATATGGGGAGATGATATCTTATAGATCTCCATAGTTTTGTAGAATAGAAGATACTAAAATATTTGTTGTAGAAAAGACATCTTGGCTCTTATTTTTGAAATGCCAGAACATTTGAGAATATGTAGAATGAGCAAAGACACTTCTTTTGATAAATCGTTTTTGTCAACTGAGGTTGAGGGAAGGAGTACAACTTCTATTACACAATCACATGCATAAGTACAAATAGACAAACAAACATGGCATCATCAAACAAGAACAAGCTTTTGTTCCCCCTGATTTTTGCATTCTGGACAACTAGACGAGGTTACTGTAATTGGGATGTTATAGTAGAACAAAGGGGTGAATGAAATTAAGTGGATGGGTTAAGTTATGTAAAGAACAAGGAAATCTAATAATATAAAAAACCATTCCATGTAAATCAAATAGATTTGATGTTTGTAAACTTCTAATAACCGTAAGATAAAGCTATTAACAATATCATAGAAAATCTTAAAATGTGAAATTATGGATTTCCAAATTATATCCTCTTCTTAGAGAGGTCACTACCCAACTAGGTACTGTGTTTGTGCTTCCTTGGCGTGTAGATGACGTCTGCTTTGGGTGGGGGCATCAACAATCTACTAGCCTCTATAGCAACCTTAGCCTATGCAACAACACTTTCAATCTGCATAAATAGTAATAGATCTCAACAATTTTATGCAGTATTCGTTGTATGACTGTATGAGAGAGTCAAACTGATAGATGTAGATCGGGATTCACATAAACATAGAGCCAGAATTAATAAAATAACACATATGTTTTGAAAATCTGATAAGCACGCATGACACCTGTGGATATTAAATCAAACTATACCATGCTAAGTGGATTAACAAAAAATACCTTTATATTTAAGCTGGGCCCTCCTAGCTAGGCAGTGGCCTTGCAATTGTTTGGTTAGTAGTGGTACTAGCCGGAAACCGCGACATGTAGGGGTATGAACCTCTTTGTTGCACATGGAGGATCGCCTGCTCGCACGTATATAACACCCTGCTATAGTAACTAATTAATAAGATTGTGTCGCAGAGGCTTCCACAAAAACAGGATGTAGACATAGACAACTTTTAATATCTTACACAAGCACATCGATACATCCAGGTTGCAGACAACCACTTTTAGAATGGAATAAGACAATGAACATACTACGTCAGTACCTATTTAGGCAACTTTTTAGGGAACCAGCGGGACCATCCCTATCCGTGTTGGTCGTGCGCACTACTGACCCATAGTTCTCCATATAGAATCTGGTGCAAAATGCATTGAACATTACTAGAAATTAACGGTTACAGAAGTCAGTAAGAGATAAGAACACCCAAACCAAACCAGACAAAATGCCCCAATCAAAATAGCTATGACCATGCTCTGATCTCGAATCCATTCAAAATAGCCACACATGGCTCAATCGATCAGGGCAAAGGAGGAAAAATACCCTGTTTGGGTGATTTCAAGGTGAGCAATAATCATGTAACATCCCAAAACTTAATCCAAAGTTAATCAAGATCAAATCTACCCAATTTTTGGGTTAACAAAAAAATTTCCATTTAAAATAATTAAGCATTCATATGTGTGTGCATTTAAATTAGGAGTTGTTTTGAATTGCCATGTTTGAGTGATCCATTGGTTGTAAAATTATTCTAAGGTGAATTAAACATCATCTAGATCATTCCCAAACAAATACCAAAGAAAAAGAAATCAAAAGGAATAAAATAAAGAAAATGGTCATTTGTGCCATTTTAACTAACTAGGACACTTTGGGTGTTCCTAGGACTCAAATGCCAACAGAGACAATTGTGGTTCTTTGCACCCCTTGCTAGTACGACTAGTGATGTGCCAAGGCCCACTTTGTGATCTCCCAAAATCATTCAAACTCTAATTTTAAATGACATTTGAAAATTGAATCTAGTGTATGTATCAAGATCACACTATTTCAAAAGCCACCCAAATGAACTCCATTTTAAAATCCCAAGCAAACCTAGATGCTTAAGCATAAGATACATCACTCCACCAAAAATCAACTCAAAATTCAAACAAAAGTTTCTTGTGGCCATTTGATCGAACACCTTGTGGGCACAAATCACCAAAAACCAGAAACACTAGTGTTCTGGCCAAACTTGTCCCCCACATTGCCACCGAACCCTCTCCACTGCTTCCCCTACCCTTTCCTAGCCCGGCCAAGCACTGTGCCCATGACCAAACGGTCATGGACATCAATGCCGAGCCCACTCGAGCACCTCACCGGCGACAGCACGCCACAACAGCCGCCAGCCTCGCCCACCTTGCCCAACGTGTCGCTTGTGGTCCACCTCCACCGCCAGGCTAGCCCCAGCCCGCGGACACAGCAAGGAGTAGCCAGGAACCGCCGCGCCCGGAGCTTGTATGCCATGCCGACACCGCCCGCAGAGCACGCACGGTCCCCCGCTCAACCAGACCATGCCTCGCTCCCGCCACCTACCAACATGATCACCACCGCCCCAGGAAGCTGCCAGACATGCCCGTTTCCTCGACCGTGACCCGTGGTCGTTGGCCACTACGAAACTCGCCGTCGACAAAAACATCGTCCGCGTCATGCCGTTTGCTTATCCTGACCATAATCCACTGCACATGCACCTCCGTGACACTCGCTAGGGCACCGCCCACCGTCCAAGTCCACCCCACAAGTCCCTAGCCCATTGTATCGTCGTCACTGACGAGCTCCGCCCATGCCGGAGTGCCGCCTCGTCGCGCCTATTTAAGGAGGCCTCTCCAGCACGAATTCCTCACACCATTCCCATCCACTCCCCCTCAGAACCCTCCTAGAGCCCCACCGGAGCAAGCCATAGTCCGCAGCACCGGAATTTCACCGGAGTCTGCCGCGGAGGGAGAAGAAGGGAGCCGTTGATCCAGGCCATCTCCTGGGACGCCACTAGTACTAGGAGAACCGTTGTCGTCAACTTGTTCGTTCGCCCGCCGCGCCGCACTAGCTGGATCCCTGGTACATCCCCAGTAGACCCCCACCTGCCACCTAGGGTTCGGTCTTGATGGCGACGAGTCCGTCGTCGACGACGACCGTGGACAGTCGATCTGTGTTCTAATTGTGTGGCCAAGATCGTCTCGTACCACTTTGGGTTTTAAGTACCGCTGACATGCGGGACCCACCTGTCAGCAGCCCTCTGCGCTGCTGAGCGTTACTAGGCCGGCACATTTAGTTTCCCGCGCTGACCCGTTTAATTGAAATTAGGTTTTTCTATTTAGACTGAAAATCAATTATGTCCCTTAGTTCAAAAATCAATTCAAAGAGTTTTACAAATCCAAATGGAGTGATTCCAACTTTGTTGGAAAGGTAATGAAAATCTCTATCCAAGCCTATTGGATATAAATCTTTTAGAGTTGGAGATCTCTCCTAGTAAAAATAACAAGACAGAAGCTTTTGCACATTCAAACATTTTTCTAAAAACAACCATAATAGCTTTTGAGTTGATTCCAACTCTCAAAAATCACATTTAACAATAGCTATCTGAATATGTAATAATATTAAGGTTTGCATGGAGTTACTTTGGACTAGTACCAAAATAATGCTATATAGGCATTTCTAGTCACTTTAAATCATTAACTATTAAACTTAAACTTATTAAAATATGATCCAACCTTTAAATCACATTCCCATATGTTAGAATAGGTGGTGATGACATGTTTCCACATGATCCCATATTTCAATTAGAGAATATTAAATCTTACTTAATTTCAATGAGTAGAAATTACTTTTCTCAAATAAAAAGATTAAAGCTAGTTAATTAAACCTTGTGATCCTTGTGATGATAATAGATCATCAAATGTGTGACTTAGTGTGCTAAGTAGACTAGTTAAGCTGTGTTTGGTGATTGTGTATCCCATATATATATATAGACGATAGTATCGACCAAGCTTTCGAGGAGGAGTTCTACCAAGAGGAGGAGGAAGAAAACTTCAACCACTGCACCAACCAAGGCAAGCTATTGTTAGCAAGCTAGGATTAAGCTAGATAACCTAAGCAAATGCATTAGGCATGCTTTGGTTATACCCTTTGAATTATACCTACTCCAAATGTTATTTACAAGCTTTACTTTCTTTACTTTACCAAAATCCTTTACTTGTTTGAAGGTAGCATAAAAAGTATAAAACTTGACCTATCTAGAGAAACTTAGATGTCATTCTATGGCATGAGATTGATCTTAGCATCCCATAATAGTGAACACTCTTAACTTAGTAGTTTAGAGCTAAACTAGAACTTGAGTCACTTTAGATGGGAATACTTGGTGAAAATGAATTGTGAAAACCTTAGAATGATGAGTCATTCTACTGAGAGGTTTTGACATGTGTTGAGAAACACAAATGGATTATGATGATGAAAATGTTGAGGCATGAGCCTTAGCCCTTTTACAAAACTGATGGTTGGGTTCGGATGCGATACCATTCCAATTTTACTGTACAAGCACAATACCTAAATTAGGTAAGGCTTAGCCGGATGTTTATATGCATTAGTATTAGTTCCCTCATGGGAGTGGATTGAGCTGAGGCTACCTCTCAATGTTGTCCACCTATGCAGTGCCCAAGATGACAGATGGTCATGGTTCGGAGGCCATGCTCATAGGAGAGGTGCTCATACTAGGGTGTGTAAAGGAAAGGTTATGTTTGATTATCTGCATACTAAGTATGATGATTCAGGGTTATCCCTGACAGATGTATCGAATCTTGTGGTGAAAGTGTACCACCCCTGCAGAGTGTCAAACTATTCGAATAGCCGCGTCCACGGTTATGGACAGTTGGAGTGGCCATACTGTTCCGTTGTCAGATGTTTTCAAAATGACTTCTGATATGAATGATGAATCTTGACTTGACCACAACAGAGTTGTGACTATGACACTAGCTTCCCAACTTAAGTGATTCTAGAACTTATTTTATCTTTCTTAGTTTCTGAACTCAGCTTAGGTTTCAAACTTAACTTTACAAATAAACCTAGAGTTAGCATTTCCCACTAGAACTACCTTACTTGTTAGTAATAGTTTGCGAGTACTTGAAGAGTACTCATGTCTTTTGTCCCTGTCTATTTCTATGGCAGGACTATGAAGGAGACTACCAAGATGAAGGACAGCAGGACGGCTATGATAACTAGGACTATCTTCCATCGTCAGCATTGCCTGTGACCCTGAAGTTGGACCCCACCGCTACGCATATTATTTATTCCGCTACTTGTTGTATTAAGACTGGATCATGAGATCCTTTATTCGTGTAAGACCTTATTATGGTTTGTAATGGATGATGTGCTATGATATCCAATCTGTTATGTCTCGCAAAAATGGTAATCCTAGGATTGCGATGTATGGCATAACAGGCATCTGGGATGAAAAATCCGGGTGTTGAGAAGTTGGTATCAGAGCCATCCTGACCATAGGAGACCCTAGTTAGAATGGGTGTCCGAACAAAAACTTAGTTTCAAAACCTTCCTCTCCTACCCTTGGGAATTCTTTCTCTCAAAAAAATTCATGATCCTCCAAATCTTCCATTACTACATAAAAATTTGACACACTTGATCACTTCACTAACTTCCCCATCCTTAATTCTTATAGATGGAGACTCAGTTCAGCAAGTTCTACCAGTTGGGCAACGGAGGTCAGCTGATCTTCGAGAGGGATCTTGACGCACTATTGGAGTACTTGGGATGCCCACATCCGGAATTCCTTGGAGCTCAACTTCCTGGACCCCCATGAGGAGATTTAAAATGGCTAGTCACCGCTGATCTTCGAGGAAGTATAGAAGCACCAACGTCCGGGAGGATCTAGTTCTCCGTAAGAGAGAACAACTGGCTAGATGGATTAGCCAGGGCAATGCATGAAGCTCTCGCATGTCTATGTGCCCTCAGTGTCAACCAAATCTAAGGAACCCGCTTTGTTCACTATGTAAGGTGTGAATTCATGGGAATGCCAATGGAGATGCCAAGTCACCCGGATTTGAAGCGTCAAGTGGATAACCTTGACTTCCTGATGTACGACCGCTAGAAGGAATTGGACAATGCTAGGGAGTTTGCCAACCACAACCTTGCCATTGCCGCCCAGAAGGACCAGACTTTCTCACTGCTTGTGAAGGATCGTCAGTCTCTTCGACGTTAGCGCGCAAAGAAGGATCGCACCATCGACCGTCTTCGCAAGAAGGTGGCTGACCTCGAGAAGGCCATTAAGGAGCAAGAAGCTCAGCTTGCAGCAAAGGAAGAAGAAGAGGAAGGTGAAGACATCTAGGG
Organism: Avena eriantha; assembly: GCA_910589775.1. Taxonomy (NCBI): domain Eukaryota; kingdom Viridiplantae; phylum Streptophyta; class Magnoliopsida; order Poales; family Poaceae; genus Avena; species Avena eriantha. Next base: position 349,810,905 of record OU342742.1, on the reverse strand, counting down.
AGATATGGAATTTTACCTCAGCAATGATGATGAATTTCTAGAGGAGGATGTCGTGGACTTCCACACCGATGATGATGACTCCGACTTCATCGACGATGAGTAGATGCACTAGAGCACTAACGTAGCATGAGGAGTATCGGTCCCAATGTATCGTAGCTTGCAGAATGGTTCTTAAAACCATCTGTTTTCCTTTGATGTTGTGGTCTATGTGTGTTTGTATCATGTGCTTGTTTGAATGAATGAAAAGAAGTTAGTTGCAAAACCTGAGTCAAACTCAAAGTTTTAGCTTTGAAACCAAAACCATGAACCTTAGAACTTTCCCTCTTACCCCTTTATCTACCTTAATCTTCAGATGACTCGTGGAAACCCCGGAGGGAGCAGCTCATCGCAGGACCCAATGCTGCAGATGCTGGTTGCAGACCGTGAAGCAAGCAGGGTAGAGTGCCAGGTCAACTTAGCAACTCTGCAGCAGATAGCTCAAATGGCCCAAAACAACCAAGGCCATCGAAATCAGGATCATTAAGGATCCAAGCTAAAAAACTTCCAGAATACCAATCCCCCAATCTTTAGCACTTCGGAGAACCCACTAGATGCTGATGACTGGTTGTAGACAATGGAGAACAATTTTGGAGTAGCCAGAGTTGATGACAATGAGAAAGTTCTATTTGCCACCCACTATTTGGCAGGAGATGCAAGAGCATGGTGGAACAACATCCGCATGATGAACCATGGTCAAGTGATGAAATGGGAAGCCTTCAAAATCAAGTTCAGCCACACCGACGTGCCACAGGGCCTAGGCACCAGAATGAGGGATGAATTCAGAGAGCTGAAGCAAGGCAGAATGACTGTAGTGGAGTACCGTGACAGATTCCTGTCGCTTGCCAGGTACGCACCTGATGAGATCAACACGGAGGCCAATAAGAAGGAGAGATTCCTGAACGGACTGCATGATGAGATGCAGACTGTCCTAGTTAACATCCTCTTCGAGGATCTCAAAGAGCTAGTCGACTCTGCCATTCAGACGGAAGGGGAGATTAACCAAGCCAACGACAACCGCAAGCGCCGTATGATGCTGCAACATCCCAAAATTTTCATCTGAAAACCATCATCATTGCACTCATATCATCATGGCATGTGTTGCATTGCATTTAAAGTGTCTCCCAAAAATTTGGTGAAATTTTGAGGCAATTTGGAACCCTTTTGCTAAATTCAAAACCTAGGAAAAGAAAACTAAAAAGAAAAAGGAAAAAGAAAAAAAATGCAGCAGCAGCATCTGGCCTATTCGGCCCAACCCAGCCCAACAGCCCACCCGGGCCACCCAATTCCCCTCTCTCTCCTTTTCTAACTGTCCCCCTCCCGCTTACACCCCGGCCCCACTACCCAGTCACCCTCCACCTCATCTTCTTCCACCGCGGGACGAACTGCCCCTCTCTCTTCTCTGTTGTTTCTAATCGGCTCGAATTCGAGCGTTGCATGAATTAAAGCCCCACTTCAACCCCTCCTTCTTAATCCCCTCTCCCTCCTCTTCGGTTTCCCCTCAGTCACCACCCTCAGAGAGTCCCCAGGCGCTCCAATTTAGAGCTCGAACCACCGCACACCGACGGTACTCCGGCGACAATTCTGGTGAGCACCGACCACCCCGCGCCCTCCTCTCTGCCTTATCATCTCCACCATGCTATGGCGCATCTTTTAACTCTGACCACCCACCTTTTCTTTCCCCAGGTCGTCGACACGATCATCGTCGGCGTCTTCCTCTGTCGCCACCGTCCGATGACTTTTCCGGTGAGACTCAAGTTCCCGCCGCCCCTTTTTGGCCACTACTAGACAGTACTGGACCAGGCACACCTTCCTAACCCCTCTGTTTGTCTGCTCGAGCCCCAGATCAACGCCGCTGTCTCGAGGACGTGAACTCCCCCATCGGCACGAGCTCCGGCGAGGAATCCAGGACGAAGCCGAGCATCCCTCCCTCCACCGCGACCATCACCGAGACCACCTCGACCGCGGCAACCTCTGGTAACAGTTCACGGACCCCCTGTCTCTTTAGAATCACTGGAACACCACTGTCCGACGCGCCGCCGCCAAGCATAGAGAGCCAGCACCGCTAGGACTTGGCCACGCGCTGAGCACTGTCCGATCTGTCACGAGCGGCTAAGATTAGATCATTAGTCGAACGGGTACGGCTGATCTGATTCATCCGTTGCCACTTAAAATCTAACGGCAACAACGATCGAACCGACCGAATTAGTATGGGCCAATAGGATTGCACCACGTCAGCCTGTGCATCTGTTTAATTTAGAAAAAAGATAGAATATGTATTTAACTTAGAAATTCAATAACTTTTGATCCACAAATCAGAAAATTGCAAATTTGGTGTCTATGGATTCAGAAAAATGAGACCTTTATTGTTAAGGCCTTATTTCACACTTTTGTTTCTTTAAAACTAGAATTTTAGGCAGAACCATTTTAGCAGTGTTTTGCTCATCAAAATTACTCCATAAATTGTTTTTAGGTATTTCTTATGCCGTTAGATAGAGTATTTTAACCCCTATACTGTAGACTCTGTAAGTTTTAGAGTTTTGTTCATAACATTGCATTTTGCATGCATTCATATGTTGGTGATGCTATATTTATTGTATTATTGTTGTTGGTTTATTCTTTGTGTAGATTGTGTGGATTGTGAAGTTTGTTGCTGTGAGGATTGTACTTATTCCCCTAGCTACTAAGCCAAGTGATATTTGATCTATGTCCTATTATTTTCACTATTGCACTAGTGTTATTTTTGGTAGATCTTGGCATGGTAGGATTATTTATATGTTACTATGCTATGCTATCATATAGATTATATCTAGTTAGTATTTCCTAGTTGAAAGACATCGTATGCTAGAGTGCTTAGCCATGCTATTAGAATTCATGGGTGGAAATTCATACCAAGATAGTATGGAAATATATTATTTTGTTTGACTAAGAAAAACAACTAAATGTTAATGAAACACCTGGGTGGAATGGGACTTGCTTGGATTATGTTAAGTGGTTACTCAGGGGCCATGTCTATGGTCAGTGATGGCCCAAATTATATCGAGCTCGTTGGGGAACCCCAAGAGGAAGGTATGATGAGCACGGCAGCAAGTTTTCCCTCAGTATGAAACCAAGGTTATCAATCCAGTAGGAGCAAGGAAACAACCCAAAGGTGTAGCTAGCTGAACGTTGCCAGGGCGCACTACCAGTGCCAGCAGCAATGTGGAGACCTGCACAACACAACCACAGAACTCTGTCCCCAACTTGAGATGAGGTTGTCAATCTCATCGGTTTTCCTGAAAATAAAGGATTAAACGTATCGAATGGAAGGAAGTAATAGTTTGCAAATAGTTTGTAGATTGTATGTAAAAGAAAATAACCGGGGTCCATAGTTCACTAGAGGTGGCTCTCCTTACGATAGATAACATGCTGGGTGAACAAATTACAGCGGGGCAATTGACAAACATCGAGAAAGCAATACATGCATATACTAACCATCTTGACTCCTTTGGAACTTGATTGGGCATTACAACATTATACATAGACCGCCATACAACTACATCTATGACTAATAATCCACCTTCAGGTTATCATCCGAACCCCCTCCAGTATTAAGTTGCAAGCAACAGATTATTGCTTTACGAATTGCGTGCAAAGTAAACAATTCGATTGTTCTATGAACAAAGGATTGTTGTTTTCTCCCTAGTAGCAACAACACATCTAGTACGTTAGAGATTTCTGTCACTTCCCCAGATACCAGAGGCATGAACCCACTATCGAGCATAAATACTAACTCTTGCAGTTGCTAGCATCTATTTGGCCAGGATAGCTACTAACAACGGAAAGCATGCAAGATCACAAATAACAAAGACATGATAGAATCAATAATCAATCTGAAATAGCATCTCAATATCCATCAGATCCCCACAATCACAACATGCTGAATTACAAATAGATGATCTTGATCATGAACGGAGCTCACAAGATCTAGACATGAAAGCACAAAGGAGGAGAACCAGCCATCTAGCTACTACATGGACCCGTAGTCCAGAGATGAACTACTCACGCATCACACTAGAAGCTTGCATGATGATGAAGAAGGCCTCCAGGGTGAATTCCCCTCTCCGGCAGGGTGCCGGGAAGAGCTTCAGATCCCTCCCGATCTAGGGATGGAGATGACGGCGGCTATAGACTCTTTCGTGGATTTTTGATCGTGTACTTAGGGTTTTCGTCCCGAGGGCAATATATAGGCGAAAGGAGAGGCCGAGGGGGTGCTGGGGTCGGCCAGACCACCCCCTGGCATGGGCCAGGCTTGGCCACGCGGCCAGGTGGTGTGGCCGGCCCCCAGCCCTTCTCCATCTCGTATTCTGGCATCTGATGACTTCCGGAAAAATAGGCACTTTCGCTTTTGTCCCGTCCAATTCCGAGAATATTCATTTTCTGACTTTCCTGGAACCAAAAACAGCAGAAAATAGGCAGCTGGCACTGTGTCTCTTGTTAATAGGTTAGTCCAAGAAATCATATGAAAAGTACTCCAAAGTGTGGACAAAACACAAGAAAGTGGATAAAACCAAGCATGGAACATCAAAAATTATAGATACATTTGCAATGCATCAACATCCCCAAGCTTAACTCCTGCTCGTCCTCAAGTAGGTAAGTCATAAAAAGAAAGAATAATTTTTGAGGTGACATGCACCATCAAAGACTTGATCAAAGTATTTGTAAAACATTCAAAGCTGGCATCATAGTATTTCAATCATAACATGAAAGACAAAGTTCTAGCAATAAGACAAAGAAACTATGATGCAACATGAAGAGGCACAAACAAAAGATTCATGAATAACAATGCTTTGCAAGACGTTTGTTTGTTTCACATAAAGAAAACATAGCATAATAGTATTCAGCTTGTCCCTCATAGAGTAGCAAATATAAATGCATAGGACACCTTCAAAGTTCATAAGAGTGACTAGATACAAATAGTTTAAAACAATCAATATCAAGTTATGCATCAATCAACTAGTCTTGGGACAATGCATATAGAACTAAGAATGGCCACTATGCTCTCAAAGTAGGTGCATAAAGCTAGGAGGTGGAGACTCAATATAATGGTGGAAGAAAGGCCTTTATAAAAGGTAGTAGGGATTCAAGTCTCATAAAGAGCTTCCAAAAATTATGGTACTTATAGCTTTCATCTCTCATTGCCCCTATCATAAGCATCATGAAGTGATTAAGGTTAAAGTGAACAAACTATTGTGTACATGATTGACGAAGTATAAGTTAGAAATCTCATGTCCCTTGGATACGAGGGCCGCTCCTCATGCTACTCAAGTTTAGTCACCCGTAAGTTCTTATCATCATAAGCACATGTGTATCATAGAGAACCGCCAACGGGGTACCCCTTGCCCGATGATACGGAAGAATCCCCATATCAAAATTACAAGGCAAGCAGACAATGAGCATCTCAGCAATCTTCTTATTTACCATGGGAATATGGTGCTTTTTTCTCTCTTTCCTCTTTTCATAATCTCTTTTTTTCTTTTTCTCTTTTTCTCAATATAGGACACTTTTTTTAAGAAGAATGCTTCATAGAAAGCTCATTATGGTTACGCTGTAGGTTTCCATTATGTCAGCATGGATTAGACCAGCGGCCCAGGCGTTTCTCTAACACATATACATAACTCCATGGACTTACACGCTCCCCTTTCATTTCACACCGATGACATCCATATACAAAAGAGCATGATATCAACTAGGTACAAGTACCAAGTGAAATGTTCAAAGTGCTCCCCATGACAGCATGGTTCTGCTAATTCCCAACAAATAAGTGCAAGCATATACAACATAGACGACACAATGGTTCAAGTTTATTAAGGGAAAGAAAAGTAAAGTGTGCCACCAAGTTCGTGAGAGCTTTAATCGCTAGTTTTCTCATGACAAGTTTAATTTGGAAGGTAAACAAAAACATGAATATACTTGGAATAGCATAAGCTAGTAGGTAGGTATGGTGGACTCTTTGGAATAACTTGGTTTAGGGAGTTGGATGCATGAGTGGAACTCATACTTGGTTGTGGAGGCTAGCAAAAGACTAGGAGCGACAAACTAAGAGAGCAATAATGGCCATAATCATGCAGAGCGACAAAACATCGTTGAACAAAGCATAAATGGATACCACAAGTTGAAAACTAAAGGATCATAAAGGCTATGGTGACTTTAGATAGTAATAACATGGTGTGAGCATGCGCCAAGTCAACCCAAATAAAGCATCAAAGGAGAATACCACTGTACTATGCTTTAATATGCTAAAACAACGCATGATTCATCCAAGGCACATTAAGCAATCTCAATTGTTTATAACAAGTCATGATACAGCAAAGAATACTAAGCATAAAGCCAAAACAATATCAAGCATGGCATGACAAAGCATAGGCCACAGTCAAAACAAGCTCTTTTTACCACATAAGCATGAACTTTCCTACTCTTTTCCAATCCAAACCAAACTATTTGAAAACCAATGTATGAAAGAGGGGGTCCAACGAATTTATTCAGCTAACTAAGAAAACCAAAGCAAACGAAAAACCAAAACAAAAACGAAGAAGAAGATGCTCCAGGAACAACACAAGTGTGCATGAAACAATAAAAGTGAATCGTTTGGAAGAAACCTGGGATTTTTATTGATGAAGAGGGGGATGCCTTAGGCATCCCCAAGCTTTGATGCTTGTACTTCTTGGATATTTCTTGGGGTGACACGCGTGGAATCCCCAAGCTTGAGCTTTAGTCCATCCTTCATCTCATTACTCATTCCTTCCATACACCTGAAATTTTTACTTCATACAAAACTTCACACAATCTTTAGTAGCAACATTAGTGTACTCAAGATAATAAGTGTTAAGGTTCAGTTCTAACACCAATAAACTTCCATTATAACACTAGCTACTGAATAACTTCCCTCAAAAAGCTCAATTCCCCAAAAGAACTCAAAAAGGATCCAACAAGAAGCAAATGCAGAAAATGGCAGAAATCTGTCAAAACAGACCAGCAGGTAAAGACGAAATTTTCGAAGATCTTCCGTTGCTCAAATCAAAAAGTGCTGAACTAACTAAAGGTAGATAACAACCTGGGACAGAAGCATAAAAATTCACGCCTCAAAAAGATGTTTAGATATTTTACACGAATTTTTACGGTGAAGCACAGAAATTTGTTTCGGGACAGCAACTTTCCCAATCATTACTTCTCTCTCATTAGAGGTTACTCTTGGCACAAAAAGCAAATAAAAAGGATAAGGAGCGGTTATTACAGAGGTAATAACTTCGAAGGCTCATCTAAAACTTTTGGGTTATCTCCCAATAAGGACTTTTCTTTAACGCCTTTAAGTTAGGCATAAGAAGCAAGAAAGAACAAGTGTTCTCAAATGAAGAAGCATTAATATTAATACCAGAAATATCTTCAACAAGGCAAGGTATATCATCCAAATAAGTTCTAGAGGATCCTCTCTCAATGCTCTTAGGTTCACTATTTTCATCAAAAGGGTTTTCAGGAACAATCCAATCAAGATTCTTTCCGATGGCTTCATGTATTGCTACCAGTTTAAAGGGTATTGGTATCTTAGGTTCCTCCCCATTAGGTTTGGTTTTGTTCATATTTTCTAGTGTACCAACAACATCTACACATGAGCCTAGCATATTGAAACATTCAAAGACTTTCCTAGCTTCCTTGGCAACATCATAGAACTCCTTAAACAAAGTTTCTAGAATAAAATCCCTCTTTTCAGGGTCCTCAATTTCTTTAAGCTTAAGAAACATTACTTGCATTAAGGGGTTGAGGTTAACAAACCTAGCTTCTAACATGTGAATTAAAGAAGCTGCAGCAATCTCATAGTTTGGAGCAAGTTTTGCAAGGGATCTATCCTCAGTATCCTCATGTTTACTAACATGATTAAAGAATTCTTCAATATTATCTTTCCCAAATATAGAACCACTACCATTTGAAAGGTCTTTCAGGGTGAATTTAGGGATCAACATGGTGAGCTAAGGAAGAGGTGACAACTAAAGGAGAATTTTTTGTGTGTTTTTGATAAACAAATCAAACTTGTAAAACTAATTTTTTTGTGCTTTTGATAAAGAAACAAGCAAACAAGGAAACTAAGCAAAACAAAAATAACAAAGTAAAGAGATTGGTTATGAGGGAATCCCCTTGTGAAGATGTCCTTGACTCCCCGGCAACAGCGCCAGAAAATATGCTTGATGGCCCAAATTATATCGAGCTCGTTGGGGAACCCCAAGAGGAAGGTATGATGAGCACAGCAGCAAGTTTTCCCTCAGTATGAAACCAAGGTTATCAATCCAATAGGAGCAAGGAAAGACCCCAAAGGTGTAGCTAGCTGAACGTTGGCAGGGCGCACTACCGGTGCCAGCAGCAACATGGAGACGTGCACAACACGACCACATAACTCTGTCCCCAACTTGCGATGAGGTTGTCAATCTCACTGGTTTTGCTGAAAACAAAGGATTAAACGTATTGAATGGAAGGAAGTAATAGTTTGCAGAAAGTAAACAAAAGCAGTAAACAGTTTGTAGATTGTATGTAAAAGAAAAGGACCGGGGTCCATAGTTCACTAGAGGTGGCTCTCCTTAAGATAGATAACATGCTGGGTGAACAAATTAAAGTGGGGCAATTGACAAACATCGAGAAAGCAATACATGCATATACTAATTATCTTGACTCCTTTGGAACTTGATTGGGCATTACAACATTATACATAGACCGCCATCCAACTGCATCTATGACTAATAATCCACCTTCAGGTTATCTAAACCCCCTCCAGTATTAAGTGGCAAGCAATAGATTATTGCTTTACGAAGTGTGTGTAAAGTAAACAATATGATTGTTCTATGAACAAAGGATTGTTGTTTTCTCCCTAGTAGCAACAACACATCTAGTACCTTAGAGATTTCTATCACTTCCCTAGATTACCAGAGGCATGAACCCACTATCGAGCATAAATAGTAACTCTTGGAGTTGCTAGCATCTACTTGGCCAAGATACAAAAATAACAAAGACATGATAGAATCAATAATCAATCTAAAATAGCATCTCAATATCCATCGGATCCCTGCAAACACAACGATCTAGACATGAAAGCACAAAGGAGGAGAACCAGCCATCTAGCTACTACATGGACCCATAGTCCAGAGATGAACTACTCATGCATCACACCGGAGGCTTGCATGATGATGAAGAAGGCCTCCAGGGTGAATTCCCCTCTCCGACAGGGTGCCGGGAAGAGCTTCGCATCCCTCCCGATCTAGGGATGGAGATGACAATGGCTACAGACACTTTCGTGGATTTTGATCGGGTACTTAGGGTTTTCGTCTCAAGGGAAATATAGAGGCGGAAGGAGAGGCTGAAGGAGTGCTGAGGTCGGCCAGACCACCCCCTGGCGCGGGCCAGGCTTGGCCGCGTGGCCAGGTGGCGTGGCCGTCCCCCAGCCCTTCTCCGTCTCGTATTCTGGCATCTGATGACTTCCGAAAAATAGGCACTTTGGATTTTGTCTCGTCCAATTCCGAGAATATTCATTTTCTGACTTTCCTGGAACCAAAAATAGCAGAAAATAGGCAGCTGGCACTATGGCTCTTGTTAATAGGTTAGTCCAAGAAATCATATGAAAAGTACTCCAAAGTGTGGACAAAACACAAGAAAGTGGATAAAACCAAGCATGGACCATCAAAAATTATAGATACATTTGTAATGTATCAGTCAGCTGGTGTATCACACTTGTGGATGGCCACCCAGGAACAAAGAGATTGGAGACGTTCTTGTCATGAAGCTTCCAGTGCAAACACATGGCATATGGGCTCTCCCTTGACCAACTAAGTTGCAAGAACTCAGCCAGACGGACAGAGGTTGGTAGATATGATAGGATGGAACGCGTCCGTGGTGGTCTGAGGGATTGCTTCTGAAAAGTCTCGTCTCGATGCATGTCGAGTCTTGTGGGGAAAGTGCACCACCTCTCGAGAGGGTAAAACTAAGTACTTAGCCGTGTCCCCGGTTATGGACAATTTCTGAGCGTCAAGACAGTGAAGCGGTTCAATAATCTCCTCATCCAAATTTCTGTAAGTTAAAAACTTGTGGGTGAACAGGGGTAGAGGTTCATTGATGTCTATCAATGGTACCTTAGTGTTTTGAAAGAGAAAACTTACTCTTCAAAAACTATGAGATAAAACCTTGCTTTTAGCAAAGTCAGCCAAAACCACACTTAGCCATATATTCATGTAGTTGTTGGATTATACTAAGTATCTATGGTATCACTTGCCAATACAATTCCAAATGTATTGACCCTTGTGGCTGTAACTTATTATGTTGCAGGATACTCTGATCATCATTAGGGTTACGGGTCTACACTCGACATTTTGCCTGTGGCGCATGAAGACAAAAGACTCTATTATTATAATATGTATTTTGAACCTTGAATAATGTTAGCCTTGGGCTAAGTGAGTTATAAGAACTATTATATTCCTGGATATGCGATGTAATAATGACCTTTGTTTCTGTGTACTTCATCTTAAACTGTGGGTGCTAGCATTTCGATCCAGGGACTAGCAGTGCAATCACAGGGATCTTACCTTATTATGGTGAGATCTTACAGATGGTATCAGAGCACTGTGTTGCCTGTAGGTTCGTGACCCTAGGTTGGATTAGACTAAGGACAACCCTTAGGAAAAATAAAATCTATTTCAAATTTTACACTTGTCTTTTCATCTCGTAAAACTTTTCCTGATCATCCTTCCTCATCTATTTTTGTAGATGTCCACCATCAATGAATCTATCAAGAAGGGATCATTGATGACTATGACACTTGAGTGTGAGACAGAATTTCTCAAGGCACTCAAGAACCTCATGATCGGCTTGGGGATGGATGGTGAAGCCGTGTACAAGGGATTTCCTGTGATAGACGAAGGACAAGAGTATTGGTGGGTGCAACTCCATTTATATAAGAACTAGGAAGATGATCCAAAGAGTATGGATTCTGCATGTTCACCAACTCTGAAATGCACACGTCATTCTTTGACTCTGCAAGGAATGCTGCATGGAAAGTCATTGAGGAACTTGGGGAAATACTTAAGTATAGAATGCTCAATACTAACGAGGATCTTAAGGAGGAGAAACATCGTGTCCAAGAATCAAGCGCCACGGTAAAACGACTAAGTAAGGATATCATAGACTTGGCTTTGGAGTTATGCGAGCAAGACAAACAGATTGCTGCCAAGGACGCCCATATTGCTACCTTGGTTAATAAGGAGTGAGATACTAGTTGGACCACCACACTTGGCGTTTTATCACTTTAGTATTTTGATCATACCGACCTATCTGGTATGGCAAAAATAAGTTATGTTTGGACCTTGATTGCTTGAGTTGAATAATGTATTCTTGTGTTTTATCTTTGCATCTATTGTTTTACCTTGATTGCCACTTGGTTTGAGGATTGCTTTGTTGGTTGATTTTATCTTTGCATCTATTGTTATTTGTGTTTTATTTCTGTAGACTTGTGTTATTACTAATTTTCTCCATACTATGCAAAAGATTCCGAATTTTGTCTACAACACGGCCGAGGATTTCAAGGGAACTCGCTTCGGGACTCGCATGTTGGAGCTCGTCCATGTGCCCGCTCTTCCAATCCCTACCATTCAGGGACTTTAGCTAAGGAAGTTTCAGAGGAAGGACTTATGGGGATTCAGAGTTACCTAGCCAGGACGTGAGACAGAGCCCCAAACTAAGGAGATCGCCTTCAAGATACTCCATGATGACTTGGAGAGGGGCCTCGACGTCGCTATGCAGGAGCTGCTGGGACACCTATGTGGATGTCACTCTTCTGAGATCAAGAGCCACTACTTCCACTTCTTTGGGAGGCGCGACGAGGACGGAGAGCCTATTGTGTTGGACGAGGCCACTAAGGAGACTATCAAGCCCGTGCGTCACCACCTCCAGAACTTAGAGAGCCTTATCAGGAACCTGGATACTGATAGGACTAATGTGATGCTCAGCAACGATGAACTACGAGTCCAACTTAAGGAGAAGGACAATGCCTTCCAGGAACAGGAGAAGCGAATCAAGGAAATGGAGAAGAAGTTTGAAGACCAGGAGAAGAAATTCAAGAGCCAAGAGAAGAGGGTTCAAGAGAAGAATAAGAAGATTAGAGACTTGGAGACCGAGTTAGAGCTTGAGGACATTGAGCTGGAAGCGGATCATGAGGTGATAGAGAGGCTGCGCACACAGAAGAGAGATTTGCAGGCGAAGGTCGATGCTTTGTCTACAAGTTTGGAGGAATACAAGGCAGGATTCGCCGCAGCAGGACTTAGACTAGTGGAGGAGGAAGTCGACATGGAGGAGTAGTAATATCCATCTATTTATCGTTTTATTATCGAGTCGCATAGATCATACCGACTTGTGGGTGACTATGCTAGTATGTTTATCTTCGCAAACCCTGTTATTGTCGTGATGTTGAACCTGCATGTGCTTGTTTGTTTGGATGTTGTTATTTTATTTGGGGTTATCTATCATTACTTACCCTTATTAAACCCACATATGCCTCCCCGTCGTAACAACGAGGACAACAACAACAATGGCAATGGAATGCAGAAAATGATGGTTGCACAGACACAGTTGATGCAAATGATGACTCAGTTCATGGCGAACTAGAATCAGAACAACAACAATAACAACCAGAACAATCCACCACCTCCGGATATGCTCACCAGATTTCTAAGGATGAGACCTGCCAAGTTCTCGGGTTCTATTGATCCCATGGTAGCAAATGATTGTCTATGCTCTATGAATAAGGATTTAGTCACAGTTGGGTGCACTGACGCAGAGAAGGTGAGATTTGCAGCACACTTACTGGAAGGTCATGCGGCTACTTGGTGGGACAATTTCCAAGTTACTCACCCTATTGAAGAAGTAACTTGGGCAATATTTGAGGATGGATTTCGTAATACTCACATCTCTTCTGGAATAATGGGGTTGAAGAAAAAGGAGTTTCACAACCTCAAATAATGACACCATACTATTTCTGAGTACATCGAAGAGTTCAACAATTTGTCACGATATGCACCAGATGATGTTGACACTGACGCAAAGAGAAAGGAGAAGTTCCTTGATGGGTTGAATGATGAAATATCTATGCAACTATCTGTTGATTATGTTCCAACCAATCAATCTCTGTGTGATAAAGCTACCATCCTAGAAAACAAGATGAACCAAGTGGACGGTAGAAAGAGGAAGCACCATTTTGATAAGTTTGGATCAGGATCACCTCACAAGTGTTCTCATGGTGAAGGAAGCGGGGGTTCTGGATTCCAAAAGAATGGGAATCACAACAACCATCGTAACAATAATCACCACCACGATGGAAACAATCATCTTGGACACAACAAAGGTGGGTATAGGAATAAGCACAATGGTCATGGCCATGGGAATCAAAATGTTCAGAATCGCCATAATCAGCCAGCAAAGAAAGACATCAGTCAGGTGGAATGTTTCAAGTGCAAGAGGACGGGGCACTATGCTAATGAATGCCCGGAGAAGAAGACTGATGGGGCTAAGCCGAACCTTTTTCAAAAGGGTCATGTGAATCACATCAATGTGGAGGAAATCCAAGAAGGATCTGATGCCGTGATCGGTAAGTTCAAGATTAATTCCTTTCCTGCACTTATCCTTTTCGATACTGGTGCATCGCATTCATTCATTTCAAAGAGCATTTGTAGTCAAAAACAAACTCTCCACTGAAACCATTGGATGTCCCATTAAGGTAAGTTCCCCGGGTGGAGAAATGATAGTAAATTCTGGGTGCCGATAGATAATCCTAGAGATTGGAAAGAACAAGTTTCCAGTTAATTTAATAATCCTAGAGTTCCAAGGATTAGATGTAATATTAGGGATGGACTGGTTGACACGTTATGAGGGACTGATTGATTGTGCCAAACGAACTGTTATGCTCACCACTCTAGAAAAGAAACGGGTCAGGTTCAAGTCTAACTTTGAACCCAAGGGAAGCAAGGTTAATTCTCTTAAGGGGGTTAGCCTAGACAGAGTACCAATAGTGAAGGAGTACCCAGATGTGTTCCCAGAAGAATTACCTGGCATGCCACCAGATAGGGATGTGGAGTTTCTGATAGACTTAGTACCAGGAACTGGACCTATAGCAAAGAGACCTTACAAAATGTCAGTGGACGAGTTAAAAGAACTCAAGAAACAGCTGGGAGAACAGTTAAAAAAGGGATTTATCCAACCAAGTTCTTCATCTTGGGGAGCACCATTTTTTTTTGTTGAAAAGAAGGACCGAATTCAAAGACTATGCATAGACTATCGATCACTTAATGAAGTGACCATAAAGAATAAATATCCCCTACCTAGAATTAATGATCTTTTTGATCAGCTAGATCGAGCATGTGTGTTCTCAAAAATTGGTCTTCGATAAGGATACTTCCAACTAAAGATTAGAGAACATGATATACCAAAGACTGCATTTACCACTAGATATGGGTTGTATGAATATAAAGTGATGCCGTTTGGATTGACCAATGCACCGGCCTATTCCATGAACATAATGAACAAGGTATTCATGGAATTTCTTGACAAGTTTGTAGTGGTATTCATCGATGACATATTGATATATTCCAAGAGTAATGAAGAACATGAAGAACATCTGCGCCTAATTCTGGAAAAACTCAGGGAACAGAAATTATATGCCAAATTCAGTAAATGTGAATTTTGGCTGAATGAAGTGGGTTTTCTTGGGCATATTGTATCTGGAAGTGGTATAGCTGTTGACCCAGCAAAAGTGGCAGCTGTAATGGAATGGGAACCTCCTAAAACAGTTAAAGAAATATGTAGTTTCCTAGGCCTAGCAGGATACTATCGGAGGTTCGTTGAAAATTTCTCAAAGATAGCAAAGCCTATGACTGATCTGCTAAAGAAAGAAAAGAAGTTTAACTAGACAAAAGCATGTGAAACCAGTTTTCAGGTGTGGGGCCCCCGGATTAATCCTCCGAGAATCCCTATTATGCATACAACCACGATCCCATGATCAGTTAGTCGTGGCACATAACCGACAAGTATGATTACAACATCTGAGAATATACCGAATTACAAGACTTACATAAATGTCGTTATGGCTACCTCAATAATTATTAGCGGAACTTCATCAAGCGTAGAGCCTGAACCATGCCTTAACCTACAGGCAACTAACTAGGAGAACGTCCTAGCTCGCATAATCATCCTCTTCACCTTCGTCTTGATATCTGACCATGTTAATAGCCAGGGACAAGGCTAGTGAGTACTTTGAATGTACTCGCAAACCACCTTAAGATAACAATAATAGCAAGAGGATATGCATTACGGCTGTGGTAGTAGGAGGGCTCCAAGAGAGGTTCTTTTCTCAATTAGTTTCTCTTGCAGATATAGCATCTACATACCTTTGTTGAAAACCTTTGTAAACATTTTGGAAACCTTTTTGAAAAGTTTTGGAAAAACATCAGGACTGGGTCACCCATTTGTTCCCGTCTTCAGGTCGTCCCATGACCATACTCTTTTCTCCTCCTTCCGACCATCCGATGGTCAAAACCTTCCTCCTTCCGACCATCCCATGGTCAAAACAATTTTAAAAGCCTTTGCTTTTCCGAAATCCTTTTCGCAAACAAAACCAGCAACGCTCTACAGAAGTTTGTCCAACCCGTCCTTAACCGTGGACACGGCTATTCGAATAGATTTACACTCTGCAGAGGTTGTACACTTTACCCACACCATCCGGGTACACTACCCTGATCTTCACTAATCGTGGGTCGAGTAACCGATCAAGACTCTCTGGATGCCCACTCCAATATAAGTGCCTACCCTATGAGGGTTAATCCCCTCAAAACTGGGACATCGGGTACCGAGGACCAACCGGAGCGCATATTGCACGTCCCACGTGCGCGCTTTCAATGAGGGGCCCATAGTAACGCGCGGAGGTCAGAAGACTATTCTTTCCTTCTCCCGGTCGATGTCTGACATGGACTGTTTGTCCAGAGAAGGCCCACCCTCCAGGGAGTTTCATCCCCTGTAGTAGTTGCGAGGTACTTCTACCAGAATAAACAACCATCAAGTCTAGCCCTGTCCCATTTCTAGAGTAATGTGGTTGCACGGGGTTAAGTTGTTATAGCTAAACTGCAAAGAATTGGGTGCGTTTTCGTAAACCTTTTTCCTCCATCTTCCTTCAGCATTTTGTAAAACTAAACCTTTTTCTTTCTCAACATCTCCTGGGAGGTCCCACCTCACCAAGGTTTTATCATAAAACATTTTGTAAACTTTTTTTGGGGTCTTCCCATCCTCTAGTTTTTTCTTCGGCTAAAACGGGGTCTGCAAAGGGTATGGTGTAATACACCACCTATTCTTCTAGGGACAAGCCGGTGTCACCAAGGGGGTTGTACTTAGTAGTACACAAGTGTAATAGTTCGGAGGAGCCAAACCACTACCATATATATACATCAACATATAGGAAAACAATGCAGTTTTAATAAATAGAGGATAAAAACATGAATGAGTAAAACAGTAGGACAAGGCTTATGAGCAAGAAGGTGGCTTGCCTAATGATCAACAATATGGCAATATGTCCCTGGACGTCTTCTTAGAATACCATAATGTCCAATAATAAATACCACTTCCTTTGCTCTCTGATTTCATCGCAACTATCGTCATCCAGACAGCACATGCATGCAAACCAACCCACAATCAACACAAGGCGTAAAACATCAATACATACAGCAAGCAAACATACCCCACATTACTCAATTCAGTAGGTATTTAGAGGATTGGATTTAGGAGATTGAGATGGCCCTGGAGAAGGGGATGAACATCCCTTAGGGTTTTATAGTCCAGAAATTACCTAAGAGATGGGTTTTGAAACAAGGACACCTTCTGTAGGTTACCATTGGGTAAAAATGATACCAACAGATAAGAGTTGATAAAGTGAAACCAACAAAAGTGGTTTCACTATTTTATCACCTACCAAAGATTTATAGTGATTTTTATAGTGAAAAAGTCTCTAGTTTTAGGAGATAATTCACCAGAAATGTTCTGGAGCTCCAAAAATCATTTCCTTGGATAGTTAGGTAGGGCTTGATGTACTTGTTCACTGAGAGTTGGAATCAGGTCAATATATTTAACAGAATGCCCTCAGGAAATTCCCAAAGGCAGTTCTGTACACAACTTATCTTTTTCACCAGATTAAATCTGTAGAGGCTTTTGAGTTGGTTCCAAGGGCACATGGTAGGTATTTAGAATACCTGGCAGAAATTGGAATAAACCTTTTTATTGTTACAGAGCTACTAGGGTGACTTATCTAGTTATAGCACTATGGACAGAAATGTTTAATTCATTATAATTGAACCAGAGCTCAATAAAATTTGAGATTCTGGGGTTTGATAGATGTTGATATGGAGTTTTATTGGGAGTTGGAAATGGGCCAATACCTCTGTTGGTTTCACCCAGAGAAATTACCTAAGGCAGAAACTAATAGTTTTTATTATTTTTACTATAGACAAACTACTGTTCACCTTGGCATGAGGCCTATGCTAATTGAATGGTATGGTAATTACCTTCCAGGAGAATTTTGATTCATCCGAAATGGGCATGTAAAACTCCCTGAGGAAATTATTTAGTGCAAAAGACACACTTTAGTAGATTAATTCCAATAAATAATAAAAATTATTTTTGGCAAGATACCAGTTCTGCATGTTGCACAAAACACACATGAACCTAGTCAAAATTTTATTTGGAAAAAAATGTATAGTTTCCATTTTTATTTCGATTTAAACCAATAGGGTAATTTCTGGAATTAACAGATCTGCTAAAAGAGAAAGGGCAGAGGGTGCGGTAGGCCGGATCTGGCGACCGCGGGCTGCTCAGCAATGAAGCCGGCCCACCCGGCTTCTCTCCGTGCGGGAAGAGACAGTTTTCCAGCGAGGGCGGAGGGACGAAGAGGTATCGGCTCCTCTGGGCCATAGGATTAAAAGGGGATCGAATGGTCGACAACCATCGTCCTTCCCCCGATGGCGGTGGCGGGACAGAAACCCTAGGGGGCTCGGGCGGCCCGCGGGGAGCTCACATGGGGCCGTCTCCGGCGACGGGGAAGGGCAGAGGCGACGCGGTGGTCGGCGATGAGCCCGGTGATGGTCGGCACGATCCCTATTAGGGACGAGGTCCTGCTCCCACGATGGCGACCGAAGGGAGCTTCGTCGGAGCTCACCGGCGAGGCCATTAGAGGTGGTCCTGGACAAAATAAGGGTACGGTCAGAAAGAAGAGGAGGAGGGGATCACCACAGAGGGACATGCAGCAGGGGAGGAGGCAAGGAGAGAGAGCTTAGCTCGATTTTTGGGGGAGGCTGAGGTTCCCCTCTCTTCTTCTTTCGAGCTGAACTGAGCAGGGGAGAGGAAGAGGGTGCTCTTGGGAGGTAAGTGGGGAGAAGGGGGAGTGAATGAGGGGCAGGGGATGGAGCAGGGTGGCCTCTGGCCTATAAAACCGAGAGGGAGGGTGTAGGAGGGACCAAGTCCATGGACAAGCTTTGGGAGGGTGCTGGGCAGTCATTGGTTGACAGAGGTGGTGAGCGGTGAGAGGTGGGGGTGCTCTAGGTCGTGCAAGAGCAGAGAGGGCCAGTTGGTGGCTACTACAAGAGGAGTAAAGGTGTGCAAGCCAAGACACCCACATGGGATTAAGCCCTAGTGTCCAAGCACTAGAGGACAAGCTGCTATAGTAATTGCTACAGTGATCACGACCAGATATGAGTGTTGGGTGTTATGGTGCATTGCCTTGCAAGATTGGTGGTGATGGGATTTGGTTTTGGTCCTAGTATTGGGTAATCTCAAAATAATATCATAGAATGTTTTGGAGAAACTCCCTCAAAGTTTATCTTGGTAAGATGGGTAAATGATACTGGTTGGTATATGAGGTCAAGATACACGTCCAGGATTTATTTGAGATTTTTCAGAGGAGTTTTTGTCCACTTAAATCCATTTACTCAAAAACTACAGAAGTAGTTTCTATAAGATCATTTCATAAATTTTCATTGGACAAAGTTGGTTTTTAGTTTGAGATGGTCCCAAATGTGAATACACACTTAGGGTAATTTTTCCAAAATATATTGGGGCTTAAAAGTATTTAAAACATTTATTTTGTTGTTTCTGCCATTTAGGAGAAAGTGCAAAAAGAATTATTAAAGCTCTTCAAAAATATTTATTTTTGAATTTGGAATATAGGGTATGATATGTGGACCTCAGTTGAGCCAAAATTTTGGGGAAGTGTTTTGGCAAAAACCAATCTTTCCTTTGGGAGAGGAGTTTTGGAGATTTTGACTATTAAAGAGATTAATTAGATTTGGAGCCATAATAATTATGGAGAATTATTGATAAATCTTGGTGCTCAAGGTAGATGATTTGGACAAGGTGTAGCAAGCATTTTCAACCTTGGGATTTGGGAATCCAAGTTGATTTTGGTGAAGACTAGAGATTTAAGGATCTTGCGTAGGATTGTTTTCATGCCACCAAAACCTTGTTGTATCTTGGAGTTCAGAGCTCCCCTTGGGGCATGGGATATATGGATGGATAGAACAAGTGATGTAGATTGCAATGGTGTAGGGGTTTTAGCTTGATCCTTCTTGATCTCACCAAGACAAGCTTTCAAACTTTGAATAAAAACAAGCCTGCCAAAACAGATTATCAACTAGCCTTCAAAACCTTGTGGGTTTAAACAGATCAAGGATCCAATTGGAACAAGTGAAGTAGGTAATGATAGACCTATATGAGTATAACACAACCATGCAAAGAGTTGATCCAAATAAGGTTGGATGGTGGTGTGAGCTTCTACCAAAGTAGGCATGCTGACTAGATTTGCAGCAAACGTTATTTTCTTGCCTACAAAACCATCGAGAACAAGTGGGTAGGAGGATAATCTAACCAAGGGAAAGAGTGGTCCTTGGTAGTACTTAGAATGGTTAACAAGATGGTTCAGATGTATTTCCAAAAATGCACAAGGGTTGAGAAAGGGAGGCATTCAAAAAGGTGATGCTGGAAACATATTTCCACACTAAGCCAAATTTGGCAGATTTAGGGTTTTTGACTAGAATGTGGGTGGTGATGATTTTGATGGGTTGCAAGGTACCAAGGAATCATCAAATAGATTATGTTGAAGTGTAGGTTGAGTAGGAGGGATCCTTTCTTGATATTGGTCTTCATTGAGTTGGAAGCTTCTAGAAGGGATATCTTTACAATTGATCTGGTTAAGCGTTTTAGATGATCACCTGGTGGCTAGGGATTAGATCTTGCTTTGTATTCCTGCTTAGGGTGTGATGATTTGGAAGCCTCTTGATCCTAGGGATGAGCTCCTAGACTAGCTCATACTATCTCGTAAGCAGACAAATCAAGCAGCAGATCAAGGCAACTTATCTTGCGAACAAAGCAAACCTACTACTAGGGTTACCATCAAGCTTAGCTTGAGGTAAGGATAGGTATTTTGAAAAGCTTGTAGTTTGGAATAAGATGAGGATCTCTTGGTATCTCTACCAAGGGTAGAATTCAAATGCTTCATAAAAGGTTTTGTTAAATCTAGAGATAAGAATAGTAGCAGGTTTTGTCTTGGAAACATAAGGAGATTATGTTATATATATCTCCATAGTTTTGTCAGTAGAAGCTACTGAAATAGTTTTGGTTACATAAGCATCTTGGCTCATGTTTTGAAATGCCAGAAAATTTGAGAATATGTAATGTGAGCCAGGATAGTTTTGTTAAATAGCTTTAGTCAACTGATGGTGAGGTAAGGAGTATACCTTCTAATACACAATCATAAGTATAAACACAGTCAAACAATAGTCAAATATCTCATCACTAAACGAGAAAAAGTTTTTGTTCCCCCTGATTTTTGCGTTCTGGACAACTAATCAGGGTTGCTGAAATTGGGATGTTACATCAGGATTTGAAGAAGAGATTAGTGTCAGCACCAGTGTTATGTTTGCCAGATCTTGAGGAAGACTTTCAAGTCTATTGTGATGCATCTCACCAAGGACTAGGAGGTGTACTAATGCAGGAAGGTAGAGTTGTGGCCTATGCATCAAGGCAACTTAAAAACCACGAAGTGAACTATCCCACTCATGACTTAGAGTTGGCATCAGTTGTGCATGCATTAAAAACATGGAGGCATTATCTTATGGGAAAGCGTTGTGAAATGTTCACCGATCACAAGAGTCTAAAATACATTTTCACACAGAAAGAACTCAACATGAGACAAAGAAGATGGCTAGAACTTATCAAGGACTACGACTTAAGTTTGCAATACCATCTTGGAAAGGCAAATGTCGTAGCCGATGCATTAAGCCGCAAAGTTTATGTAAATGGCCTTAACAAAGGAGAATTGCCGGAAGAGTTATGTGCCCAATTTAGGGAGTTGAGATTAGAAATAGTGCCTAAAGGATACCTTGCATCCTTGGAAGTGCAGCCCACACTAATGAAGAAAATCCGAGAAGCTCAAAAGATGGATAAAGAAATAGAAGAAATCAAAAGTAAAATTATTGAAGGCAAGGCAAAAGGATTTCATGTAGACGAACAAGGAACCTTATGGTACGAAAAACGTATCTGTATTCCACAGGATCTTGAGCTTAAGAAGTTGATCTTACAAGAAGCTCACAATTCACCATATTCAATTCATCCTGGCAACACCAAGATGTATATGGATGTTAAGGAAAGATTCTGGTGGAATAATTTAAAGAAGGATATAGTAGAGCACATTGCCTTGTGCGACGTGTGTAGTCGTGTAAAGGAAGAACATCAGAAATCGGCGGGATTATTACAACCACTGTCTATACCTGATTGGAAATGGGATAAATCGGTATGGATTTTATCACCGGACTGCCGAGGACTAAATCTGGATACGGTTCTATATGGGTTATCGTTGATCGAAAAAAGTGGCTCATTTCATACCGGTGAAGACCACTTACACGAGTGCCAAGCTAGCCAAGATATACATGAATAGAATTGTAGGTTTACATGGGGTGCCTAAGAGTATTGTGTCAGATAGAGGAACTCAATTCACTTCGCACTTTTGACGACAACTTCACGAGGCATTGGGAACTCGACTAGAATTCAGCACTGCGTTTCACCCACAGACTGATGGGCAGACAAAAAGGACCAATCAGATATTAGATATGTTAAGAGCTTGTGCGTTAGACTATGGATCTAGTTGGGATGAAAGCCTACCATACGTGGAGTTTTCCTACAATAATAGCTATCAATCAAGCATAGAAATGGCTCTGTTTGAATTCCTTTATGTAAGGAAGTGTACTACACCATTGTTGTGGAATGGAGTAGGAGAAAGAAATTTGTTCGGACCAAACCTGATCAAGGAGGCTGAAGAGAAAGTCAAGATGGTGAGGGATAGGTTGAAGGTAGCCCAATCCCAACAAAAGAGCTATGGAGATCCAAAACGTAGAGAGGTCACCTATGAGGTCGGTGATAGAGCTTATCTCAGGGTATCACCACTTCGTGGTGTGAAGAGATTTGGAATCAAAGGAAAATTAGCACCACGCTATGTAGGACCCTTCAAGATTTTGAGCCACAAAGGAGAAGTGGCACATGAGATAGAATTACAAGAATCTCTGTCAGCAGCTCATAATGTATTTCATGTCAGTCAGCTGAAAAAGTGTCACCTAGAGATGGAAGAAACTTCGTTGAAAGACACTATACTGTTAGAAGAAGTCCAGCTAGAGAACGATCTCACTTATGAAGAGAAACCTATTAAGATTCTAGAGACAGCAGAAAGAATTACACGTACCAAAACAATCAAATTCTGCAAAGTGTAGTGGAACCATCACAATGAATCAGAAGCAACGTGGGAACAAGAGGATGAACTTCGGAGAGATCACCCTCACCTATTTGCTAGGCAACCCGAATCTCGAGGGTGAGATTCATCTTAAGGGGGTTAGATTTGTAACATCCCAAAATTTTCATTTGAAAACCATCATCATTAAACTCATATCATCATGGTATGTGTTGCATTGCATTTAAAGTTTCCCCCAAAAATTTGGTGAAATTTTGAGGCAATTTGGAACCCTTTTGCTAAATTCAAAACCTAGGAAAAGAAAAACTAACAAGAAAAAGCAAAAAGGAAAAAAAATGCAGCAGCAGCATCTGGCCTATTCGGCCCAACCCAGCCCAACAGCCCACCCGATTCACCTCTCTCTCTCCTTTTCTCACCGTCCCCCTGCACGCCCCCTCCCACTTACACCCCGGCCCCACTTCCCAGTCACCCTCCACCTCATCTTCTTCCACCGCGGGGTGAACTGCCCCTCTCTCTTCTCTGCCATTTCTAATCGGCTCGGATTCGAGCGTTGCACGAATTAAAGCCCCACTTCAACCCCTCCTTCTTAATCCCCTATCCCTCCTCTTCGGTTTCCCCTCAGTCGCCACCCTCATAGAGCCTCCGGGCTCTCCAATTTAGAGCTCGAACCACCGCACACTGACGATACTCTGGCGACAATTCCGGTGAGCACCAACAACCCCACACCCTCCTCCCTGCATTATCGACTCCACCATGATGTGGCACATCTTTTCACTCTGACCACCCACCTTTTCTTGCCCCAGGTTGTCGACACGATCATCGCCGGCGTCTTCCTCTGCTGCCACCGTCCGACGACTTTTCCGGTGAGACTCGGGTTCCCGCTGCCCCTTTTTGTCCACTACTAGATAGTACTGGACCGGGCGCACCTTCCTAACCCCTCTCTTTGTCTGCTCGAGCCCCAGATCAACGCTGCCGTCTCGAGGACGTGAACTCCACCGTTGGCATGAGCTCCGGCGAGGAATCCAGGACGAAGCCGAGCATCCCTCCCTCCACCGCGGCCATCACCGAGACCATCTAGACCGCGGCAACCTCTGGTAATAGTCCACGGACCCCCCCCCCCCCTCTTTAGATTCGCCGGAACACCGCCGTCCGCCGCGCCGCCGCCGCGCACAGAGAGCCAGCGCCGCCAGCACTTGGCCACGCGCTGACCACCGTCTGATCTGTCACTAGCGGCTAAGATTAGATCATTAGTCGAACGGGTACAGGCTGATCTGATTCGTCCGTTGCCACTTAAAATCTAACGGCCCACAGCGGTCAATCCGACCGAATCGGTACGGGCCAATAGTATTGCGCCACGTCAGCATGTGCGTCTGTTTAGTTTAGAAAATAGACAGAATATGTATTTAACTTAAAAATTCAATAACTTTTGATCCACAAATCAGAAAAATGCAAATTTGGTGTCTATGGATTCATAAAAATGAGACATTTATTGTTGAGGCCTTATTTCACACTTTTGTTTCTGAAAAATTGGAATTTTAGGCAAAACCATTTTAGGTGTATTTTGCTCTTAAAAATTACTCCATAAATTGTTTTTAGGTATTTATTATGCCTTTAGATAGAGTATTCTAACCTCTGTACTGTAGACTCTATAAGTTTTAGAGTTTTGTTCATAACATTGCATATTGCATGCATTCATATTTTTGTGATGCTATATTGATTGTATTATTGTTGTTGGTTTATTCTTTGTGTAGATTGTGTGGATTGTGAAGTTTGTTGCTGTCAGGATTGTACTTATTCCCCTAGCTACCAAGGCAAGTGATATTTCATCTATGTCCTATTATTTTCACTATTGCACTAGTCTTATTTTTGGTAGATCTTGGCATGGTAGGATTATTTATATGTTACTATGCTATGATATCCTATAGATTATATCTAGGTAGTATTTCCTAGTTGAAAGACATCGTATGCTAGAGTACTTAGCCAGTCTATTAGAATTTGTGGGTGGAAATTCATACCAAGATAGTATGGAAATATTATTTTGTTTGACTAAGAAAAACAACTAAATGTTAATGAAACACCTGGGTGGAATGGGACTTGCCTGGATTATGTTGAGTTGTTACTCAGGGGCCATGTCTATGGTCAACTTGTTATCACACTTGTGGACGGCCACCCAGGAACAAAGAGATTGGAGACGTTCTTGTCGCGAAGCTTCCAGTGCAACCACATGGCATATGGGCTCTGCCTTGACCGACTAAGTTGCAAGAACTCAGCCAGACGGACAGAGGATGGTTGATATGATAGGATGGAATGCATCCATGGTGGTCTGAGGGATTGCTTCTGAAAATTCTCGTCTCGATGCATGTCGAGTCTTGTGGGGAAAGTGCACCACCTCTCGAGAGGGTAAAACTAAGTACTTAGCCGTGTCCCTAGTTATGGACATTTTCTGAGCATCCAGATAGTGAAGAAGTTCAATAATCTCCTCATCCAAATTTCTCTAAGTTAAAAACTTGTGGGTGAACAGGGGTAGAGGTTCATTGATGTCTATCAATGGTACCTTAGTGTTTTGAAAGAGAAAACTTACTCTTCAAAACCTATGAGATAAAACATTGCTTTTTGCAAAGTCAGCCAAAACCACACTTAGCCATATATTCATGTAGTTGTTGGATTATACTAAGTATCTATGGTACCACTTGCCAATACAATTCCAAATGTATTGACCCTTGTGGTTGTAACTTATTATGTTGCAGGATACTCTGATGATGAGTAGGGTTGCGGGTCTACACTCGGCATGTTTGCGTGTGGGGCATGAAGACAAAAGACTCTATTATTATACTATGTCTTGTGAGCCTTGATTAATGTTATCCTTGGGCTAAGGGAGTTGTAAGAACTATTATATTCCTGGATATGCGATGTAATAATGACCTTTGTTTATGTGTACTTCATCTTAAACTGTGGGTGCTAGCATTTCGATCCAGGGACTAGCACTGCAATCACAGGGATCTTACCTTATTATGGTGAGATCTTACAGATGCACCAAGCTGGGTCCAACAGTCACCAGAAGTACCGTCCCAACCCGTCTGCAGGATATGCACCAAGAAACAACAGACCCCCAACGTCTCGCCCAAGCTACCCCAACTGTAGCGGAGGCAATGTGAAGTTCGGAGGAAACAACAACAACCCTGGCAACACCAGCAATTTCAACCGTGCACCTCCCAAGAGAAACAACAACAACAACACTGCACCCAGAACTGGAAGCAATGTTGTGCCTGTCGCAGCTAAAGACAAGTCTCAGATCACTTGTTTCGAGTGTGGAGTGAAGGGTCACTATTCCAATGAGTGCCCCAAGAAGACTGCCGCCACTGCCAATGTGAGTGCCCCAGCTCAACAGCAACGTCGTGTTCAACCAGGAAGAAGATTTGCCCTAGAGAACCCTCACAACCGCAACGCCCGTCTCTTCCACATGAATGCCGAAGAAGCCCAGGAAGCGCCAGATGTAGTGCTGGGTATGTTTCCTATCAACTCAGTTTTAGCAAGAGTGTTGTTTGATTCTGGAGCATCACACTCATTTGTCACCGAAGAATTTGCATGCACTAGTAAGATTCACCCAACCAATTTGAAGCATGTCATGATAGTTCAAATTCCTGGTTCAACTACAAAAGCTAGAAAATTTTGCAAAGTTGTGCCTATCAGAATACATGGGATAGATTTTTATGCTAATCTAATAGTATTGGGAACCAAAGGATTGGAAGTAGTACTAGGAATGGATTGGATGTCAAAGCATAAAGGATTGATAGACTGTTCTAAGAAAGTTATCACCATGACCAGTAGCTCTGGAGTAACCTTACCTCGTCAATTCAAGTGCAACAAGAGTCTAGCCCTACCCACCATGGACCAAGTCAGAGTAGTCTGTGAATACCCCGACGTATTCCTAGATGAATTACCCAGTATGCCCCTGGATAGGGATATTGAGTTCATTATTGAACTAATCCCCGGAACTGGACCCATAGCCCAGAGACCCTATAGCATGAACCCCTCAGAGTTAGTAGAATTGAATAAGCAGTTGGATGCTATGTTAGCAATAGGCTTGATTCAACCAAGCGCATCGCCATGGTGATCACCAGTGTTATTCTTCGACAAGAAAGATGGAGACAACCGGTTGTGCACCGATTACAGAAAGCTGAATGACATCACCATCAAAAAAAGTACCCACTGTCAAAGATAGAGGATCTATTTGATCAGTTCACTGGTGCCCAAGTGTTCTCAAAGATTGATCTTAGGACTGGTTATCACCATCTTAAGATTCGTGCAACGGATATTCCGAAGACCGTCTTTACTACTCGTTATGGATTATACGAGTATACGGTCATGTCTTTTGGATTAACCAATGACCCTGCTTATTTCATGAATCTCATGAATAAGATCTTTATGAAATTCCTAGATAAGTTTGTCGTTGTGTTTATCGACGACATCCTTATCTACTCCAAGTTAGAAGAAGAGCATGAGCAACATCTGAGAATTATCCTGGAAACCCTGAGAGAGCATCGGTTATATGCCAAGTTCAACAAATGTGAGTTTTGGCTGAAAGAAGTAGGATTCCTAGGACATATTGTGTCTGACGGAGGAGTCTCTATTGATCCTGCCAAAATTAAATATGTCGAAGAATGGGAAGCCCCGACCACTCAAACCCAAGTCCGTGCATTTCTTGGATTAGCGGGATATTACCGCAAGTTCGTACAAGGATTCTCGAGCATAGCCAGAGCCATGACCCAATTGTTGAAGAAGGACAAGAAGTTTGAATGGACAACAAATGTGAAGCCAGTTTCCAAGAACTGAAGAAGAGATTGATTTCAGCCCCAATATTGATCATGCCAGATATCAAGAAGCCATTTGATGTATATTGTGATGCATCCAAGATTGGCCTCGGATGTGTATTGATACAAGAAGGCAAAGTCATAGCTTATCTGTCTCGACAACTGAAGCAGCATGAGCAGAACTATCCGACCCATGATCTTGAATTAGTAGTCATAGTGTTGGCACTGAAGACATGGCATCATTATCTTATGGGAAATCGCTGTGAGATTTACTCAGATCACAAGAGCTTGAAGTATATTTTCACTCAGAAGGAGCTGAATATGAGGCAAAGGAGATGGATAGAGTCAATCAAGGATTATGACCTTGACATTCACTATCACCTCGGCAAAGCCAATGTGGTAGCGAATGCTCTTAGCAGATTGCCGTGTAGGTTAAACACCATGAGCATGGAGAAGCAACCAAGTTTGTATGAGGAGTTGGAGCAGTTTAGAACTGAGCTAGTTAATAAAGGATTTCTAGCTAGCATTGAACTTCAACCCACTTTGATTAGCCAAATCAAGGAAGCCTGGAAGGGAAATGAAAGTATCGACGGAATCAAACATCGTATTTGTACAGGAAAGGTATATGGATTCACCGAAGACGAAGAAGGAGTTATGTGGTACAAAGGACGTATCTGCGTGCCAGCAGATTCGGAGCTGAAGCAAGTTATCATGCAAGAAGCTCATGATACTCTTTATTCTATCCACCCCGGAGGCACGAAGATGTATGAAGATTTGAAAGAGCAATTTTGGTGGCACAAGATGAAAAGAGAAATCAAAAGCTGCATCACCAAGTGTGACATCTATCAAAGAGTCAAAGAAGAACATCAGAGACCCGCAGGACTGTTGCAACCATTGTAGATTCCGGAATGGATATGGGATTCTGTCGAAATGGACTTTATCACTAGCTTGCTTAATTCTAGTAGGGGAAATGACTCAATCTGGGTCATCGTTCATAGACTATCTAAGGTAGCTCATTTTATACATGTCAAGACAACCTACCAGAGTTCGAAGCTAGCAGAGTTGTACATTGCCAGAATTGTTAGTCTGCATGGAACCTCCAAGACCATAGTATCAGATCGAGGAACACAATTTACCTCGAGATTTTGGCAGAAAGTCCAAGAAGGATTGGGAACCAAGTGGAACTTCAGCACAGCTTATCACCCACCAACTGATGGACAGACTGAAAGAGTCAACCAGATCTTAGAAGATATGTTTAGAGCTTGTGTTTTGGAGTATGGATCAAAATGGGAAGACTGTCTGCCTTTCACAGAATTCTCATACAACAACAGTTATCAAGCCAGTTCGCAAATGGCCCCATTTGAGTTCCTATATGGAAGAAAGTGTCGTACCCCTTTGAATTGGTCGCAAGTAGGAGAGAGTCAGATTTTTGGACCCGACATTGTCCAAGAAGTCGAAGAAAAGGTTCACAACGTCCGTGAGCACCTCAAGACCGCCCAATACAGATAGAAGAGTTATGCTGACAAGAGAAGGAGAGACCTGAGTTTCAATGTCGGAGATTTTGTGTATCTCAAGGTTTCGCCATTGAAGGGAACACAACGCTTTAGTCTGAAAGGAAAGTTAGCCCCCAGATATATTGGACCTTTCAAGATTCTGAATCGCAAAGGAGAAGTATCGTATCAACTGGAACTGCCAGAGGAGATGTTAGCCATCCACAATGTGTTCCATATCTCGTTACTTCGCAAATGCCTAGAAGTGCCAGAGAAGACCGAAGTTTTCAAGAACATCAACCACCGAGTTGTTGATATCAACAAGGATCTGACGTATCGTGTGAAGGAGATATGACCTAGGGCAAATAATAAATAGGTTTTTATTGTCATATCTCAATTAGTTTATACTAGTTTCATATTGTGCTATAACTGTGCCAAGTAGAAACATTGGTACAGGTATGGTATGAAACAACCAAGTCCCTAGTAGCCTCTATTCATACTAGTTCGTTGGTCACGAAGATGATCTGGGTTTCAAGATCATGGGCATTTATGCCGACTAACAACGAGATCATATCATTGGAGAATGATGTGGTTGGACATTCGTCGAAGGATTGCAACACGATCAAGTCATATAGTTCATTGTTGCAATAGCTATACCTAGACTCCTTCTCCTTAGACCGTGAGCTCATATTACTCATTGTTTCCCTAGGCTACTTTGACTACATCAAACGCCACTTGGTAATGTGGTGGTTATAAAGGTGTACGTTGGGTATTCCGAAGGAACATTAGATGACATGTGACTGCAATACCGAGATTTGTTCACCCACGTGACGGGTAAAGATACATACGGCCGACTTGGTGAGATTACATCTATAAATGTTGCAACATGTGACTAGGTCACGGGGATGTAATATCACGGTAACAAGAAAACATAACTTGTTGTGAACGAGATTGAACAGGGTATGGGATACCAATGATTGGATCTCGGACAATTTGTATCGAGAAACAAAAGGAAGAGGATGCTACATTTAGACGGTTCAAACAACATTGTCATCAGGAATGCATAGGGGTCACATGGATATCCCTGGTCCCTCTGTTGATCATTGATACAGATCATGTCTAGAGCATTCCCGAGCCGTGAGAGGATACACTTAAGGGTATGATGAGAGCGATCATTCGTAAGACGGAATCACAGTAGAGAAAGAGAGAAAGCCGGAATCGTTCCACGAAGAGATCCGAAGTTGTTCAGAGAAAGAATAAATGAAAAGACCGGAAAAGTGTTTTCGGATAAATGGGAATTTAAATATATATTTATTATATGTTAATTTTGAATTAATATATTATAAATAATATTTAAGTTAAGATTTATAAAGGCAACTTTTATATTAGGCTAAATATCGGAGGGAAATAGTCTAGAATAAAAGCTACAGAAAAATAAAAGGGAAAAAGGCAAAACAGCCAGCCCAAGTGGGCGGCGGATAACAGCCGCCGCACTGGGCAGCAGTTAACCACGTGCCACACAGGGGTTGGCGGGCAGACGCTGGTGCCGCTGGCTGCTAGCAGGCCGAGCACGGATTGGCGGCCCACCCGGGGCTGGGCGGTCGCCGCCGCCACTAGCAGGCGTGCTGGGCCGCGCGGCGAGCCGGCCCACCCGTGCTGCCAGGCAGGCCAGGAGGGCACACCGGCCTAGGCAGGGGGGCACCGGTTGCTTCTGCTGTTGGGCGGGGTACTGGGCCGCGTCGGGGCTGGCAGGCCCACCCGCCTGATCTCCCCTTTTTCATTTATTAGTTGTTTTTTGTTTTGGCTATTGGGCTAACTTTTGGCCCATTCGGCCAGGACGAAAATAGCTGTTATTTTCCTTTAACTAATAGTCCCACATGGCTAACCCAATGGGGAGGGCACATCCCCTCCGCCTATATAAAGCGGTGCCCATGGGTGGGATTAAAGACACTAAATACACAATAAGAGAAGTCCTTTGGGTGACTTTCTCCTTCCCTCTTTCTATACCTCGTGACCATGGCCCCAAGTCTGGGCTGTGCGATCGAGGCACACCTGCAGTACACCGTTGCGCTGCAGGGATTCCTACCCAGATATCAACTTCCACACTCCCAGCGGGATTGGGGAGCCGGAGCTCTCATTGTGCACCTGATGTGTATGAAGACACGAGGCACAACACTTGGGGCGCTTAAATGTCGTGAGTCGGAGCTGTTGCACAATGAAGATGATGAAGATTAAGAAGGAACAAGGGGTGACCTGCGAGGAGCTTCGCAACCTTGAGGTCGTCTTCGAGTATGACTACTTCAACCACGTTCCCTGTGGAACGTTAACCGCATATGGTCTACAAGGGTATGTATTCTATACGCATCGGCCGTTACCGCATTACTACATAGATAGATCCTAGGCTAAGTTTCTAGGGTTCCTTCGTAAGAAATTTTTTGTTTTCTGCGCCGATCCCCAACAGTGGTATTAGAGCCGATCTATGTGTAGGAGTGTTGTACGTCCAGTACGCACAAGTTTTGTGCGGGAATTGATCCCTTAGTTGTTACCCTCTAACGTGTACTTGTTTATATCATGGTATTGTTTGATGAAGCGGCCCGGACCGACCTTACGTGTATTCGTATGCGAGACTGGTTCCACGCTCAACATACGACTTGTACCGTATAAGTGGCTAGCGGGTGTATGTCTCTCATTCAATAGTTGATATAGCATTTACAACGGAGAGGCCCGAAAGGGGTGTAGTAGAGACAACTGTCGGATCCATGTTGTGGTTGGCAAGTTCATAGTTTAGAAACGGTTCTAGTGCGAAAGTCCTAACAACCACGTAAAACTTGCAATAGATAAAGTAGAGGCGTCTAACTTTATTTTGCAGGGGGCATGTGTTTATGATATGGCATTGGTCGTTCCGAAGGTAAAGTAGTTTACTTTTCTGTTACTAAGTAGTATAGTAATAGTCATCGTTCCGATGGATGACCTGGTGGAGGTGTCGTGGACTTGGCGTCAAACCAAGGGCACGATAGAGATCATGCCGGAGCGCCCGATCTCTATCAGGGCGCAAGAAGACCATATCATATCACATTGTACATATGATGTTGATACCTGTTTTACATCTTATTGAGTGCTAGTATTTAGATACTCAACGGTAGCAAATAAGATAATCCCTATTTAATTCCAATGTTCCGTGTTCCCCTTGTGTGTGCACCGCCTAGAAAGTTCTTCGGTATGAGGCCAGCCATGATGATCGGGGGTCAGACATATCTACGTTCGCATACAGTGGGTGTAAGCCATGTTGCACAGCGAATACACACAAGTTAGATTTGGCGAGCCTAGCATGTATAGACATGGCCTCGGAATACAAGAGATCAAAAGATCGAGCATGAGTCACATGGATGATGTGATTGACATTAGTGAATGTCTACCTTTGATAATGCACTGATGGCCGTGATGATCGGGGGAGGTGCAGAGGATAGGGATCATGCGATCACTAAGATCATCCAGGGGATGACCGTTTTAGTGGAGACCAATTATAAATTGATCTCTTATTATAAACTTAGTCTAGATGTCTATTTGCAAATATCTTAGTAGAGCTTGGCCTATCCCATTGAGGTCCTTTGCGACCATGGGAATATATTTCTTAATATGGAACTTAGCAAAAGGGTCCAACTTCATAGATTAATACCCACGCCTGAGGGATATCCTCGTAAAAGGTGATCTTCTCTTCTTAATACAATAACCATTAGGAGATAATTCGATGACTCTGGAATGTTTGGAGAAACACTTAGTGATCTTGCATTAGAGTTGAGAACTCTTAGAAGGGCTTGATTGCAAATGGAGTTCATGGACGTAAAGGTATATGTAAGATATACAAATTATAAATGTGGTTCTTGCAAAACTCATTGCAGTTTGCAAATTATTTGATACTTGTCCCGTTTTGTGAAAACAGGATGATCTGCTTGAGAATTGCTAGATTTGAGGCAAAGTGACTTGATGAAGGCAAACAAAACAGTTGATGGCCGACATCACCTATTCCCTCAAAAGTTTGTCATTTGCATTAGTGGACTTGAATATAATTTTGTAATCCCTGTTTGTGTGTCTTGCTTTTGGCGAGACGATTATTCATATGAACAAGTTACTAACCATGTTGTACTATTCTTATGAACAATACCTTATGGTCACATTATGATTATAAACAAGTTATTCTCATCACTATATTCATGATAATAGTTTAAGCATTTATAAAGGATTAGAATGCTAAAAGATATCCAAAGTTTAATAATGAGATGACACTACAGTTTAAGTCATTTTGGTTATTGCAGGTTCTTTATGAAAGATCGGGGTCGTAGATGCTTAATCTAGAGACTTTGCAAAAACATGCCTCTCTGGTAGAATAACTAAAACTCCGCATTCTGGTAAAACGGTGATATGCGAAGAAATGTTGAATCTTATACATAATGATGTATCATATTTTCAACAAGTAGTGGAAATCATTTATTGTGGACTTAAGTGAATAAGCGTATTTACTTAATGAAACATAAGTTTGAAATGATTTGAATTGTTCAAATGAGTTCATGACTAAAGGAGGATATTGAAATTAACAAGAATACGAAGTCTTTTTGATTTGATCGACATTACTATAGTATTCAAGTTAAGTTTAGCATAAAGGGAACTTGTGAAAGATGTTTCACAAATTATGATAATTGGATGAATTTAGACTTTGTTGAAATATCTAAACATCATAATCGATATGTATTAGATACATATGGTATAATACCATCTCTTATAGGGTTATAGTTGTCGTTTAGAGTTAAAGATCGAAATAAGCAAACACTCATTTCAAATACAAAGGAACATCTAAAGATTTGTGGAAACAACACCATAAGTGTTATGGCAAGTTCGAGTTTCTGGAGAATTCGATAAGTCGAAATCGTGGCGAATAAATAAGTCTTTGTAGAGAATTCTTAGGTAGCTACGAATGCATCTTCCACAAGGGGCAAAAATTTTGTTGTCCTAAGTTGAAGTATCTTGACGAAGATACAGGTAGAAGAAAGTAAAAGATCAAAACAAGGTATTTGACCTTACCTCTGAATTGTTGAGTGGCGAAGCGGAATTTGTTACGTGAAACCAAACTCTACAAATAGAGGGGAAACTGTTGATAATGATCATAAAGTTTCAGTGAATACTTTTACTTAAAGAAAGTAGGATTCAGCTATATATTCTACAAGTTTGTGGAGTTATATTATTGATTCACTTGTCATTTTTTGAACAAGACATACCTACAAAATACAAAGAAGCATGATGGAGCTAAGTACGAGAAATGAATGGTCATTGAAATCTCGTTAGTGGAATTTTCGATTTGATGATGATCAAGGAATTTTGGAATGTCCAAGATTATTGAGAGGACCTATATTTGAGTGGGAGCAAATCAGCTTGGTGAATTCATAATATGTAGCTTACATATTTTGAGTGGGAGCTAAGTGAAATCCCTGGATCTCAAACATGAATGTCATATTTGAGTGGGAGCGTGAAATCATTATGTGATATGTGGACAACATATGTGAATGATGTAATTGGTGTTAATAATATTTAAGTTAGATGGAGTTGAAGATATTAAACAATAAGATCTATTGAGATAGATCGGTGAGTTTAATAAACACTGAATGTCAAACGCTTCTAGGACTTGATTTTGAAAAATGTTCAGAAAGTCCTAAGCAAGATTCTGAAGAAGTTCAGAATAGAACAAGGTGAGAAAGTAGTTCTTATTGTATGAAGCATTGAGTATTGTAACTATGGTTGAAAGAAAGAGATGTGTTGCATATCCTATGCCTCGGTCATAGATTCTTCCATATAACCATGTTGTATACTCGACATAAAGTGACCCAAGGTTCTGGTTGGAAGGACAAAGTCTTAACTATAAGAACGTGTCTTTAAGTGATTCCTGAGTTGATAACTCAACTAGAATTAAGTTTGTACTTAAGTAGCAAGAAGCAATGTAAGTGGCATAGATGCATTTCATGCACTAGGATCTACATAGATATAGAAGTATAAAGGCAACATTTGATGTGATGTATAATGTTATGGCGGGGCTAGTTCACTTTTAACGTAGAATGATGTGTCCCAAGGCCTAGTGCCCATGAGAAAACCCTCGAGGTTGATCTAACGTCACTGTAAGCTCGTGGAATCCGGCCTCGTTCTGCTGCCATGACTATAGTATATACACAAAGGATAGCAAAGTGTGTTTCGAAGTTTAGATGACAACAGTGAAAAATGACCGTCATCAAAAACACTAGAAACAAAAGTCTCACTTTTTCGCCAAACAAATACTTCGACCCATTATAAGATAATGGAGTGAATGACAGATTAGGAAGACATTAATGATTTGCAAAAGACATAATGATCTGGTAAAACAGAACATGGACATGACGTTTCCCATGAGCATGCATGATCTGTAAATGCATATGGCATATGGTTTATACGAGTAAAATGCAAGCTAGATTATTTGTACTCTAGTGCAATTGGGAGACTGAAGGAGATATGTCCTAGAGGCAAATAATAAATAGGTTTTTATTATCATATCTCAATTAGTTTATAATAGTTTCATATTGTGCTATAACTGTGCCAAGTAGAAACATTGGTACAGGTGTGGTATGAAACAACCAAGCCCCTAGTAGCCTCTATTCATACAAGTTCGTTGGTCACAAAGATGATCTGGGTTTCAAGATCATGGGCATTTATACCGACTGACAACGAGATCATATCATTGGAGAATGATGTGGTTGGACATTCCTCAAAGGATTGCAACACGATCAAGTCATATAGTTCATTGTTGCAACAGCTATACCTAGACTCCTTCTCTTTAGACCGTGAGCTCATATTACTCATTGTTTCCCTAGGCTGCTTTGACTGCATCAAACGCCACTTGGTAATGCGGTGGTTATAAAGGTGTACGTTGGGTATTCCGAAGGAACATTAGATGACATGTGACTGCAAGACCATGATTTTTTCACCCACATGACGGGTAAAGATACATATGGCCGACTTGGTGAGATTACATCTATAAATGTTGCAACATGTGACTAGGTCACGGGGATGTAATATCACGGTAACAAGAAAACATAACTTGTTGTGAATGAGATTGAATAGGGTATGGGATACCAATGATCGGATCTCGGACAAGTTGTATCGAGAAACAAAAGGAAGAGGATGCTACATTTAGACGGTTCAAACGACATTGTCATCGGGCATCCATAGGGGTCACATGGATATCCCTGGTCCCTCTGTTGATCATTGATACAAATCATGTCTAGAGCATTCCCGAGCCGTGAGAGGATACACTTAAGGGTACGATGAGAGCGATCATTCGTAAGACGGAATCAAAGTAGAGAAAGAGAGAAAGCCGGAATCGTTCCGCGAAGATATTCGAAGTTGTTCGGAGAAAGAATAAAGGAAAAGACCGGATAAGTGTTTTCGGATAAATGGGAATTTAAATATATATATATTATATGTTAATTGTGAATTAATATATTATAAATAATATTTAAGTTAAGATTTAAAAAGGCAACTTTTATATTAGGCTAAATACTGGAGGGAAGTAGTCTAGAATAAAAGCTGCAAAAAAATAAAAGGGAAAAAGGCAAAACAGCCAGCCCAAGTGGGCGGCGGATAACAGCCGCCGCACTGGGCAGCAGTTAACCACGCGCTGCACAGGGGCTGGCGAGCAGACGCCGCTGCTGCTGGCTGCTAGCGGGCCGAGCACGGATGGGCGGCCCACCCGGGGCTCGGCGGTCGCCACCGCCAGGACGAAAATAGTTGTTATTTTCCTTTAACTAATAGTCCCACATGGCTAACCCAATGGGGAGGGCACACCCCCTCCGCCTATATAAAGGGGTGCCCATGGGTGGGATTAAAGACACTAAATACACAATAAGAGAAGTCCTTTGGTTGAATTTTCTCCCTCCCTCTCTCTATACCTCGTGACCATGGCCCCAAGTCTGGGCTGTGCGATCGAGGCACACCTGCAGTACACCGTTGCGTTGCAGGGATTCCTAACCGGATATCAACTTCCGTACTCCCAGCGGGATCGGGGAGCCGAAGGTCTCATCGTGCACCGGATGTGTACGAAGACACAAGGCGCAACACTTGGGGCGCTTAAATGTCGTGAGCCAGAGCTGTTGCACGATGAAGATGATCGAGAATAAGAAGGAGCAAGGGGTGACCTGCGAGGAGCTTCGCGATCTTGAGGTTAGCTTTGAGTACGACTACTTCAACCACACTCCCCGCAAAACGTTAACCGCGTACGGTCTACAAGGGTATGTATTCTATATGCATCGGTTGTTACAGCATTACTACATAGATAGATCCTAGGCTAAGTTTCCAGGGTTCCTTCGTAGGAAATTTTTTGTTTTCTAAGCCGATCCCCAACATTGTGAAGTGCCCATCTGTATCTTGGAAGAAGCTTACAGAACCACCAGGATCCGGTGTATCAAATTTCTCAAGATTCAATGGAGCAACCATACCGAAGAGGAAGCCACTTGGGAGCGGGAAGATTACATTAGGACAGAGTTCCCCGATCTCTTTAGTTCCTAGTTTTCTTACGTAAATCTAGGGATGAGATTTTTTAAGGGGGGAAGGTTTATAACATCCCAAAACTTAATCCAAAGTTAATCAAGATAAAATCTACCCAATTTGGGGTTAAGAAAAACTTTTCCATTTAAAATAATTAAGCATTCATATGTGTGTGCATTTAAATAAGGAGTTGTTTTGAATTGCCATGTTTGAGTGATCCATTGGTTGGAAAATGATTCTAAGGTGAATTAAACATCATCTAGATCATTCCCAAATAAATCCCAAAGAAAAATAAATCAAAAGGAATAAAATAAAGAACTGGTCATTTGTGCCATTTTAACTAACTAGGAAACTTTGGGTGTTCCTAGGACTCATATGCCAACAGAGACAATTGTGGTTCTTTGCACCCCTTGCTAGTACAAGTAGTGATGTGCCAAGGCCCACTTTGTGATCTCCCAAAATCGTTCAAACTCTAATTTTAGATGACATTTGAAAATTGAATCTAGTGTATGTATCAAGATCAGACTATTTCAAAAACCACTCAAATGAACTCCATTTTAAAATCCAAAGCAAACCTAGATGCTTAAGCATAAGATACATCACTCCACCAAAAATCAACTCAAAATTCAAACCAAAGTTTCTTGCGGCCATTTGATCGAACACCTTCTGGGCACAAATCAAACAAAAACCAAAAACACTAGTGTGAGCAGTGTTCTGGCCAAACTTGTCCCCCACATTGCCACCAAAGCTTCTCCATTGCTTCCCCTACCCTTTCCTAGCCCAGCCAAGCACTATGCCCACGACCAAACGGTCATGGCATCAATGTCGAGCCCACTCGAGCACCTCACCGGCGACAGCATGCCACAGTAGCCGCCAGCCTCGACCACCTTGCCCAACGTGTCGCTCGTGGTCCACCTCCACCGCCAGGCCAGCCCCACCCCGTGGACAGAGCAAGGAGCAGCCAGGAACTGCCGCGCTCGGAGCTTGTCTGCCATGCCGACGCCGCCCATAGAGCAAGCACGGTCCCCCTCTCAACTAGACCACGCCTCGCTCCTGCCGCCCACCTACATGATCACCACCGCCCCAGGAAGCTACCAGACATGCAAGTTTCCTCGACCGTGACCCGTGGTCCTCGGCCACCGCGAAACTCGCCATCGACAGAAACATCGTGCGCGTCGCGCCGCTTGCTTATCCCGACCACAATCCACTGCACACGCACCTCCGTGACACTCGCCAAGGCACCGCCCACCGTCCTAGTCCACCGCCCAAGCCCCTAGCCCATTGTATCGTTGTCACCGACGAGCTCCGCCCATGCCGCACTGTCGCCAAGTCGCGCCTATTTAAGGAGGCCTCCCCAGCACGAATTCCTCACACCATTCCCATCCACTCCCCCTTAGAACCCTCCCAGAGCCCCACCGGAGCAAGCCATAGTCCTCAGTGCCAGAATTTCGCCGGAGTCTACCGCGGAGGGAGAAGAAGGGAGCCGTTGATCCAGGCCATCTCCTGGGACACCGCCAGTACCAGGAGAACCACTGTCATCGACTTGTTCCTTCGCCCACCTCGCCGGACTAGCTAAAGCCCTGGTATGTCCCCAGTAGATCCCAACCTGTCGCCTAGGGTTCGGTCTCGCCGGCGATGAGTCCGCCGTCGATGTCGACCGTGGACCGTCGATCTGT
Source organism: Avena eriantha (assembly GCA_910589775.1). Taxonomy (NCBI): domain Eukaryota; kingdom Viridiplantae; phylum Streptophyta; class Magnoliopsida; order Poales; family Poaceae; genus Avena; species Avena eriantha. The sequence continues at coordinate 349,771,502 of OU342742.1, read as the reverse complement.
GTTCTAATCATGTGGCCTAGATCGTCCCGTACCGCTTCAGGTTTTTAGTACCGCTAACATGCGGGATCCACCTGTCAGCAGCCCTCTGCGCTGGTGAGCGTTACTGGGCCGGCCCATTTAGTTTCCCGTGCTGACCCGTTTAAATCAAATTAGGTTTTTCTATTTAGACTGAAAATCAATTATGTCCCTTAGTTCAAAAATCAATTCAAACAGTTTTACAAATCCAAATAGAGTGATTCCAATTTTGTTGGAAAGGTAATGAAAATCTCTCTACAAGCCCGTTGGATTTAAATCTTTTAGAGTTAGAGATCTCTCCTAGTTTGATTTTGCAAGACAAAAGCTTTTGCACATTCAAACATTTTTCTAAAATCAACCATAATAGCTTTTGAGTTGATTCCAACTCTCAAAAAATCACATTTAACCATACCTATCTGAATATGTAATAATATTAAGGTTTGAATCGAGTGACTTTGGACTAGTACCAAAATAATGCTATATGGGCATTTCTAGTCACTTAAACTTATTAAAATGTAATCCAACCATTAAATCACATTCCCATATGTTAGAATATGTGGTGATGACATGTGTCCACATGATCCCATATTTTAATTGGAGAACATTAAATCTTATTTAATTTCAATGAGTAGAAATTACTTTTCTCAAATAAAAAGATTAAAGCTAGTTAATTAAACCTTGTGATGCTTGTGATGATAATAGATCATAAAATGTGTGCCTTAGTGTGCTAAGTAGACTAGTTAAGCCGTGTTTGGTGATTGTGTATCCCGTATGTATTTATAGATGATTGTACCGACCAAGCTTTCGAGGAGGATGAGTTCTACCAAGAGGAGGAGGAAGAAAACTTCAACCACTGCACCAACCAAGGCAAGCTATTGTTAGAAAGCTAGGATTAAGCTAGATAACCTAAGAAAATGCATTAGGCATGATTTGGTTATACCCTTTGACTTATACCTACTCCAAATGTTATTTACAAGCTTTACTCTCTTTACCTTACCAAATTCCTTTACTTGTTTGAAGGTAGCATAAAAAGTATAAAACTTGACCTATCTAGATAAACTTAGATGTCATTCTATGGCATGAGATTGATCTTAGCATCCATATTAGTGAACACTCTTAACTTAGTAGTTTAGAGGTAATACGGAACTTGGGTCACTTTAGATGGGAATACTTGGTGAAAATGAATTGTGAAAACCTTGGAATGATGAGTCATTCTATTGAGAGGTTTTGGCATGTGTTGAGAAACACAAATGGTTTATGATGATGAAAATGTTGAGGCATGAGCCTTAGCCCTTTTACAAAACTGATGGTTGGGTTCGGATGCGATACCATTCTAATTTTACAGTACAACCACAATAGCTGAATTGGGTAAGGCTTAGCCAGAAGTTTATATGCATTAGTATTAGTTCCCTCGCGGGAGAGGTTTGAGGTGAGGCTACCTCTCAATGTTGTCCACCTATGCAGTGCCCAAGATGACAGATGGTCATGGTTGGGAGGCCATGCTCATAGGAGAGGTTCTTATACTAGGGTGTGCAAAGGAAAGGTTATGTTTGATTATCTGCATACTAAGTATGATGATTCAGGGTTATCGCTGATAGATGTATCGAATCTTGTGGTGAAAGTGTACCACCTATGCAGAGTGTCAAACTATTCGAATAGCCGCGCCCGCGGTTATGGACAATTGGAGTGGCCATACTGTTCCGTTGTCAGATGTCTTCAAAATGACTTATGATATGAATGATGAATCTTGACTTGACCACAATAGAGTTGTGACTATGACACTGGCTTCCCAACTTAAGTGATTCTAGAACTTATTTTATCTTTCTTTATTTCTGAACTCAGCTTAGGTTTCAAACTTAACTTTACAAATAAACATAGAGTTAGCATTTCCCACTAGAACTACCTTACTTGTTAGTGATAGTTTGCGAGTACTTAAAGAGTACTCATGGCTTTTCTCCCTAGCTATTACTATGGCCAGACTATGAAGGAGACTACCAAGATGAAGGACAGCAGGACGGCTATGATAACTAGGACTATCTTCCATCATCAGCATTGCCTGTGACCTTGAAGTTGGACCCCACCGCTACACTTATTATTTATACTGCTGCTTGTTGTATTAAGACTGGATCATGAGATCCTTTATTCGTGTAAGACCTTATTATGGTTTGTAATGGATGATGTACTGTGATATCCAATCTGTTATGTCTCGCAAAAATGGTAATCCTGGGATTGCGATGTATGGCATAATAGGCATCGGGGATTAAAAATCTGGGTGTTGACAAATCACCACCTATCTGAGAAGATAGAACTCCACAATCAAAGCATAATGAATAGTATCCCCAATGGCTTAATCGAAAGAAAACAAGCCTATTTTTGAGGTGAGAAAATATACCCACCTATCCGAGATAAGAAAGAACTCCCAATCGGAGCAGACGTGAAAAAATAAGATAGCTTTTGAGGTGATCATATACCCCCAATTCGCTGCCCCAATCCATGGATGATGGACGAAGGAACAATAGAAGTAATCAAATCCCTAAAAACACTCATTTCACCAGTTCCGACACTTTCTCTTGCTTCCTTTGCTGGATGGGAGGTAGCTATTGGTACCTAGCAGTACTAGGGTTTCTGGTCACGATACAAGCATGGGAAGCCGAGATAAAAGATTTCTTATTCATTTTATACAATAAAAGTTTAAATGGGTGGCGACAAAAATTATTTCCTGAGTATGATCCGATTTCCAACACCAATGTGCTAGGGTTCACCTTTTCACGTGGTAGCCCATAGCTGTTTCACGGGGTGAGCCAGTCTACTCTGACTTTGGTTCACCATCACCATATGCATGACCCACTTATCAGTGACCCAACAAATATTGTAAATGGGGATTTTGGGCTAACAGTTCAAAATGTATTATTGATAGTGGCCTCGTATAGAAAAAATGGAGGGAGTATTTTAACTGTAGAGTGAAGTTGGGATTCAGACTAGAAACACACACACACACACACATATATATATATACCAAAATAGTTTCCAATGACAGTTCTACTAAGAAAGGCCTACAAATCATAAGGTAGCTCCATATTACGGTATTACGACAGTAGTGGACCAATCATGAGATGGCTCTACATATATTAGAGAGATCTTAGGTGCACCCCAAGAGTTTGGAAGCTGGTCTAGTGGTCATGAGACTTCCTAGACGACACAAAAAGTACACCCCTGATTATTAGCAGCCATGCATCAACTCCATCAAGAGGCAGTTTAGTCAATCCATAGCCTCCCAAACGATCTGTAACCTCAGGTGTAGGCTAATCAATGAACGGGTCATCTTCATTACCATCAAGTCCTCTTCGGTTGTCTTCTATGATAAGTAGATTAACAAATACATTATATAGAAACATCTAAGAAACATAACCTGCCAATTATCATTCTACAAATATTCCTTGTCATTTGGCATAGCGGAAGTACCAGAAATGAAACTTGCTTCATGTACCTTGTGCTTTTTCTCTCCTTCCCTTCTCCTAGTTGATCTAGATACTTAGGAGATGCCTCTATTAGTTGATCTAGATGAGCAATGTCTTCCCCTACTTTATCTTGATGATAAAGATGTGCTTCCCCTGGTTAATATGGATCATCATATGGTTCACGATAAAATACCCACAAAATTAAATGAATCGTCTTCCACTTTACTTTGAGGAAGCATTGTATGATTCACACACATGGCGTAGGGGAAATGCACTTTTGAATGGTCACAATGAGCTCTAACAAAATCCATAAAGCATAGAACAATACATATATGTCTAACGTTTCTTAATGGACCAACCTCTATCCAAAATCTGTCTATATGTTTAATTATGACATACATGATTGGTGCTTAGTTGAAAGAAAAGCAGGAAACATATACATGGAGTACAAAAACTATATATGCCTATGCATTTCAACAAACATATATATATATATAGAAGAGATCGTCAAAGGTATTTCACAAAACTTATGGAGTGCATAATTAACTATGCTAATGCATATTGAGCACAATTTAAACTATGCATATGAGGTGGTACATTAGGTGAAAGCGTAATAAAATGCCAACCAGATTGAGCTAGAAATAAAAGGACTACCATGGGATCCACTTGACGACCGATGCATCTCGAGAAGAATGGCGGGTAGGGAAATTTTCTTCGTGCACACAGTGGTGGTGCGGAGCAGAGGTGAGTGCGTTTGTTGTGTCAGGAAAGAAGGTGAGGGTATGGGTGGTCTGGGGCTGAATACCTAGCGGTGGAGGGTGGATGTTACTCCGTATTCCATAGCGCAAAAGGGTGGGGAGGGATAACTTTGGAAATTCTGACTTACCCTGAATTTTGGGCACCACGATATGCATGGACCACCTATTAGTGACATAGTTTATATTAGTTAAAGCGGCGATAAATTTATTTTCACTAAACTGAGATAAATTAGTTAAAGAGGAGAAATCAACACGAAACCTTGAAATTTCGTGAAACTCATGCATTGACCGTTAAATATATGTTGTAATTTATGTGAAATATGGGATGGTGGTATTTTGATCCATACTCTATATAGTTGCTTCATAGCAAAAGCCATTATTTTCACTTGAAAAGTTCAAAATAACTTCAACTTTGGAAGCTCTTTTGTAAACAAAGTTTGAAATACAAATATGCACCAATCTATCTAATATGTACACATTATCATAAACTATGTCAAAGATATGTCCATGACCTTGGTCTCGTTTGAAGTCTATGAATGTTCATCGATCATACGGCATATTATGAATCAAGTTATTTCAAAAGTTTTCAAAATACAAGTATATATTTTACCGTGGAAAATAGTGCACATAGCATGGCACTTTGCAAAAGAATGGCTTTATTTTAACTTATATTGAATTTCCCCAATTTTATTCAAAAAAGGCGCCAAATTTGGCTACGTTAGCTTTTAGATCAAGAAATTGAATATTGCAGAACTCTTGGTGGTTACACCTTATTTTGTACTTGGGAACCTTCAAATGTTTTCAAAGGCACATGAGATAGCTATAAGGCAATTGTAGTTCTAATTTTGAAATATTTTCAGCAAATTTCTGAAAAGCCAATTTATTGTGTAACATCCCAATTTTAGCAACCCTAATTAGTTGTCCAGAATGCAAAAATCAGGGGGAACAAAAACTTTTTCTTATTTAATTGTGCAGTGCTTGATTGTTGTTGTATGTGCATATGCTTCTGATTGTACATCTTATGATATACTCCTCACCTCAACATCAGTTGTCAAAAAGCTATTTAAAAAAACTATCCTGGCTCATTTTACATATTCTCAAATGTTCTGGCATTTCAAAACATGAGCCAAGATGCTTATGTAACCAAAACTATTTTAGTAGCTTCTATTGACAAAACTATGGAGATCTACAATCTTCTTATGTTTTCAAGACAGAACCTTCAACTACTCTTACCTCTAGGATTTCCAAAACCTTTTGTAAAGATTTTGAATTATACTCTTGGTAGAGATACCAAGGAATCTCACCTTATTCAAACTCCAACCCTTCAACATACCCATATTTACCTCAAGCTAGGCTTGATGGTATCCATAGTAGTAGCTTGACTGGTTTGGAAGATGAATTGCCTTGATCTGATGTCCAACTTGTTTGATTAGGAACTAAAGAGAGCTACTCTAGGGGATCATCCTCTAGGATCCATATACTTTAAGATCACCAAACCCTAAGAAAGAATACAAGATGAATATGATCTCAAGCCACTAGGTGATCATCTAAAACCCTTAACCAGATCAATTCTGAAGTGATCCATTCTAGAAGTTTTCAAGTCAATGAAGACCAATATCAAGCATGGATCTATTCTACCTAATCTACACTTCAACATCATCCACTTGATGATGCTTTGATACCTTGCAAACCCTCCAAAACATCCCCACTCATATTATAGTCAAAAACCCTAAGTCTGCTAAATTTTGACCAAGTCTGGAAACTATTTCAACATCACTTCTTTGAGTGCCTCTCTTTCTCAACCCTTGTGACTTTTTGGTAATGCACTTGAACCATATTGTATACCATCATAAGGAATACCAAGGCCAACTCCTTCCCTTGGTTAGACCATCCTCTAACTCCCTTATTCTTGATAGTTTTGCAAGCAAGAAAATAATAATTCCTGCAAATCATATCAACATGCCTACTTTGGAAGAAGCTCACACCTACATATTATCTTCTTTTCACCAACTCCTTGAATGATTGTGTTCTACTCATAAAGGACTAGCATTACCTACTTTACTTGTTCCAAATGGATCCTTGTGCTTCAAAAACCCACAAGGTTTTGAAGGCTATTTGGTAATCTGCTTTGGCGGTCTTATTTTATTCAAAGTTTGGAATCAATTCTTGGAGCACTAAAGCATGATAAAGCTCAAATTATTGTACCATGATTATATACTCAACTTGTTATATCCAGACATATATCCTATGTTCTAATGGGAGCTTTGAGCTCTAAGATACATTCATGTTTGATGGAATGAAAATAACATCACACTAGATCCTTTATTTCGTGTTCCACCAAAGTTAAGTTGGTTTCTCAATAGCCAAGGTCGCAAATGCTATGTACACCTTGTGTACATCATATACCTTGAGTATAAAGATTCATCAAATATTATCCATATTTATAATGGCTCAAAAACTATTTAATTCATTTAATGGGCAAAATCTCAAAAACTCCATCTACAACGGAAGGTTTGGTTTCTGACAATGAACTTCCCCAACTTTAAGCACTTTTGAGTCCTATATATCATACCCTATCCTCCCACTAAAAAAAATTAAATATTTTTGAAGTGTTTTAATTATTCTTTTTGCCTATTTTCTTAAATGGCAGAAATAGAATAATAACTGTTTTAAATACTTTCCTTCATCAATAAATTCAGGGAAAAATCTCCTGAGTGTGTAATCATATTTGGGACCATATCAAACCCAAAAACCATCTTGTTCCAATCAAAATTATTCAATTAAAAGCCATAAAACAGATTCAGCAATAATTGAACAATTGATATAAAGAGGATCTAAGCATCATTGAAAAATCCCAAATAATTCCAGGAGGTGTCTATTGACCTTACCCTTCCCCTAACACCCTTGACCCCTCTTGAATAAGTCAAGTTTCTACACTTCCTTCATAACCATCTTGTTGATCAATTTTGCACATTAAGCAAAACCTCAAATCAAAACCCCATCAAACCTCAACCCTTTGGGTCAGCCAAACTTCCACAGCACCCCTCCCACCCTTTGGTCGACGTGCCACTGTAGCATCACTCTCTTGTCCCTTGTGCTTGGAGCAAGTAAGAGAGAGAGAGAGAAACTTGTGCATCTTGCAAAAATCTTAGAGAATCAATGCAGCATCTCTCACCACCCCTCCTTCCACTCACATGGCGAGTACAGGGTCCCACGTTACCCTCCTTGCACCCTAACCAATGCCCTAGCTCGACCTAGCCTCACTCCCTCCCTTGTTGTTTTTCTTTATCCGAGATAACGAAGGAGAGCCAATCTAGCTTTTTCAAACATAACGACGCCCTCCACTGCCTCCCTCCTACCCCAATCTACCATTCCACCGCCTCTGAGGCCCTATCAACGAGCAGCACCCCTCCCTTCTATCCAAAATGGACTTGGTGCACCGTGGAAAACACTCCCTCGGTTTTAAGGCCAGAGGCCACCCCCGCTCCTCATTCCGCTCTCATTTTCCCCCTCTCCCTCCCACTCAACACCTTCCAACGCCCCTCCCTATCCTATGCTCTGACCTGGCCGGAACAAGGAAGAGAAGGCCTCCCGGCCGTTTGCAAGGATCCGCTCGGGTGCCCTCTCTGCTACTCCTCTCTCCCTGCATGCTACTTTGTAGAGATCCCCTCAATCCCCTGATTCTAACTGTGCCTTCCTCTCTACTCAGGAACCCCCAGAACAACATCGTCGGTGAACCTTCGGGCCACCCGCAGGTCGTCCTCGCGCGTGAGACCCTCCCCGACGACAAAGCTACCTGTGTCAACCCTCATCCTGACTGCCGTCATGCTCCTCTTCTCCTCCGCCGCATACCCGCCGCCGACAGTCGCTCAGGTGAGCTCCCCGTACCCTCCGTGCCGCCGCTAGGGTTCTGTCCCCATCACACAAAGCGAGGGGAGGACGAAAGTCTCACGCCATCGATCTGCCATAGAACAAACGGCCCTCCTCCCTCCATACCCCTTCAGCCCTTTGACCAACTGACCAGCGGGCCTGGCTCCCGCGGTCAAACTCCTTCCCTCTCGCGCGATGTCCTGCCTCTTGGGCTGATTCTGCTCTAAGAAGCCCATCTCGGTTCGGATCCAGCCCAGAGATCCTGTCCAATTAATCAATTATTGCCAGATCTAAAACTGGTTGTTTGGTTTAATTCAAAATGAAAATGGAAAACAAGTTGTATTGCCTAGATCTAATTTTTAATAAGTACCTTAGGGTTTTGTGCAACATGCAGAGCAAACCCACCACTCAAAATAATATTCATCTTTTTCTGGTAAAACAAATGCAAAGAAGTATCTATTTTCACTAATAAACTCTTTCTGTAAGTTTTACAAATCCAAATGATGTAAAACCTTTTTGTAATGAAGGGTATCCTAGATACCTTGCATATCCCTCTGGCCCCATCTAAAATGGCTTCCTATTTTGACCCTGGTAAAATTAACAAAAAAAGGCATTATATGAATTTGAGAATTTCTTCAGGCCAAACCAAATGTGATTTCCACCAAATTCCAACTCTGAGATCTCACCAACCCTCATATTTATTAAAATACTAGCAGATAAAATTTTACTTAGCTCTGGTTAATTTATAATAAATAAAACTATACTATGTATGGCTATTTCACTAAATAAACCACTTAAGTAGTTCTGTATAACTAAAAATAGTAATTCAAATTTCTAATGAAAGGTAAGTCAAATACCCACCCTATGACATTGGTTCTATTTGAAAATCTGTTGTAGAATAAATATGGTGAAAAAGACAAAAACCCTCCAGAACTTCCTTTGGGAATTTCCTGAGGGGACTCTGGTAAATATGTTGACACGATTCCAACTCTCAGTGAATCAGTACATCAAACCATGTGCAACCATCCAAGGAAATGATTTTTGGACCTATAGAACATTTCTAGTGAATTATTCCCTAAAACTAGAGTTTTATTTAAGTGTTATATGCCACATAAATCATAAATAAAGCTCTACAAATGCAAATAAAGTAATTCCAACTGCTATGAACTCAATATATATCACAACCTACTGAAGTGTGTAATGTTTTATATGTATGTTCGCTATAGACATACTGGTGCTTCTATGATCTGTATTGATTGTTGTATTGCTTGTTTGCATGTGTACTCTATGACAGCGATAGTTGCGCTTGTATTGTCGCCGCGAAGAAGAGATCTTATTATTGGTATTGGTATTGGTATTCTTGGTTATCTAAAGAAGAAGTACAGGGACATATATTGCCAATTTTCTGATCTCAAGCAAGCCACCTTCTTGCTCAGTATCCTTGTCCTATTGTTTTACTTATGCATGTTTTATCTACTATTTATGAAACTGCATTGTTTTATTATATGATGATGTATATCTGGTAGTGGCTTGGCTCCTCCAAACCATTACACAATGGTACTAATAAGTACAACCCCCTTGATGACACTTACTTGTCCCTAGTATGGTAGATGGTGTAGCACACCATACCCCTTTGGAGACCCTGATTTAGCCGAAGTGAAGCTATAGGATGGGAAGACCCCGAGAAGGTTTACAAAACATTTTATGATAAAATCTTGGTAAGGTTTGACCTACCAAGAGAAGTTTGAGGAAAATAAAAATGTTTTTGTTTTACAAAATGCTGAAGGAGAGATGGAGGAAAAAGGTATACGAAAACGCACCCGGTTCTTTGCAGTTTTGCTAGAACAATTAACCTGTGCAACCACATTACTCTGGAATGGGACATGGATGGATTTGATGTTTGTTTACTCTGGTATAAGCTGCCTACAACTACTATAGGGGATTAAAAAATCCTGGAGGGTGGGCCTTCTCCTTTAAGGGTCCATGTGAGACATTGACCTGGAGAAGGAACAAAGGGTCTACGGGCCTCCACGCGTTACTATGAGCCCCTCATTGAAAGCGCACACTTTGTGCAGTACAAAAAGCGCTCTGGTTGGCTTGGTGTAACATCCCAAAACTTTAATCCAAGCTTATCAAGATCCAAATCATCAAATTTAGGGTTAACAAAAACTTTTCCAAATTAAAAATGAAAGCATTCATGTGTATGTGCATTTAAGTTAGGAATTGATTTGAATTGCCATGCTTCTGTAATTCTTTGCTTGTAAAATGTTTCTTAGGTGAAATAAGCATCATCTAAATCATTCCCAAACTTTTCCCAAAGAAAAATAACTCAAAATGAATAATTGAAGTGAATGGTCATTTTGGCCAAATTAACTATCATGCCTACTTTGGCTATTCCTAGTACTCAAAACTTAACAGAAACATGTGTGGATCTTTAAACACCTTGATAGTACACATAATAAGGTACCAAGGCCCACTTTGTGATCTGCTAAAAACATTCATATGCTAATTTTAAATGACAGTTAAAAATTGAATCTAGTGTATGTCTCAAGATCACCCTATTTCAAAAACCAATCAAACAAGCTCAATTTTCAAAACCCAAGCACCCACAGAGTATCCATCTTATGCCTATAAAACCCACCAAAAATCTTTTCAAAATTCCAAAGTTTATTTCTTGCGGCCATTTAGTCAAACACTTGGCAGGCAGGGTTAAACTCTAAACCATAGCTCACTATTTTGAACAGGGTTTTGCCCCATTTTGATCTCCATTTAATCCTTTGGTACCCTCATGATCTAACCATACCATTAGCACCCATCCCTCTTGTCCCTAGCCACAGTGCCGAGCCACCCCGAGCACTAGCTCGCCGGCCGACCATGCACTCGCCCCAGCAGACCACCTCCCTCTCTCGCCATGTCTAGGAGGCAGTCAGGACCTCACCGCCACCATCTGTCCCCTCCCCGAGCCAAGCACAGCAGTGGACCACCGAGGAAACCACGCGCCCAGTGCCACCGAGCCATGCCGAGCACGCGCCAGAGCGCCGCACCCGGCACGCGTGCACAAGATGCCGCTCGACCACAGCCCGCGCCCACCGCTCCGCCACGACCCAGGGAACACGACGGACACGCCCGTTCGCCGCCCAACGCACCACAGCCACCGCTTGCCGTGGACACCGTCTCCTCTAATGCTCAGAGCGCCAGCTGCCCCCAACCGTATACCACCGCCCCTATGCCCGCATTAAGTTCCTAGAGCACCGCCAGGATACCGCCCGTCGATCGCCACCCTTAGCCATGCCGCTAGCCGCCCGTAGCCATGTCGCCACCGCCGCTAGCCCATCCCTCTCGGTCTCGCCGTCGAGCCTACAAAAGGAAGGAACCCCCAGCCATTTGAAGCACACCACTCCACTCCCCTCACCTCACTGACCATTCCCCACCTCTAGCCAGAGCAGCGCGAGAACTTGCTTGCCGGAATTTGGCCGGAGTAGCCCGCAGCAGAGGAGGAAGGGGCGCCGCTGATTGCGACCACCCCCGGAGCTGCCTCGACTGTCCCTGAGCTCGCCGTCAACCACCAGTCCGTTTGCCTGCCTCGCCGTCATCTCTGGAGCCCTGGTACGCCCCCTATGCACCCCCGCCGAGCCGCTAGGGTTCGAGCTCGCTGGCGATAGGTCCATCGTCGATGACAAGCCACAGTCGTTGATCCTCATTCTAATCTAACGGCCCACATCACCCCGTACCGCTTCGCGCATTATGAGCCGCTGACTTGTGGACCCCCTGTAAGTTGAGCCCCGCACCGCGGAGCGACACTGGGCTGGCCCATTAGAGTTTCCCGTGCGACCCAGTTAGTTTGAATTAGGATTTTCCTTTTTAGTTTAAACTTAGTTATGTCTCTGAGTTTGAAAATCAATTCAGAGAGATTTACAAATCCAAATTGCATGAAACCAATTTTTCCTGAAAGGTATTGAAATGATCTATCCAATCCCATTGGATTTAATTCAATTAGTGTTATATATCTCTCCTAGTAAAAATAACAAAACAGAAGCATTTGCACCTTGCAACTTTTTTATAAAATCAACCAAGATAGGTTTTGAGTTGATTCCAACTCTCGAAAATCACATTTCATCATACCTATCTGAATATGTAATAATATTAATGTTTACATGCAGTGACTTTGGACTAGTACCAAAATAATGCTATATAGGCATTTCTAGTCACTTTAAATCATTAAATAAGGAACTTAAACCAAAGTAATTATGATCCAACCCTTAAATCACATTCCCACATGCTAGAATATGTGGTGATGACATATGTCCTCATGATCCCATATTTTAAGGGGTGAATATTAAATCTTAGTTAATTTTTTTTAATGAGTAGAAATTACTTTTCTAAATTAAAAAGAGTGAAACTATTAAATTAAACTTGTGATGCTTAATATGATAATAGATCATCAAATGTGTGTCTTAGAATGCTAATTAGACTAGTTAAGTATTGTTTGGTGATTGTGTACTCCGTATGTATTTATAGACGATAGTACCGACCAAGCTTTCGAGGAGGAGGAGTTCTACCAAGAAGAAGAAGAAGAAAACTTCAACTACTGCACTAACCAAGGCAAGCCACCATGAACAATGCAATCTAACACTTGCAAGTATAATGCTTAGCAAGTTAGGATTAAACTAGATGGTTTAGCAAAGATGCTTTAGGCATGCTTTGGTCACTCTACTTTGACTATTAGTACCCCCAGTCTTATTTACAAGCTTTACTTCCTTTACTTTACCCAAAGTTATTTACTTGTTTTGAAGGTAGCATAAAGAGTATAAAACTTGACCTATTTAGAAACCCTTTTGATGTCATTCTATGGCATGAGATTGAACCCATCTTTTCCACCTTAGTGAACACTCTTAACTTAGTAGTTTAGAGTAGATCAAAAACTTGAGTCACTTTAGAGGGGAACACTTGATGAAAATGAATTATGAAAACCTTGGAATGACGAGTCATTCTATTGAGATGTTTTGACATGTGTTGAGAAACACAAATGGTACTATGATGAAAATGTTGAGGCATGAAGCTTCACCCTTTTACAAAACTGATGGTTGGATTCGGATGCGATACCATTCCAAATTTACCGTACAACCACACTACTTGAATTGGGTAAGGCTTCGCTGGAAATTTATATGCATTAGTATTAGTTCCCTCGCGGGAGAGGTTTGAGCTAAGGCTACCTCTCATGATGTCCACCTATGAAGTGCCCAAGATGACTGATGGTCATGGTTGGGAGGCCATGCTCATAGGAGAGGTGCTTATACTAGGGTGTGTAAAGGGAAGGTTATGTTTTATTATCTGCATACTAAGTATGATGATTCAGGGTTATCCCTGTCAGATGTATCGAATCTTGTGGTGAAAGTGTACCACCTCTGCAGAGTGTCAAACTATTCGAATAGCCGCGTCCGCAGTTATGGACAGTTGGAATGGCCATACTGTTTCGCTGTCAGATGTTTTTTCCAAACAACTTGTGAAATTAATGATGAACCTTGATTTGACCACAACAGGGTTGTGTTTATGACAATAGCTTCCCAACTTAAGTGATTCTAGAACTTTATTTTATCTTTCTTTGCTTCAGAACTCAGCTTAGGTTTCAAACTTAACTTTATAGTAAACTTAGATTTAGCACTTTAACCTAGAATTATATTACTTGTTAGAGGTAGTTTGCGAGTACTTAAAGAGTACTCGTGGCTTTTGTCCCTGGCTATTCTCATGGCCAGACTATGAAGGAGACTATCAAGATGATGGCCAACAGGATGGCTATGATAACTAGGACTATCTGCCTTCGTCAGTATTGCCTGTGACCCTGAAGATGGACCCCACCGCTACGCTTATCTTTTATTTCTGCTGCTTGTTGTATTAAGACTGGATCATGAGATCCTTATTTGTGTAAGACCTTATGTATGGTTTGTAATGCATGATGTACTGTGATATCCAATCCGTTATGTCTCGCAAAAATGGTAATCCTGGGATTGCAAGGTATGGCATAACGGGCATCTGGGATTAAAAATCCGGGTGTTGGCAAGTTGGTATCAGAGCCAGGTTGACCATAGGAGACCCTAGTTAGAATGGACGTCCAAACAAAAACCTAGTTTCAAAACCAAAGTGAGTATTTATCAAAAACTATCTCCTCTCTTATCCTTGTGGATTCATTCTTTCTCAAAAATTCATGTTCCTCAAAATTCTTACATTACTACTTAAAATTTGACACACTTGATCACTTCACTAACTTCCTCATCCTAAATTCTTGTAGATGGAGTCTCAGTTCAGCAAGTTCTACCAGTTGAAAAACGGAGGTCAGCTGATCTTCGAGAGGGATGTGGATTCACTGTCAGAGTTACTAGGACGCCCACATCCGGAGTTGCTTGGAGCTCAACTTCTAGGACCCCCAGGAGGAGACTTAAAGTGGCTAGTCACCGCGGACCTTAGAGGAAGCATCGAAGCACCAACTTCCAGGAGAATTCAGTTCTCCGTGAGAGAGAACAACTGGCTAGATGAATTAGCCAGGGCAATGCATGAAGCTCTCGCACGTCTATGTGCCCTTAGTGTCAACAAGATCCAGGGAACCCGTTTTGCCCACTATGCAAGACGTGACTTCATGGGAATGCCGATGGAGATGCCAAGTCACCCAGAGTTGAGGCGTCAAGTGGAGAATCTTGACTTCTTACTACATGACAGACAGCAAGAACTAGGCAATGCCACAGAGTTAGCCAACCAGAACCGTGCCATTACCGACCAAAAGGCCCAGACTTTCGCACTGCTCGTCCAGGATCGCCAGTCTCTTCGCCACCAATGTGCAAAGAAGGATCGCACCATCGCCCGTCTTCGCAAGAAGGTGGCCGACCTCGAGAAGACCGTCAAGGAGCAGGAAGCTTAGCTTGCAGCAAAGGAAGAAGAAGATGAGGGTGAAGACATCCAGGGAGACATGGATTCGTACCTCAGAAATGATGATGACTTTCTGGCGGAGGATGCCGTGGACTTCTACACTAACAATGATGACTCTGACTTCATCGATGATGAGTAGATGCACTAGAGCACTGTCGTAGCATGGGATGTATCGGTCCCCTTGTATCGTAGCTTCCAGAATGGTTCTTCAAACCATCTGTTTTCCTCTGATTGTTGTGGTGTATGTTGTATCGTGTGCTTGTTTGCATGAATAAAAATGAAGTTAGTTGAAAAACCTGAGTCTAACTCAAAGTTTTAGTTTGAAACCAAAGCCCTGAACCTTAGAATTTCCCTCTTACCCCTATATCTACCTCAACCTTCAGGTGACTCGTGGAAACCAAGGAGGAAGCAGCTCATCGCAAGACCCAATGCTGTAGATCTTGCAGAATCTCCTCGCAGACCGTGAAGCAAGCATGGCAGAACGCCAAGCCAACTTAGCAACACTGCAGCAGATCGCCCAGATGGCTCTCAACAACCAAGGGCATGGAAATCAGGATCATCAAGGATCCAAGTTGAAGAACTTCCAGAATACCAATCCCCCAATCTTTAGCACGTTAGAAAACCCAATAGATGCTGATGACTAGTTACAGACCATGGAAAATAACTTAGAAGTTGCAAGAGTTGATGAAAATGAGAAAGTTCTCTTCGCCACCCATTACCTGGCGGGAGATGCAAGAGCTTGGTGGAACAGTATCCGCCTGATGAACCATGGTCAAGTGATGACATGGGAAGCATTCAAAGTCAAGTTCAGCTGCACCCACGTGCCGCAAGGTCTAGTCAACAGGATGAGAGATGAATTCCGCAAATTGAAGCAAGGAAGAATGACTGTGGTGGAGTACCATGACAAATTCCTATCACTTTTTAGATATGCACCTGATGAGATCAACACGGAGGCCAAGAAGAAGGAGAGATTCCTGAACGGACTGCATGATGAGATGAAGACAGTCCTCGTCAACATCCGTTTCGAGGATCTCGAAGAGCTAGTCGACTCTGCCATTCAGATGGAAGGGAAGATTAATTAGGCAAACGACAACCGCAAGCGTCGTATGATGCAGCAGTCACCAAAAGTACCGTCCCAACCCCTCCCCAGGATATGCACCAAGGAATAACCGACCCCCAATGTCTCGCCCAAGCTACCCCAACCACAACGGAGGCAATGGGAAGTCCGGAGGAAACAATCACAACTCCGGCAATGCTAACAATTTCAACCGTGCACATCCCAAGACCAACAGCAACAACAACAACAACACTGCACCTAGAACTGGCCGCAATGTTGTTCCTGTCGCAGTCAAGGACAAGTCCCAGATCACTTGTTTCGAGTGTGGAGTGAAGGGTCACTACTCTAATGAGTGTCCCAAGAAGAGTGCAGCCAATGCCAATGTGAATGCCCTAGCTCAGCAGCAACGTCGTGTTCAACCAGGAAGAAGATTTGCCCCAGGGAACCCTCACAACCGCAACGGCCGTCTCTTCCACATGAACGCAGAAGAAGCCCAGGAAGTGCCAGATGTAGTGCTGGGTATGTTTTCTGTCTACTCAATTTTAGTCAGAGTATTGTTTGATTCGGGAGCATCGCATTCATTTGTCACCGAAGAATTTGCATGCACTAGTAAGATTCACCCAACCAACTTGAAGCATGTCATGATAGTTCAAATCCCCGGTTCAACAACCAAAGCTAGAAAAATTTGCAAAGCTGTGCCTATCAGAATACATGGGATAGATTTTTATGCCAACCTAATTGTACTTGGAACGAAAGGATTGGAAGTAGTACTAGGTATGGACTGGATGTAAAGGCATAAAGGACTGATAGACAGTGCTAAGAAAGCCATCACCATGACCAGTAGTTCTGGAGTAACAGTAGAGCATATCTCTGAAACCTTACCCCGTCAATTCGAGTGCAACAAGAGTGTACCCCTGCCCACCATTGACCAAGTCAGAGTAGTCTGTGAATACCCCGACGTATTCCCAGATGAATTGCCACGTATGCCCCCGGATAGGGATATTGAGTTCATTATCGAACTAATCCCTGGAACAGGACCCATAGCCCAGAGACCCTATAGCATGAACCCCTCAGAGTTAGTGGAACTGAAGAAGCAGTTGGATGCCATGTTAGAGAAAGTCTTGATTTAACCAAGCGCATCGCCATGGAGATCGCCATTGTTATTCGTCGACAAGAAAGATGGAGGCAACCGTCTCTGCACAGATTACAGAAAGTTGAATGATGTCACCGTCAAGAACAAGTACCCCTTGCCAAAGATAGAGGATCTATTTGATCAATTGACTGGAGCCCAGGTATTCTCAAAGACTGATCTTAGGACTGGTTATCACCAACTTAAGATACGTGCAATGGATATTCCGAAGACCGCCTTTACTACTCGCTATGGTTTATACGATTATACGGTTATGTCTTTTGGATTAACAAATGCCCCTGCTTATTTCATGAATCTCATGAATAAGATCTTTATGAATTTCCTAGATAAGTTTGTAGTTGTGTTTATCGACGACATCCTTATCTACTCGAAGTCGGAAGAAGAGCATGAGCAACATCTGAGAAGAATTCTAGAAACCCTAAGAGATCATCAGTTATATGCTAAGTTCAGCAAGTGTGAGTTTTGGCTGAAAGAAGTAGGATTCCTAGGACATATTGTGTCTACCAGAGGAGTCTCTGTTGATCCCGCCAAGATCAAAGATGCCGAAGAATGGGAAGCCCCAACCACTCAAACCCAAGTCCGTGCATTTCTCGGATTAGCGGGATATTACCGCAAGTTCGTAGAAGGATTCTCGAGCATAGCCCGACCAATGACCCAATTGTTGAAGAAGGAAAAGAAGTTTGAATGGACTGACAAATGTGAAGCCAGTTTCCAGGAGCTGAAGAAGAGATTGATTTCAGCCCCAATATTGGTCATGCAAGACATCAAGAAACCGTTTGATGTGTATTGTGATGCATCCAAGATTGGTCTAGGATGTGTATTGATGCAACAAGGAGAAGTCATCGCGTATCTATCTTGACAACTGAAACAGCATGAGCAGAACTATCTGACCCATGATCTTGAGCTAGCAGCTGTGGTTCTAGCGTTGAAGACATGGCGTCATTATTTGATGGGTAATCGCTGTGATATTTACTCAGATCACAAGAGCTTGAAATATATCTTCACTTAGAAGGAGCTGAATATGAGGCAAAGGAGATGGATAGAGTTAATCAAGGATTATGACCTTGACATTCACTATCACCCCGACAAAGCCAATGTGGTAGCGGATGCTCTTAGCCGATTGTCGTGTAGGCTAAATACCATGATCAAGGAGAAGCAACCAAGTTTGTACGAAGAGTTGGAGCAGTTTAGGACTGAATTAGTTAGCAAAGGATTCTTATCTAGCATTGAACTTCAACCCACTTTGATTAGCCAAATCAAGGAAGCCCAGAAGGGGAATGAAAGTATCGACGGAATCAAACGTCGTATTGGTACAGGAAAGGTACCGGGATTCACGGAAGACGAAGAAGGAGTACTATGGTACAAAGGACGTATCTGTGTGCCAGCAGATTCGGAGCTGAAGCAAGTTATCATGAAGGAAGCTCATGATACTCTTTATTCTATCCACCCCGGAGGAACGAAGATGTATCAGGATTTGAAAGAGCAATTTTGGTGGCACAAGATGAAGAGAGAAATCGGAAGCTACATCGCCAAATGTGACATCTGTCAAAGAGTCAAAGTAGAGCATCAGAAACCTACAGGACTATTGCAACCATTGTAGATTCCGGAATGGAAATGGGATTCCGTCAGAATGGACTTTGTCATCGGTTTACCTACTTCTAGTAGGGGAAATGACTCAATCTGGGTCATAGTTGATAGACTGTCCAAGGTAGCCCACTTTATACCTGTCAAGACTACCTACCAGAGTGCGAAGCTAGCAGAGCTGTACATCGCTAGAATTGTTAGTCTGCATGGAACTCCCAAGACCATAGTATCAGATCGAGGAACCCAGTTTACCTCAAGATTTTGGCAGAAAGTCCAAGAAGGATTAGGAACCAAGTTGAACTTCAGTACCGCGTATCACCCGCAAACCGATGGACAGACTGAGAGAGTCAACCAGATCTTAGAGGATATGCTTAGAGCTTGTGTGTTGGAATACGAATCAAAATGGGAAGACTGCTTGCCTTTCGCGGAATTCTCATATAACAACAGTTATCAAGCTAGTTTGCAGATGGCACCATTTGAATTCCTATACGGAAGAAAGTGTCGTACCCCTTTGAATTGGTCGGAAGTAGGAGAGAGTCAGATCTTTGGACCTGACATTCTCCGAGAAGCCGAAGAGAGGGTTCACAAAGTCCGTGAGCACCTCAAGACCGCCCAATCCAGGCAAAAGAGTTATGCTGACAAAAGGAGGAGAGACCTAACATTGAATGTCGGAGATTTTGTGTATCTCAAGGTTTCACCATTGAAGGGAACTCAACGCTTTAGTTTGAAAGGAAAGTTAGCCCCCAGATATATCGGGCCCTTCAAGATTCTGAACCGTCGAGGAGAAGTAACGTATCAACTGGAACTGCCCGAAGAGATGTCAGCCATCCACAATGTGTTCCATATATCCTTACTTCGCAAATGTTTGGAAGTGCCCGAGAAGACGGAAGTTTTCAAGAACATCGATCACAGAGCCGTTGAGATCAACAATGACCTGACCTATCGGGAAGTGCCCATCCGTATCTTAGAAGAAGCCTACAAAACCACCAGAACCAGGAGCATCAAGTTTCTCAAAATTCAGTGGAGCAACCATACCGAGGAGGAAGCCACATGGGAGCGTGAAGATTACATTAGGACAGAGTTCCCAGATCTCTTTAGTTCCTAGTTTTCCTTGTAAATCTCGGGACGAGATTTTGTTTAAGGGGGGAAGGTTTGTAACATCCCAAAACTTTAATCCAAGCTTATCAAGATCCAAATCATCAAATTTAGGGTTAACAAAAACTTTTCCAAGCTTATCAAGCTTAAAAATGTGTATGTGCATTTAAGTTAGGAATTGATTTGAATTGCCATGGTTCTGTAATTCTTTGCTTGTAAAATGTTTCTTAGATGAAATAAGCATCATCTAAATTATTCCCAAACTTTTCCCAAAGAAAAATACCTCAAAATGAATAATTGAAGTGAATGGTCATTTTGGCCAAATTAACTATCATGCCTACTTTGGCTATTCCTAGTACTCAAAACTTAACAGAAACATGTGTGGATCTTTACACCCCTTGATAGTACACATAATAAGGTACCAAGGCCCACTTTGTGATCTGCTAAAAACATTCAAATGCTCATTTTAAATAACAGTTTAGAATTGAATCTAGTGTATGTCTCAAGATCACCCTATTTCAAAAACCACTCAAACAAGCTCAAATTTCAAAACCCAAGCACCCACAGAGTCTCAAGCTTATGCCTAGCAAACCCACCAAAACTCTTTTCAAAATTCCAAAGTTTATTTCTTGCAGCCATTTAATCAAACACTTGGCAGGCAGGGTTAAACTCTAAACCATAGCTCACTGTTTTGAACAGGGTTTTGCTCCCATTTGATCTACATTTAATCCTTTGGTCCCCTCATGATCTAACCATACCATTAGCACCCATCCCTCTTGTCCCTAGCCACAGTGTCGAGCCACCCCGAGCACTAGCTCGCCGGCCGACCATGCACTCGCCCCTGCAGACCACCTCCCTCTCTCTCGCCATGTCTAGGAGGTAGCCCGGACCTCACCGCCACCCTCTGTCCCCTCCCCGAGCCAAGCGCAGCAGTGGACCACCGAGGAAACCACGTGCCTAGTGCCACCGAGACATGCCGAGCACGCGCCAGAGCGCCGCACCTGGCACGCGTGCACAAGCCGCCGCTCGACCGCAGCCCGCGCCCACAACTCCGCCACGACCCAGAGAACACGATGGACACGCCCGTTCACCGCCCAACGCACCACAGTCGCCGCTCGTCATGGACAACGCTGCCTCTGCCGCTCAGAGCGCCAGCTGCCCCCGACCGCATACCACCGCCCCTATGCCCGCATTAAGTTACTAGAGCACCGCCAGGAGACTGCCCGTCGATCGCCACCCTCAGCCATGTCGCTAGCCGCCCGTAGCCATGTCGCTGCCGTCGCTAGCCCATCCCTCTCGGTCTCGCCGTCGAGCCTATAAAAGGAGGGCACCCCCAGCCATTTGAAGCGCACAACTCCACTCCCGTCACCTCACTGACCATTCCCCACCTCTAGCCGGAGCAGCGCGAGCACTTGCTCGCCAGAATTTGGCCGGAGTAGCCGCATCAGAGGAGGAAGGGGCGCCACTAATTGCGACCACCCCCGGAGCTGCCTCGACCATCCCTCAGCTCGCCGTCGACCACCATTCCGTTTGCCCGCCTCGCCATCGTCGCTGGAGCCCTGGTACGCCCCCTATGCACCCCCACCGAGCCGCTAGGGTTCGAGCTCGCGGGTGCCAGGTCTGTCGTCGACGACAAGCCACAGCCGTTGATCCTCATTCTAATCTATCGGCCCACATCGCCACGTACCGCTTCGCGCGTTATGAGCCGCTGACTTGTGAACCCCCCCTGTCAATTGAGCCCCGCGCCGCGGAGCGACACTAGGCCGGCCCCTTAGAGTTTCCCGCGTGACCCAGTTAGTTTGAATTAAGATTTTCCTTTTTTGTTTAAACTTAGTTATGTCTCTGAGTTGGAAAATCAATTCAGAGAGATTTGCAAATCCAAATTGCATGAAACCAATTTTGCCTGAAAGGTATTGAAATGGTATATCCAAGCCCGTTGGATTTAATTCAATTAGAGTTATAGATCTCTCCTAGTAAAAATAACAAAACAGAAGCATTTGTACCTTGCAACTTTTTTAGAAAATCAACCAAGATAGGTTTTGAGTTGATTCCAACTCTCAAAAATCACATTTCATCATACCTATCTGAATATGTAATAATATTAATGTTTACATGCAAGGACTTTGGACTAGTACCAAAATAATGCTATATAGGCATTTCTAGTAACTTTAAATCATTAAATAACGAACTTAAACCAAAGTAATTATGATCCAACCCTTAAATCACATTCCCACATGCTAGAATATGTGGTGATGACATGTGTCCACATGATCCCATATTTTCAGTGGTGAATATTAAATATTAGTTAATTTTTTTTAATGAGTAGAAATTACTTTTCTAAATTAAAAAGAGTGAAACTATTAAATTAAACTTGTGATGCTTGAGATGATAATAGATCATCAAATGTGTGTCTTAGAATGCTAACTAGACTAGTTAAGTATTATTTGGTGATTGTGTACTCCCTATGTATTTATAGACGATAGTACCGACCAAGCTTTCGAGGAGGAGGAGTTCTACCAAGAAGAAGAAAAAGAAGAAGAAAACCTCAACCACTTCACTAACCAAGGCAAGCCACCATGAACAATGCAAGCTAACACTTGCAAGTATAATGCTTAGCAAGTTAGGATTAAACTAGATGGTTTAGCAAAGATGCTTTAGGCATGCTTTGGTCACTCTACTTTGACTATTAGTACCCCCAGTCTTATTTACAAGCTTTACTTCCTTTACTTTACCCAAAGTTCTTTACTTGTTTTGAAGGTAGCATAAAGAGTATAAAACTTGACCTATTTAGAAACCCTTTTGATGTCATTATATGGCATGATATTGAACCCATCTTTTCCAGCTTAGTGAACACTCTTAACTTAGTAGTTTAGAGTAGATCAAAAACTTGAGTCCCTTTAGAGGGGAACACTTGATGAAAATGAGTTATGAAAACCTTGGAATGATGAGTCATTCTATTGAGATGTTTTGACATGTGTTGAGAAACACAAATGGTACTATGATCAAAATGTTGAGGCATGAACCTTAACCCTTTTACAAAACTGATGGTTGGATTCGGATGTGATACCATTCCAAATTTACCGTACAACCACACTACCTGAATTGGGTAAGGCTTAGCTGGAAATTTATATGCTTATTATTAGTTCCCTCGTGGGAGAGGTTTGAGCTGAGGCTACCTCTCATGATGTCCACCTATGCAGTGCCCAAGATGACTGATGGTCATGGTTGGGAGGCCATGCTCATAGGAGAGGTGCTTATACTAGGGTGTGTAAAGGGAAGGTTATGTTTGATTATCTGCATACTAAGTATGATGATTCAGGGTTATCCCTAACAGATGTATCGAATCTTGTGGTGAAAGTGTACCACCTCTGCAGAGTGTCAAACTATTCGAATAGGCGCGTCCGCGGTTATGGACAGTTGGAATGGCCATACTGTTTCGCTGTCAGATGTTTTTTCCAAACAACTTGTGAAATGAATGATGAACCTTGACTTGACCACAACAGGGTTGTGTTTATGACAATAGCTTCCCAACTTAAGTGATTCTAGAACTTTATTTTATCTTTCTTTGCTTCAGAACTCAGCTTAGGTTTCAAACTTAACTTTATAGTAAACTTAGATTTAGCAATTTAACCTAGAATTATATTACTTGTTAGAGGTAGTTTGCGAGTACTTAAAGAGTACTCATGGCTTTTGTCCCTGGCTATTCTCATGGCCAGACTATGAAGGAGACTATCAAGATGATGGCCAACAGGACGGCTATGATAACTAGGACTATCTGCCTTCGTCAGCATTGCCTGTGCCCCTGAAGATGGACCCCACCGCTACGCTTATCTTTTATTTCCGCTGCTTGTTGTATTAAGACTGGATCAAGAGATCCTTATTTGTGTAAGACCTTATGTATGGTTTGTAATGGATGATGTACTGTGATATCCAATCCGTTATGTCTCGCAAAAATGGTAATCCTGGGATTGCGAGGTATGGCATAACAGGGATCTGGGATTAAAAATCCGGGTGTTGACACTTGGGAACTATATAGGGCGTCCGGGTGTTGAGGGGAACAACTCTCATAGGGTAGGCACTTATATTGGAGTGGGCATCCGGAGAGTCTTGATCGGTTACTCGACCCATGATCGGTGTAGATCAGGGTAGGGTACCCGGATGGTGTGGGTAAAGTGTACAACCTCTGCAGAGTGTAAATCTATTTGAATAGCCGTGTCCGCGATCATGGACGGTTGGGAAGGTTACTGTAGAGCGGTGCTAGTTTTGTTTTCAAAAGTGATTTCGGAAAAGCAATGTCTTTGGAAATGTTTTGAACATGGGATGGTCTGAAAGGATACATGTTTTGCCCATGGGATGGTCAGAAAGGAAGGAAAGGAGTTTGGTCATGGGATGACCGGAAGGACAAAACAAATGGGTGACCCAATCCTAGCGTTTTCCTAAAACTTTGCCAAAAAAGGTTTCCAAAATGTGTTACAAAAATTTTCAACAAATATATGTAGATGCTATATCTATAAGAGAAACTAGCTGAGAAAAGAACCTCTCTTGGAGCCCTCCTACTAGCACAGCCATAATGCATATCCTGTTGTTGTTATTACTTTCATCTTAAGGTGGTTTGCGAGTACATTCAAAGTACTCATTGACATTGTCCCTAGCTATTAACTTGGTCACATATCAAGAAGATGGTGACGATGACGACTATGCGAGCTACGACGTTCTCCCAGTCAATTGCCTGTAGGTTAAGGCATGACTCGGGCTCTACGCTTTATGAAGTTCTGCCGATGATGATTGATGTAGCCATAACGGCAATTAAGGTATGACATATATCTGCTTAAGTAATGGATGTTTACTTTGATACTTGTCGGTTATGTGCCATGACTAACTGATCATGGGATCGTGGTGTATGCATAACAGGGATTCTCGGAGGATTAATCCGGGGGCCCCACATATTGCATGAATATAGCTAGGAACCTTAAGAAATTATGAAACCTAGGTAATATCAGTGAAATAGGTTTTGGCGAAGCCATATACCTTGTAGTTGCTTCACAACAACAAAAACATTGTTATCACTTTGAAAACTGACAATAACTTCAAATTTGGAAGTTCCCTTTCTAAATAATTCCTAAAATGCATTACCATACCAAAAGTATGGCCACATTATCATAAACTATGGAAAATTTATGCCCATTACTTTAGTCATATGGTTTGAAACCCATGAATCTGTGCATACATGCTAGCTAGGACAAAATAACTTGCAAAACTCTTGGTGGCTTCCCATATTTTAGTACATAGGTACATTC
This sequence comes from Avena eriantha, assembly GCA_910589775.1. Taxonomy (NCBI): domain Eukaryota; kingdom Viridiplantae; phylum Streptophyta; class Magnoliopsida; order Poales; family Poaceae; genus Avena; species Avena eriantha. Next base: position 349,746,300 of record OU342742.1, on the reverse strand, counting down.
AAATATCTTCCAACTTGGAATCTCCCTTTGTAAATATTGCATATTAATCCATAATGTTATCTTACCACTAGACAGTGTACTAGTAAGTTTGAACATTGACGGTTAGATCAAGACTAGCAAGTCCCAATATTGCTAACTATTGGATCTTATTTTCCATTCTGGCATCTAGAAGATTCTTTGATATTCTTAAGCACAATGAATGCTATTGAAAGGCCCAACTTTGGTCTACTAGAGGTGGTGAATAGGAGACTACCAATTTTTAATCCTTTCTTGCAATTTTAAGCTTTGCACAAAGTAAAGTTCACTAGAGATGCAACTAGATGAATATCCTATATGGTAAACAAAGCAACAAGTAAACAAGATGGTAATTGCAATAAGTAAAGGGGTGGAACGAAAGAACCGGCGAGGGGACACAGAGATGTAATTCCCGTATTTCACTTCCAAGGAAGCTACGTCTATGTTGGAGAGGTGTCGGGGCCACACAAGGTCACCCGAGCGCCACAAAGGCCTCACCTTCTTCTCCGGTGAGCACAACCACAAAGGCGGCCTCACAATCCACTAACCGGTGACCTTGAAGGCGCCAACCGAAACCTTTACAACGAGGTTGAGGGGAGACTCCACAACTCAATTGGAGACCCTCAATGGCACCACGAAGCTTCACAACAAATGCCCCAGCTCCGAGGTTGCCCTACACCATATAGGGTTCCAAGAACCCAAGAGTAACAAGATCCACGAAGGATGAGTGGGGAAATCACGATTCCTTTGGTGGAAGTGTAGATCTAGGTCACCTCTCCCAATCCTCAAAAGATCAAGAGATTTGAGTGGGTAGGGAGAGAGATCTAGGCAAGTCAAGCTCTTGTATTAATGGAGGAGAGAGAAAACGAAGAGATAAGGCAAGAGGAGGAAGAAGCGGGCCTTAAATAGGCCACCTCCAAACTAGCATTTTGTGCCCTATCCCGACACCATCGGTACTACCGGTGGCGGGCCGGTAGTACCGGTGAGCGGACCACCAACGGCTCAACGAAGGCCACATAACGGCCAGGTTGACCAGTCAATGGACCCTCATGAGCTGTTTGGAAGTACCGGTCCTAGTTCTGGTCCAACTACCGGCAAATAGGCAATGCGAGGTAGAAACTTATCTGACCCTCACAGCCAGTTGTCGGAACTTGGTACGGAACTAGGGCCAGAACTACCATGCGCCAGAAGGTGGTCGGTACTTGATGACCCACAACTATAGGGGGTGTATCACAGGATTTTCGATAAGTAAGAGTGTCGAACCCAACGAGGAGCAGAAGGTGTTGATGAGTGGTATGGATCAGGAATTCTCTGCAAATACTTAGCAAACAGATTTTTAGGGGTTTTTGATAATGCGGGTAAATAAAATACGAGTAAATAAAAGACAATAAGAATAAATGCAGCAAGTGGCCCAATCCTTTCTTTAGCAAAGGACAAGCCGGTTGTATTACTTAAGATGACCAAACATTCTCGAGGGCACATGGGAATATCGTCAAGTGCTTTCGCTTCATATAGTTGATTAATCTTCTTTACTTTGCTAAGTGTTGTGTGGGTGAACCTGTGCTAATGTACCGACATTCCTAGGAATAATACATACTTGTTATTATACCCCTTGCAAGCATCCGCAAGTACAAGAAAGTAATTAAGGTAGAAACCTAACCACAGCTTTAAACTCTAAGACCCTGATGTCCCTTGTGCAAAGGTTTCCTAATGGGGGTTCAGGTTTGTCACTCCGGCAACCCCTACGACTAGTAGCCAAATACACAATGCATTCCCCTAGGCCCATATAGGTGAAGTGTCATGTAGTCGATGTTCACATGACACCGCTAGAAGAAGTACACCACAACTTAAATATCAAACCATTGAATCTTTCTCAACACAATTCCACTACTAACAACATGACTTCTCCCATGTCCTCAAGAACTAAACAAACTACTCACAAGATATCAATGGATCAATATCAGAGATGAAATAACGATATGTAACAATCTGAACATAGACAATAATTCAATGGTTCACTCAAGAACATCAACTAAAATGAGTAATCAATACCGGGAAAGTTTCCCCCTAAGAACTATGCAAGATTCAACCCAAATGTTACAGCGGTATGGAGTGGTGATGATGGTGTTGGTGGAGGTGATGGTGGTGATGATGACGATGATGATCCCGATGAAGTCTAGCTTGGTGGTGTTGTTGATGGCGACGATCTCCCCTCTCCGGGAAGGAATTCCCCCGACAGAATTCTGTTTTTCAGAGAGATCTTTCTCTCTCTTGGTGTTTTCCGCCCCGCAGAGGCGGCGGAATATTTTTGTGGTTGCCCCTCCTGATATTAGGTTTTCATGGGGATAATATACGCCGGAGGGGAGAGCCTGGAGTGGGCCAGGGCAGCCACACCACCTGGTGGCGCGGCCTGGGGTGGCCCGCGCCAGGGGGTGGTGTGGGCCCCTGTGGCCCATCTCCACTCCCCCTTTTGGCACCCTTCATCTTCTGGAAAAATAGAATTTTCCATGTATTTTCCCGGATTTTCTGATCTTCGTGAATTTCGCCTCCAAATAGCACCTTTTCCATCAGAATCCTGACTGCAACGTTCCATGCTCCAAAAGTCATCAACCATGCAAAAACAGATGAAATTACATAAGTATCATCTCTTAATATGAAATATATCAATGAGTAACACATATCAACTCCCCCCAAGCTTAGACTTCGCTTGTCCCCAAGCGAAACTGAGCTCAATAAACATGGCCTCAGGTTTATGGAGTGAAGATCCGATAAAAGAATACAGACAAGAAGCATCGCATTCATCAATACATTGATCATAATAGCAGACAACTCACTATTATATAACTTAACTTGCAATAAGTAAAGAAACACAATAAAGATGCATAAAGTAAATCATAAATTGTAATGGCAAACTTAGCTCTTGGTCAAAGAATAGTTGACAATTTGCAGGAGTTCACACATAATGGTTTTTCAAATGATAGCTTTCAAATTAATAAACACTAAGATAAGAGCAATGTGCAAAAATAAGGAACATAAGAAACATGATTGAATAAATCATCATATGAATGAATGAAACACAACAACTCAAAATACTTGCTGAGACGGAAGGGAATAGGTTTACTGACTTAACTAAAAAAGTAAAAGAAAGGCCCTTCGCAGAGGGAAGCAGGGATCTCAATTTTCATAAAGAGCTTCCAAAAATTATGGTACTTATTAGCTTTCAGCTCTCATGGCCCCTATCATAAGAATCTTTAGGTGATTAAGGTTAAAGTGAACAAATATGAGGATATTCTTGACAAGTTATAAGTTGAAAATCTCATGCCCCGTGCTTACAAGTACCGAACCTCATGCTACTCAAGTTCAGTCACAAGTAAGCTCTTGTCATTGTAAGTACATACGTATCATAGAGAACCGCCAACGGGGTACCCCTTGCACATGATATAGGAGCTATCCCATAATCAAAATGACAAGGCAAGCAGACAATGAGCATCTCAACAATCTTTTTATTTGCTATTTGCATAGGTTTTTATTGAGGATGCTTCATAGAGTGCTCACTATGGTTATGCTACAAGTTTCCACCATGATTAGGCATGGCTTAGGTTAGCGGCCCAAGCATTTCTCTAACACACATACAAACTCCATGATCTTACGAGTTCCCCTTTTATTTCACACCACCGGGATCCATAAGCAAAAGAATCACGATATCAACGGAATATAAGTGCAATGTTGAAAGTGTTCCCCATGATAACATGGTTCTGCTAACTCTCAACTTATAAAGTGCAAGAATATATGCAACATAGATGGGCCCAATGGTTCAAGTTTATTAAGTGCAAGAAAATAAAGTGTTCCATCAAGTTCGTGAGAGCTTTAATCACTAATTTTCACATAACAAGTTAAATTTGGAAGGTAGATAAAAACAAGAATTTACTTGGAATAGCAATAATGCTAATAGGTCGGTATGGTGGACACAAATGGCATAAGTTTGGTTTAAGGATTAGATGCACGAGATTAATTCCCTCTCAGTACAGGTTTTTGGCTAGCAAGGCTGGGTAGTAAGTATAAGAGTTGAAGGAAACAAACAAACATACCGGTGATAAAAACAAACATGCAATCTTCCTTGGAAGCACAAAATATCTTAACTAGAGAATACTAAGCTTATGATCAAATCAAGAAAGAAAGATGATGAAATTATATTTCTTTAGAGTACTTTTATCTTTTTCATTCAACTCTCAAAAATAGTGTTGCTACTGACCAAGCCAGGTTTGCCAAAACCAACTAAATTAACTCAATGATCCCACAGTGATACCAATAATAATGACAAGATCAATCATATAATAGCAATTGAAAACTAAGATAAGATATGCAAAAGAGTAAATGAAAGAACTTCTCATTAATATTCCATAACGGCAATCACACCAAGGGATACATAGATATGTAACGAGAGGGGGGAACTTCCATAATGCAAACCATCCTACATAATAACTTATCGCATGATATGACTCTACTAAAAAGGTAAAAAGATAGAAGATAGTGATGTGATACAGCGGCACTCCCCCATGCTTGGAACAAACCAAGGGGATGCCAAAACCTGATGACGAATTACTCCTTTGGTGGTGGTGGTATTCTCTCGATTGGCGCGAGAAAATCTTCTAGCATATTGCGAAGCCTGTTATTCTCCTCTTGAAGCATATCCACCTTCTTCCTCAAGACTCGGTACTTGTCGTAGAACTCATCAGTTACTCATAGAGCTTCCACTGCTGCAGGGCAGGAACTGAGATCTAAAGGTATCAGCACCTTCATGCCAGTTGTCATGTCCTTTACTTCCTATCTGATGTTCCGATCCATGTCTTCGCACCTAGTTGTGATCCTTTCTTGTTTCACCTGTCCCACAAGAGTCTCCTGCTCAAGATTGCGATGGAGCTTGCGACGGCGTTGCAGCTCATAGTCCTTTGAAGATGAACCCCTGAACAACATCTGAACAAAACAGATCGAAACAAAAACACGACGAGAACATGATATATGATCCTCTAGGGATCCAGGGGATTATATATTACGAAGTTTTACAACAAAAAGAAGGTACTGGGAGAAAATGGGTCGGAGAAGGAGTCAGAGGTGGCCACACCACCTGTTGGCGCGGCCAGGGGCATGCGCCAGGGGATGGTGTGAACCACCCTGGCTCCGTTTCCGTCCCTCTTTCACTTCATTGCTTTCCTTGTTAGATAAAAACTCCAGAAATATTATTTGACAGAATTTTCGTGGAACTTTCCTTACCATATCTGTTACCTATTCGAAAACGGACTCTGCAGGTCTCTGAATTTGGTCTTTAGTAGATTCTTCGAGAGTCACCGCTTGAATAACATCAATATATTCATCTTCATACACATGTTGCTCGAGTCATGAAACCTTTCACTTTTCATTATACCATTCTCTTCGATAACCTAGAAATTTCTTTCACACAAAAACTTCACACAGTTCTCATTAGCAACATTAGTATAAGCGAAGTGATAAAACCTCTTAGTTCCAATTTCAACTGAAATCCATCAAAACATAAGCTACTGAAACAACTCCTTCTGAAAACCCAAAAAGAATTCAAAAAGGAAATCGATTTAAAGAAGCAAATGCAAGAGTGGGAAAATCTGTCAAAGCAGACTAGCAAGTAAAGATCAATTTTTTCGAAAATCTTCTGTTGCTCAAATCAAAAAGTGAAAAACTAACGAAAGTCAAACAACAACATGGGGCGGAAGCACAAACAATTACATCTCAATCTGAAGTATAGAGATATCTCACGAATTTTTATGGTGAAGCACAAAAATCTGTTTCGGGACAGCAACTTCCCCAAATCTTACTTCTGTCTCATTAGAGGTTGATCTTCACACAAAAACCAAACAAAAAGGATAAGTAGAGGTTATTACCGAAGTAATAACTTCCAAAACTCAAATGAACGAAAGAAAACTGAAAATACAAATATATTAGGTTGTCTCCAAAAAAGCTCTTTCTTTATAGCCATTAAGATGGGCATGATAATTTTATTGATGCTCACATAAGAATATGAATTGAAGAAAAAGAGAGCATCAAGAAGGAAAAATGCACATGTTTAAGTCTAACCCACTTCCTATGCAAGGGGATTTTGTAGGCAAACAAATTTTTGAAACCAAAGGCTACTAGCATAGGAAGGCAACACAAGTGCAACATAAAGATTTTTAGCATAAAACGAGGAAACTTAATATTATTGAGATGCATGAGAACACTTTTCCCTCTCTCATAATAACTTTCAGTATCATGCATAAACTTAACACTATGACTATCACAAGGACCATCATAGCAATGATCACTTATCCTAACAGAAAACACAGGGACACTAGCTCTCATAACGCTACTTTGTGAAACAATATTAGAGGTATCCTTACAAAGGATAGTGTGTCCTTCTTCTACATATTTAGTGACAAAGTCTTTCATATTTGCTATTATAGGTTCATCATCCATTTGTTTATCAGGTTCAACAGCTTTATTTGTACTTCCATTAACGATAATAGCTATCATAGAATGTTCCTTTACCTTGACTGGGAAAGGCATTTTCTCAATGTAAGGTTCGGGTAAGACATGACTAGCAGTATAAACTTTAGTATTTCTTGCGGGAACACAATTAACAATATCTTTATAAGGTGCATGATACTTATTCCACTACTATTTAGGCACTTCAATATAGGAAGCAAAAGCCTTAAAATAAGTTGCAATACCTTGAGAGTCTAGACCATAAGTATTTTTAATATTTTGAAAGTCATCAGTTCCCATAAAAGATTCAATTCATTCATTATCATAATTTATACCTGGCTTTCTTCCTTTATCATTCTCCCATGCTTTAGCATTGTCTTGAATACGGTCTAGAAGATCACATTTAGCTTCTTCTTCCACGCGAGTGAATGATCCAGCACAAGAAGCATCCAATAAATCCTTATCATGAAGAGAAAGCCTTGCATAAAAGTTATTCATAATAATATGTTTGAAGAGCTCATGAATGGGACATGTGAGCATTAGTAACTTCAATATAACCCAAGCTTGAGTTGTACTCTCTCCATCAAGAGGCCAAAAGTTGTATATTTGATTCTGATCTTTATGAATCTCACAAGGAGGATAAAACTTTGAACAAAAGAGAGGTACTACTTCCTCCCATTCAAGAGCTTGACCATTATTCAGCAGCTTATACCATTCCTCAGCTCTTCCTTTCAGTGATAATGAGAATAACTTCTTCTTGACTTGATATGTTGTAATACCTGGACACTTGAACAACCCGCATAATTCATGTATAAAGAGCACATGATCACCAGGATGGACAGTTCCATCTCCAACATAATAGTTATCCATAACACGATCAATAATTCTTGTAGGTATTTTAAAAGTATCATTCTCAGCAGGTGGTGGTTCATCTACTACCTTAGCAGTGGTAGTAGCATTATGAAATAAGAAACTCAGTGAATTATCCATAATGAAAATAAAGCAACTAACAGAAGTAAACAATACTCACAGTAGAAGTTTGCTTTACCAATTCCACTCTCCAATAGCGCTTCACTCCCCGGCAACGGCGCGAGAAAATAGTCTTGATGAGCCACAAGTATAGGGGGTGTATCGCAGTATTTTCGATAAGTAAGAGTGTCGAACCCAACGAGGAGCAGAAGGTGCTGATGAGTGGTATGGATTAGGAATTCTCTGCAAATACTTAGCAAATGGATTTTTAGGGGTTTTTGATAATGCAGGTAAATGAAGTACGAGTAAATAACAGACAATAAGAATAAACTCAGCAAGTGGCCCAATCCTTTCTTTAGCAAAGGACAAGCCGGCTGTATTACTTAAGATCACCAAACGTTCTCGAGGACACATGGGAATATCGTCAAGTGCTTTCTCTTCATATAGTTGATTAATCTTCTTTAGTTTGCTAAGTGTTGTGTGGGTGAACCTGTGCTAATGTACCGACCTTCCTAGGACTTATACATACTTGTGATTATACCCCTTGCAAGCATCCGCAAGTACAAGAAAGTAATTAAAGTAGAAACATAACCACAGCTTTAAACTCTAAGACCCTGACGTCCCTTGTGCAAAGGTTTCCTAACGGGGGTTCAGGTTTCTGTCACTCCGGCAAACCCTACGATTAGTAGCCAAATAAACAATGCATTCCCCTAGGACCATATAGGTGAAGTGTCATGTAGTCGACGTTCACATGACACCACTATAAGAAGTACAGCACAACTTAAATATCAAACCATTGAATCTTTCTCAACACAATTCCACTACTAACAGCATGACTTCTCCCATGTCCTCAAGAACTAAACGAACTACTCACAAGACATCATATGGATAAGATTAGAGATGAAATAACGATATGTAACAATTTGGACATAGACAATAATTCAATGGTTAACTCAATAGCATCAACTACAAGGAGTAATCGACACCGGGAAAGTTTCCCCTAAGAACTATGCAAGATTCAACCCAAATGTTACAGCGGTATAGAGTGGTGATGATGGTGCTGGTGGAGGTGATGGTGGTGATGATGACGATGATGATCCCGATAAAGTCCATCTTGATGGTGGTGTTGGTGGCAACAATCTCCCCTCTCCGTGAAGGAATTCCCCCGACAGAATTGTGTCTGCCAGAGAGAACTTTCTCTCTCGGTGTTTTCCACCCCGCAGAGGCGGTGGAATCTTTTTTTGGTCGCCCCTCCTGATATTAGGTTTCCGTGGGGATAATATACACCAGAGGGGAGAGCCTGGAGTGGGCCAGGGCGGCCACACCACCTAGTGGCGTGGCCTGGGGTGGCCCGTGCCAGGGGGTGGTGTGGGCCCCCTGTGGCCCATCTCCACTCCCCCATCTGGCACCCTTCGTCTTCTGGAAAAATAGAATTTTCCATGTATTTTCCCGGATTTTCTCATCTTCGCGAATTTTGCATCCAAACAGCACCTTTTCCATCTGAATCCTGACTGCAGCGGTCCATGCTCCAAAAGTCATCAACCATGCAAAAACAAATGAAATTACATAAGTATCATCTCTGAATATGAAATATATAAATGAATAACAGTAAATTATGATATAGAATAGTGATGCAAAATGGACGTATTAGTACTACCGATCAGGTGGGGGCGGTACTACCGCTCAAGGGAACAGGAGCTGGACATAGGATCTGGCCGGTACAACCGATGCAAGTTCCGGCGCTAATTCCGGCAAATAGGCAAAATGAAACAGAGGTAATACTGAGCCACAAAATGGTTTGCCGGAATTAGGACCGGAACTTATATCGGAAGTTTCGCTCGATCAGCCCTGAAAATCCCTTGGGCGGTACTACCACCGCCTGGCCGGTACTACCGGTCAGGGCAGAAAACCCTCAAACACTGCAGGGAACTCTCTCTCACAAGAAAACTGGGATGGTTGTGGAAGTGCATATATGGTATGTGCATGAAATGGTGATTTCCCACAACCTTCCAAGGTGGACCCCCTCTTGATAGTACGGTAGCCTAAACCACAAAAGCAATAGAAAGTGTAAATAAGCGCCACCATCTTCAAGCTTCTTCTAGAGAAAAGTGCACCAACAAGCACATCCGTAGATAAGCCCTGCAACTTGGACATATAGTTAACCCACAAGTGAAGTTGTCATCAGCACCAAAAACATAAGGAGAAAACAATATCCTTTCAATCTCCCCCTTTTTGGTGCTTGATGACAAACCTACAAGATTTGCATAGAGGATAACAAATAGTAAAAACTGAAGGAAATAAAAGAAGAGAGAAGCTCCCCCTGGATGTATGCAAGGCTTAGGAACAAGAGTTTCTAGAAACAACAAGCATACAAGGGAGAGAGCTCCCCCTCACTAGATGAACCAACAAGGGTGCAAGTAAGTAAATGATAAAGAAAGGGGGACTCATACCTTGCAACAATACCATTGTGGTGAGACAAAGTTTGGATAAGTGAATATAGTGAATGTACCTTTGTGAGACAACTTAGCCCACCACAACCACTCATACGAACACCACAAATATACCTTGACACATAGTCTCACCAACATAGTAGCAACCATACAAGAGGTCCAAAGACAATAACGGAGGTCCATAAGCATACATAACGGAATAAAGTGTGCACGAGCATAAAAAGATCAACGAAAGAGCAAGCTTGTGACACAACCCATGCAAATCCCAAAGTCCTAACAGAACACTTTCTCCTCCTTTGGCATCAAGACGCCAAAAAAGGACAAAGTAGACAATCTACGCGCCCCACCCACCAACGAACGGAGGAGGAGGCTCGGGGTCCCCCAGAGGCATTGTTCCAAGTGCGCGGAAACGGACCGGAGACCTCAGGCTCGTCATCACTATCAGTCCACCCACAATGAGCATTTACCCACTGATCCTTGGGCGCGGTGATGGAGCTGGACTCAGGAGATACCTCAATATCAAGCTTCCTCATGATGGCCTTCTCCCTCCGAACACTGTGCCTCTGAGCAACATAAGACTGATACTCGCGGTCCTGAATGAAGCAGAAATTATTCTTAACCTTCTTCAGCAGCTTCTTGGCCCAAGAGGGCTGTCTCACAAGTTGGGGCGGAGGAGAAGCCTCAGCACGTTCCCCATCACTAGCATGGTCTGACGTGTCAGCAGCATCCCTAGCAGCCCTTGCAACAGCAGCTTCCTTTTCAGCCTGAGAGCGAGGTTTCTTGTTCTTCTTCACACGGAGGGTCTTCTCCTCATGAATAGTGAGAGCATCCTGAGGGTAGAGAGAACTTGTTGCCTCCCGCCATTTGGAATTGATGAGGGTCTAGATGTATGGAGCACAGGGACAAGACCTCTTCTCAATCATTGCGGACCAAATCTCCTCAAATAGATAATCCATAACATTGATGTGCTCCTGAGAGTCTCTGTGGCGGTAAGTCTGATACATGAGATCTATCTGGAAGGCATGAAGCTAGTCGAAGTTACCTGCCTTGGGAGAAATGGTGTTCTGATATACCTTGTGCATGATGTCATAGGTGGGAAGGAGATGAGAAACATTCGCATTGATGCCCCAGCCCTCAATGTACAAGGGCTCCAGAACTTCAGGCTCGGAGGCCTTCCCCTATGAGCACACCACCCATTTGCACGACGTCCTTCCAGAATAGGGTAGCCAATGAGAGCAGCAAACTCAGACCATTTAGCAGTCAGATACTGGTTTTGAGTCATCCATTTCATAGTTATATCATTAGGATCCGTATCAAAGTAGAGGGTGGAGTAGAACTGAGCAATGTCCCTCTCATCATAGTTCTCGCGGTGTTGCATAATCTTGATGAGCCCAAACCGCCTACACATATAAAGAGCTTCACCAAAGTACTTGGGGTTTCTCTCCATCTTGGCAATGTTGATGTGCTTCTGGGGGCAAAAACATTCTTCTTCTTGGAAGCATAAACCTCAGAATAGATCTCTTCTTGACGCTTGGTGTGGAAGAAAGGATCCTGAGCCAGACGGTGACGAGGAGCAATGCAGGGATCAATCTTGCGAAACTCCTCATACGCAAGCTGAGGACAGGATGAGATCTTCTTCTTGCTCGAATCAGGCCTAGAGGTGGTCTTCTTTTGACAGGCCAGAACAAGTCTTTTACCTTCAGCAGCAGCAGCACGGTGCTCAGCGGCAACCCTCTGATGAGCGGTCTGACTAGGAGGGTGCAAGACCTCAAGATCATCTTCATCAATCTCAGAAGGCCCACGAGAAGGAGCACGAGACCGCTTGGATTTTCCACGGGAACCACCTTGTCTTGAGAAGAAAGCAAATAGAAGGGAGGGAATAGAGGATAAGTGCACAAGGTCAAAGGAAAAACAACCAGGTTAGACTAGATTGACAGAGTACACAAGCCAAAACCAAAATTGGTGCACCGGAACTATCGGTTGTGCGGAGCACACTGGAAGTACCGGTCGTGCCCCTAGCGGTAGTACCGGTGGAGAGGACCCAGCCAGAAGTACCGGCTGAACCTCACCGGTAGTACCGGTCAGGGCACGAGCAAGGCAGTTTGATTAGAACTCACAAATCTAACGATCTAGGTGCACCAAAGGTTCAGATCTAGACAATGTACTGGGGCAATCTGGTCTACAACCGAATCCTAGCCCTACCAAGATCTCCCAAAGTAGTTCTATCCAAAGAAGGGCCCTAGACATGGCATGTCCTACTCAAGCACAAAAGGGGCTAGATCTCCATCAATGGAGTATGAGAGGAGCAAATACCAGGGTCCATGGCGGGAGATCGAGGTGGGGAAGGATCCCACGGAGCAGATCTGAAGAGGGACGGCCAGAATTGGTGTAGCCGACGGCGACACCGCGGGGAGCTTCCTGGGAGACGCGAGATATTAAGTTGGGGTCAGGGGCAAGTGGGGAAGAAGACCGTGTGGCCCCCCTAGCCCGTAACTTAAAGGGCCCTCGCTCGACCGGTAGTACCAGCCAAGAGCCAGAACTACCAACTACACGGGTAGTTTAGGATGGAGCGGTATTACTGGTCCGAGCATAATTTTAGGACATTAGGCCCGGACCGGTAGTACCGGCTGTGGCCGGAACTACCAGTGATATCCAGGAAAAACTCTCCAGATTTTGACTGGCAAGAGAGTGACCTTGTGCAGGAAAAAAAAGGGTTAAGGGGAGCAGAAAAGGCTTGGGATAGGAGGCAAAAATTAAGAAGAAAGACAAAATAAGATCCAACAACAAAAAAACACCCAAAAATATAGAATACGAAGGTGAATCAAACAAAAAAATGTCGGTGGCCTAGGCCACCATATATGAGTATATTTGGCTTGACACCGCGAAGATGTATCTTGGGTTCATTACCAAAACTCATCATTTAAGCTCATTTTGTCTCCTTGAGAGACCATAGAGAATGAATACATTAATATGTGCATAATAGAGAGAGTGTTGGTTCATATGAGGAACTACACTCCCCCTAAAACCATGCATGCATCCAAACATGATATTCTTTGAGACCCGGGTAGGTGTGCAAGATACTCAGGCCATGTTGCTTGAATCAATGATATTTAGTTCATGCCTCAACTCTCGAAACCTTGCTTCATCAAGTGGCTTCGTGAAAATATCCGCAAGATTGGCCTTGGTAGGAACATACTCCAAATAAATGTCTCCTCTTGCAACATGATCCCGAATGAAATGATGATGAATCTCAATGCGCTTGGTCTTATTGTGTTGCACTGGGTTGTGAGCAATAGCAATGGCACTCTCATTGTCATAAAGAAGTGGCACCTTGTTGAAAGAGAGTCCAAGCTCCTTCAAGGTTTGCTTCATCCATAGTAATTGAGCACAACAACTTGCGGTGGATACGTACTCAGCTTCAGCGAAGGACATAGACACGCAGTTTTGCTTCTTTGAGGACCAACACACCAACGATCTTCCAAGAAATTGACAAGTACCGGAGGTTGACTTCCTTTCCACTTTGTCTCCTGCCCAATCCGTATTTGTGTATCCAATGAGGTCAAAGCTAGCTCCCTTGGGGTACCACATCCCAAAGTTAGGGGTATGAACCAAATATCGAAAGATTCTCTTGACCGCCACCATGTGGCTTTCCTTTGGTGCAGCTTGGAATCTTGCACACATACCCACACTTAACATAATATCCGGTCGAGATGCACAAAGATAGAGCAAAGAACCAATCATCGAGCGATAAAGCTTTTAATCCACATTCTTACCCTTGGGATCGAGATCAAGATTAACCTTTGTGGGCACAAGAGTTTTGACTCCATTTACTTGATAAAGGTTGAACTTCTTGAGCATATCTTGGACATATTTATCTTGGTTGATGAAGGTTCCTTTCCTCAATTGTTTGACTTTGAAGCCAAGAAAGAATTCCAACTCCCCCATCATAGACATTTCAAAGCGGTCGGTCATGAGCTTAGCAAAATCCTCACTAAAAGCTTTGTTAGTAGACCCAAAGATAATATCATCAACATAGATTTGGCAAATGAACAAGTTTCCTCCAACTTTCTTAGTAAAAAGAGTGGGATCAATGAGGCCTACTTCGAAACCACGGTCTAACAAAAACTCTCTAAGGCACTCATACCACGCATGTGGGTCTTGTTTGAGACCATATAGTGCCTTTTCTAGATTGTGGACATGGTCCGGAAAGAGGGGATCCTCAAAGCCCGGAGGTTACTTGACATACACCAATTCTTTTAAGGGCCATTAAGAAAAGGACTCTTTACATCCATTTGTTCCAATTTAAAGTTATGATGGGTAGCATAAGCAAGAAGCATGCGAATGGATTCTATTCGAGCAACGGGAGCATAAGTTTCACCATAGTCTATGCCCTCAACTTGAGCGTATTCTTGGGAAACTAACCTTGCGTTGTTGTGGACGACTATACCATTGGCATCCCTCTTGTTCTTGAAGATCCACTTGGTCCCAATCACATTTTGACAATCTTTGGGTCTCTTCACAAGTGACCACACCTTGTTCCTCTTGAAGTTGTGGAGTTCTTCATTCATAGCATCAAGCCAATCATCATCTTCAAGAGCTTCGAAGCCCTTTTGGGGATAAAACATGAGAAATAAACGCATGATGATAACTAAAAGAGGTTAGTTGTCTCCTTGTAGTGGAGCCCCTATTGAAATCTCCATAAACATTATCAATGATATGGCCATCTTTGATAAGCTTGGCGAGACGGTATGCTTGACGGAGAGCTTGGGTCTCAAGACGAGATTCTTGAGCAACCACTTGGTCATCACCACGGCTCGAGTCCCCGCCTTGCCTATAAGCACGAACATGATCACAATGTTCATCAACATCAACCGTAGGAGAGACATCATCATTTGGTGGAGAGACATTATCTTTGCCTTTGTCATTGCTAGCTCGACCTTCTTCAACTCGACCTTGTGCATCATTGACATGAGGAGCTTCACAATCTTGGTGAGGTAGGGCTTGATCGACTTGAGGTAGACTTGATCTTGGAGAGTCATGGACATGAAGATCTTGAGAAGAGCTTAGAGAACCTTGAGAAGCAATAAGTTGACCTTGAGGTGCAAGATGGTCTTGTGAGAGTGAAGGCTCCGCTTGAGTGGAGCTTGGTCCTTCTCCTTCGGCCATAAGGGGATCCTCAATGGGGTGGAAGAAACCCACACCCATTCTTCATATGGCTTGAGGAGTAATTTCATCACTTGGATCACGAACACCGTCTTGCCTCACAAGAGACTCATGATCTTCATCAAACTCGATATTGCTAGATTCTTCAACCCTTCCCATTGCTTTGTTGTAGACTCTATAGGCATGGGATTGATTTGAGTACCCAACAAAGATCCCTTCTTGAGCCCTAGACTCAAACTTTGACAAGCGGACACCTTTCTTGAGAAGGAAACATCTACAACCAAACACCCGGAAGTACTTGAAATTTGGCTTGCGTCCGGTGAGAAGTTCATATGGAGTCATGTTCTTCTTCAAGGGATTGAGATATAGAGGCAATCGCATCGGTGGCCTTTCTCTGATTTTTACCTAGCATGTCAATAACTTCTTCTTTCTCATATAGCATTTCCCTAGCATGGTCAAGTTGGTTTACAAGAGTTTCAAAGTACTTGAACGATGGTGATACCGCCGAGTAATCCTTTCCCCGTCTCCCTCTTTGGAGAAGGAGTCACCTAGCCCCTCAGTGCTCTCGTTTGGGAGCTTGGTGGTTTGAGCCACAAAGCCTAAGCCCAAGTGTTTTGGGGCAGCCGTGGGATTCACCCCGAGGCGACCACTTGCACGGGAGCGGAAGGGGCTTCAGCGGCAAGAGATGCAACATGAGGGGTTTCTAGCATGGGGCTAGGCTTATGGGATTGCAAAAGGGTCATCATTTCCTTAAACTTGGACATCATGGATGTCTCCAATCGATTGAGGTCATCCATGGACGCCAAGTTCTTGGTGGTTGCACCCACACTCCCATCTTCGTCGGCCATTGTATCTTAGGCGGTTAAGCCCGAAGTAAGAGCCGAGGCTTTGATACCAATTGAAAGGACCAACTTTGGTTGACTAGAGGGGGTGAATAGGAGACTACCAATTTTTAATATTTTCTTGCAATTTTAAGCTTTGCACAAAGTATAGTTCACTAGAGATGCAACTAGATGAATATCCTATATGGTAAACAAAGCAACAAGTAAACAAGACGGTAATTGCAATAAGTAAAGGAGTGGAACAAAAGAACCAGCGAGGGGACACGTAGATGTAATTCCTGTAGTTCACTTCCAAGGAAGATACGTCTACGTTGGAGAGGTATCAGGGCCACACAAGGTCACCCAAGCGCCACAAAGGCCTCGCCTTCTTCTCCGGTGAGCACCACCACAAAGGCGGCATCACAATCCACTAACAGGTGACCTTGAAGGCACCAACCGAAACCTTTACAACAAGGTTGAGGGGAGACTCCACAACTCAATTGGAGACCCTCAACAACACCACGAAGCTTAACAACAAATTCCCCAGCTCCAAGGATGCCCTACACCATCTAGGGTTCCAAGAACTCAAGAGTAACAAGATCCACGAAGGATGAGTGGGGGAAATCACAATTCCTTTGGTGGAAGTGTAGATCTAGGTCACCTCTCCCAATCCTCAAAAGATAAAGAGATTTGAGTGTGTAGGGAGAGAGATCTAGGCAAGTCAAGCTCTTCTATTAATGGAGGAGAGAGAAAATGAATAGATAAGGCAAGAGGAGGAAGAAGGGGGCCTTAAATAGACCACCTACAAACGGCCATTTTCTGCCCTGTTCGGACACCATCGGTACTACTGGTGGCGGGCCAGTAGTACCGGTGAGCGGACAACCAACATCTCAATGAAGGCCACGTAACGGTCAGGTTGACTAGTCAAAAGGCCCTCAAGAGCTGGCCGGAAGTACCGGTCCTAGTTCCGGTCCAACTACTGGCACATAGGCAATGCGAGGCAGAAACTTATATGACCCTCACATCCAGTTGTCGGAACATGGTCTGGAACTGGGGCCGGAACTACCATGTGCCAGAAGGTGGTTGATACTACCGTCAGGAGGGGGCGCTACTACCGCTCAAGGGAACAGGAGCTAGACATAGGATCTGGCCGTAACCGATGCAAGTTCCGGCACAAATTTCGGGAAATAGGCAAAATGAAATAGAAGTATTACTGAGCCACAAAATGGTTTACTAGAATTAGGACCAGAACTTCTGTCGGAAGTTCCGCTCGATCAGCCCTGAAAATCCCTTGGGCGGTACTACTACCACCTGGCCAGTACTACCGGTCAGGGCAGAAAATCGTCAAACACTATAGGGAACTCTCTCTCACAGGAAAACTGGGATGGTTGTGGAAGTGCATATATGGTAAGGTGGACCCCCTCTTGATAGTATGGTAGCCTAAACCACAAAAGCAAGAGAAAGTGTAAATAAGCGCCACCGTCTTCAAGCTTCTTCTAGAGAAAAGTCCACCAACAAGCACGTCCATAGATAAGCCCTGGAACTTGGACATATAGTTAAACCACAAGTGAAGTTTTCATCAGCACCAAAAACATAAGGAGAAAACAATATCCTTTCAGCTATGCACAAACTTCAAAACACACTTTGAAGGTAATATGCCCAAGTGGCAATAATAAAGTGGTTGTTATCTAATTCCATGTTTATGATAAAAGTTTATTTGTCATGATATAATTGTATTAATTGGAAACATTAATACATGTGTGTTCTATAAAAAATAAAGAGTTCCGAGTTATGCCTCTCATATAAACTGACTCATTGGTTAACAAGATGATCAAGGTTTCTTGATCATGGACATTGGATGTTGTTAATAATGAAGTCACAACATTGGTGGAATGATATGATTAACATTCACCCAAACTATAGTAGTATGATCAAATTCATTATGTTTAAATTACTATAACATCATGCAAAGTAACTTTAGTACTTAGACCACGAGATCATTTCAATCACTAACACTATAAGAGTAACTTGATAACATCAAACGTCACACCATAATAGGGTGACAATAAAGGTGGGTTCAGATACTCCGAAAGTGTTATGTAGAGGCTCATGGATCAAGAGTGGGATTTGTCCATCCGATGACAAAGAGATATAGTTTGGGCCCTCTTAGTGTTATCACATTGACATAGCTTGCAAACAAGTGATAAGACCACTAGAATGTTATATCACGGGAATGAGAAAAGAGTAATTTTCGGTAACAATATCAAACTAGGTATGAGGATACCGATGATCGAATGTCGGGCATATAATATATCGTGATGCAAAGGGATTTAGTTACGATGTCGAAGGTTGACACGATCACTAGAGTCATCATTGAATGTGTGGGAGTCATTATGGATTTCAAGGCCCCGCTATTGATTATTGATCGGAGAGGGGTCTCGATCATGTCTCCATTATTTGTGAACCTTAGGGTGACACACTTTAGGGATACCAACACCATTTGGAGCAAATAAGATACTAGAGAAAGATTATGAAAGCGCTGGAATTATTTCGATGGACATCGGAATTGTTTCGGGTCAAATTGCTGAAATTGGTTTTGTATGTGATATCGAAATGTTACAAGGGATTTCATGTGAATATTTATTAATTAAAGTAATTAAAAATCCAAATAAAAGAAATAAAAATGTTTTTTATTTAATGAGATCTTGCATTAAATTTGGTGGGAAACTAATGCAAAGTGAGTGGTGTTTGTGTTAATAGGAGTGGGCTTAGTGGAAGGTCCACTCACCATTATGGAGGGAGAGGTTGGGGCAGTGTGGGGCCCCCAGATTAATCCTCTGAGAATCCCTATTATGCATACACCATGATCCCATGATCAGTTAGTTGTGGCACGCAACCGACAAGTATCAAAGTAAACATCCATTACTTAAGAGGATACATGTCATACCTTACATGCCATTATGGCTACATTAGTCATCATCAGTGAAACTTTATTGAAGCATAGAGCCCGAGCCATGCATTAACCTACAGGCAGCTGACTGGGAGAACTTCCTAGCTCGCATAGTCGTCCTTGTCACCTTCTTCTCGAGATCTGACCAAGTTAATAGCCATGGACATGCCAGTGAGAACTTTGAATGTACTCACAAACAACCTTAATAGAATAATAATAACAAGAGGATATGTGATATGGTTGTGGTAATAGGAGAGCTCCAAGACAGGTTCTTTTCTCAAATAGTTTCTCTTGTAGATATAGCATCTACATATTTTTGCTAAAACCTTTGTAAAACATTTTGAAAGTCTTTTTCAAGAGTTTTGGAAAAACACTAGGATTGGGTCACCCATTAGTTTCTTCCTTCCGGTCAACCCATAACCAAACTCCTTTCCATCATTTCCGACCATCCCATGGTCAAAACATTTCCAAAGCCATTGCTTTTCCAAGATCCTTTTTGAAATCAAAACCATCACACTCTACAGTAGTTTGTCTAACCCGTCCATAACCGCGGACACAACTATTTGATACGTCTAAAACGTATCTACTTTCCCGAACACTTTTTCTATTGTTTCTTCTCTAATTTGTGTTTTGGATACAACTAATGCGGACTAACGTTGTTTTTAGTAGAATTGTCTTGGTGTCTCGTTTTTGTGTAGGAAATCAAATTTTAGGAAAAATCCCGTAAAATATCACCAAACTCCTATTTTACCAGAAGACTCACGGAGCCAGAAGATAAGACGAAGAAGAGCCACGAGGGGCCCACACCACCTGGCCATGCGGGCCAGGCCAGGGCGCTCCAGGGGGTGGTGTGGCCGTCTCGGACTCCGCCTCGACCTCTCCTTTCGCCTACATAATCCCTCTGACCTAAAAATAGGGGGGTTGACATTTTTCTAGATAGAGTTCCGCTGCGCCTCCACCACCAGAAACCGCAATACGAACCAGAAACTCTGTTCTAGCACCCTGCCGGGATGGGAAATTGGAGGAGATCATCGTCATCATCACCATCGCTTCTCCATCAACCATACATGATTCCCCCATCCATTAGTGAGTAATCCCCCGCTATAGGCTATCGGGATGGTAGGGATTGGATGAAATCGTTCATGTAATGGCATCAGATTGTTAGGGCATGGTGCCTAGTATCTATTATTAGTGCTTTTTGACTTTGTTGCAACTTGCTATGCTTAATGCTTATCACTAGGGCCCGAGTGCCATGATTTCAGATCTGAACATGTTATTGATTCATGATGATAGTATTGTTTATGATCTTACCTACAAGTTGTATACACATATTGTTGTCCGGAACCAAAGGCCCCGAAGTGACAAGAATCCGGATAATCGGAGGGGATGGCTATGATATGAGGATCACGTGTGTTCACAGAGTGTTAATGCTTTGCTCCGGTGCTCTATTAAAAGGAGCACCTTAATTGCCAGTAGATTCCCTTGAGGCCCCGCTGCAACAGGCTGGCAGGACAAAAGATGTTGTGCAAGTTCTCATTGCGAGCACGTATGACTATATATGGAACACATGCCTATGATTATTTAGTACTTGGATGCTTTACCTTATTTATCTCCAAATGCCATATATCTTGATCGCTACATGAATTGTCTTGTCCATGCAACGCCCGTCCATCTATCCCTATGCCTACCGCGCTTTAATCCTACTATTTACTGCAATTGTTACTATTACTACTACAAAATTGTTGCTACTGATAAACTACTGCGAGCAAGACTGTTTCCAGGTGCAGCTGAATTGACAACTCAGTTGTTAAGGCTTAGAAATATTCTTTGGCTCCCCTTGTGTCGAATCAATAAATTGGGTTTGACTTCCCTCGAAGACTGTTGTGATCCCCTATACTTGTGGGTCATCACTATTCGAATAGATTTACACTCTATAGTGGTTGTATACTTTACCCACACCATCTAGGTACCCTGCCTTGATCCCTCATGGATTGTGGGTTGAGTAATCGGTCAAGACCCTCGGGATGCCCACTCCAGTATAAGCGCCTACCCTATGAGTCGTTCCTCTCAACACCAGGTTGTCGGGTACCAAGGACCAACCGGGGCGCCTTTTCCACATAAAAAAGTGTGCACTTTCAATGAGAGGCTTATAGCAACGCTCGGCTGCCCGCAGACAATTTGTTTCTTCACCTGGTCGACGCTTCATCGACCATTACAGGAGAAGACCTAGCCTCCAGGGATCTCCATACCCTGTAGTAGTTGCAATGCAACTCATACTAGAGTAAACAAACTTTGAGCCTGGCCCCTTCCCATATAGGAGTAATGTGGGTGCTCTGGTTAAGTTCTTATAGCTAAAGATGTAAAGAACCGGGTGCGTTTTCATAACCATTTTTCCTCCTCTTTCCTTCAACACCTTTTGTAAAACAAAAGACTTTTCTTTCTCAAAATTCTCTTTGCAGGTCATACCTTAGCAAGGTTTTACCATGAAACATTTTTATAAACTTTCGCTGGGGTCTTCCCATCCTCTAGTTTTGCTTTGGCTAAAGAGGGGTATCCAAAGGGGTATGGTGTTATACACCATATACCATACTAGGGGCAGGTAGGTGTCATCAAGGGAGCTATACTTAGTAGCACAAATGTTTAATGTCTAGGAGGAGCAAAGCCCCTACCAATATAGATCATCATAATATAAAACAATGCAGTTTGCATAAATAGTAGATAAAACATGCATAAGTAAAACGATAGGACAAGGCTTATGAGAAAGAAGGTGGCTTGCATGTGATCAACAATATGGCAATATGTCCGTGGACTTCTTCTTAGAATACCATAATAACAAATAATAACTATCGTCGTCAAAGGGAGTACATGCAAGAAAGCAATTTCCACAATCAAAACAAGGCACCCAAGCACCAATACAATAAATCAAGCAAACATTCAGCACATAACTAACTTTAGTAGGTTTTGATAGAGAGGGTCCATAACATTTGGAATTACTTTAATTGCATTGGAGGAATTTCTTCCATGAATTAATTGTCAAAACCCACTTAAAGAAGGGGTTTTGTACTAAGGCTTGGGTATTTATGATATCAATGTACAAAAATGATATCATCATATGGGTATTGAAATAACAAGGCTAACAAAAGTGGATTCATGATTTTATCACTTTTCTTCAATTAGCTATGAATTTTCTAGTGAAATAAACCCTAGCTTTAGGGAATAATTTACTAGAAAATATATAGAGTTCAAATAAATTTGTCCTTAGAGGATATTTTATATATTTGAATGTGTGAGTTTTGAGAGTTGGATTCACCTCAAGATAATTAACAGAATTTGCTTTGGAACGTCCCAAATTCAGTTCTGCATGAAGTTTGTTTTTTTAACCAGATTTATCTTCCATTAGAAATTGGAATCAATATTTTTGGAGTTGCTAACTTATGAAATGATTTATCTAGTGATAATACTACATACAGAAGTATTTAATTCATTAAAATTCAACAAAGGCTCAATAAATACTGATTTCCTAGGTTTTGATAGGTATGATTGTTTATGCTTGCGGGGAGTTGGAATTAGGTCAAAACCATCTTTGGTTTGGCCTATAAAATTTCCTAAAGGCGGGATTTCCTGTTTTTGTTATTATTTCTACAAACAAACTAGGAAATATTTTTGGGTGTGGCCAGAGAGATGCAAGGTATCTAAGATACCTTTTAGTAGTTTTGTATTTATTCCATTTGGAGTTGTGAAAATCTAGATAAGATTTATTGATTGGAAAATATAGGTTTTGCTAGATAAATCCTCAGAAAAAAATATAAATTGATCTGGGCAAGTGAATGGCTCTGCATGTGGGACAAAACAGGTAAGAACCAGTAGGAATTTAGATCTGGCTACAGTTTGGTATTTTTCATTTTTATTTGCAATTAAACTAGCAAGCAATATGGTAGATCTAGAAACAAATGATTAAAAGAAAGAGGTGGCAGGCTAGTTTTCCAGGGAAAATGGGTTGCACCGTGTTATTTTTGGCCCAGCAAATAGATCCGCGCATGGGGCCATGGTTTGAAGATGGCCAGCAGGGACCTGCCGGTAGGGAGAGAGGAGGGCTGAAGCGGTATTGGAGGACCACGGTCATTCGATCAAGAGCGAATCGAGGGCCTAAGGCCATCGTCTACCCAGCGACTGCCCCGATAGAACCAAACCCTAACACGGGCATCCAGGGGGTCAGGGGCTCACCTTAGTGTGATTGCACCAGTGGGAAGGCCAAAGGACAACGCAGGGCACCGCCGTGAGCTGAACAAGGGGAGGCTTCACTTGATCTGCTGTAGAGAAGAAGACCCTCACCTACATGTTGACGAGCACACACGGGCACCATCGGGAACCGCCGCCTGGGGTGTTTGATGACCCACAAGTATAGGGGGTGTATCGCAGTATTTTTGATAAGTAAGACACCCAACAAGGAGCAGTAGGTGTTAACGAGTGGCTTGGAGCAGGAATTCTCTGTAAACACTTAGCAAACGGATTTTAGGGGTTTTTGATAATGCAGATAAATAAAGTACGAGTGAATAAAAGACAATAATAATAAATGCAGCAAGTGGCCCAATCCTTTCTTTAGCAAAGCACAAGCCAGTTGTATTACTTAAGATGACCAAACGTTCTCGAGGACACATGGGAATATTTTCAAGTGCTTTCGCTTAATATAGTTGATTAATCTTATTTAGTTTGATAAGTGTTGTGTGGGTGAACCTATGCTAATGTACCAACCTTCCTAGTACTAATACATACTTGTGATTATACCCCTTGCAAGCATCCGCAAGGACAAGAAAGTAATTAAGATAAAAACCTAACCACAGCTTTAAACTCTAAGATCCTGACATCCCTTGTGCAAAGGTTTCCTAACGGGGGTTCAGGTTTCTGTCACTTCGGCAACCCCTACGATTAGTAGCCAATACACAATGCATTCCCCTAGGCCCATAAAGGTGAAGTGTCATGAAGTCGATGTTCACATGAAACCACTAAAAGAGTAACACCACAACTTAAATAACAAACTATTGATCTCTCTCAACACAATTCCACTACTAGCAACATGAATTCTCCCATGTCCTCAAGAACTAAACGAACTACTCACAAGACATCATATGGATCAAGATCAGAGATGAAATAATGATGAGTAACAATCTAAACATAAATGATAATTCAATGGTTCCACTCAATAGCATCAACTACAACAAGTAATCAACACCAGGAAAGTTTCCCCTAAGAACTATGCAAGATTCAACCCAATTCTTATAGCGGTATGGAGTGGTGATGATGGTGTTGGTGGCGATGATGATGGTGATGATGATCCCGATGAA
Organism: Avena eriantha; assembly: GCA_910589775.1. Lineage (NCBI taxonomy): Eukaryota > Viridiplantae > Streptophyta > Magnoliopsida > Poales > Poaceae > Avena > Avena eriantha. The sequence goes on along the minus strand of OU342742.1, from coordinate 349,722,098 downwards.
GTCCAGCTTGATGGTGGTGTTGATGGCGACGATCTCCCCTCTCCGAGAAGGAATTTCCCTAGCAGATTTCTGCCTACCGGAGAGCCGTTTCTCTCTCTGTAGTTTCTGCCCCGCAGAGGCTGTGGAATCTTTCTGTGGTCGCCCCCCGAAGCTTACGGTTTCATGGGGATAATATACGCCAAAGGGGAGAGCTTGAGGTGGGCCAGGGTGGCTACACCACCTGGTGGCGCGGCCAAGGGTGGCCCGCGCCAGGGGGTGGTGTGGCCCCCCTATGGCACATCTCCACTCCCACTTCTGGCATCCTTCGTCTTCTGGAAAAATAGGATTTTCCATATATTTATGGGTTTTTTTATCTTTGCGAATTTCGCCTCCAAACAGTGCCTTTTCCATAAGAATCCTGACTTCAGCAGTCCATCCTCCAAAAGTCATCAACCATGAAAAAATAGATGAAATAACATAAGTATCATCTCTTAATGTGAAATATATCAATGAATAACAGTAAATTATGATATAGAATAGTGATGCCAAATGGACGTATCAACTCCCCCCAAGCTTAGACTTCGCTTGTCCCCAAGCGAGAACTAAGCTCAATAAACATGACCTCCGGTTTATGGAGTGAAGTGTCGATAAAAGAATACAGACAAGAAGCATCACATTCATTAATACACAAATCATAATAGAAGACAACTCACTATTATATAACTTAACTTGCAATAAGTAAAGGAAACACAATAAAGATACATAAAGTAAATCACAGTTGGTAATGGCAGACTTTGCCCTTGGTCAAAGAATAGCTAACAATTTGCAATAGTTCAAACATAAAGGAGTTTTCAATGATAGCTTTCAAAATAATACTCACTAAGATAAGAGCAATGTGCAAAACAAGGAACATAAGAAACATGATTGAATAAATCATCATATGAATGAATGAAACACAACAACTCTAAATACTTGCTGAGATAGAAGGGAATAGGTTTACTGACTCAACTAAAAAGTAAAAGAAAGGCCCTTCGCAGATGGAAGCAGGGATTTCAAGTTTCATAAAGAGCTTCCAAAAATTATGGTAATTATTAGCTTTCAGCTCTCATTGCCCCTATCATAAGCATCTTTAGGTGATTAGGTTAAAGTGATCAAATATGAGGATATGCTTGACAAGTTATAAGTTGAAAATCTCATGTCCTTTGAATACGAGGGCTGATCCTCATGCTACTCAAGTTTAGTTACCGGTAAGTTCTTGTCATAGTAAGTACATGTGTATCATAGAGAACCGCCAATGGGGTACCCCTTGCCTGATGATACAGAAGAATCCCCATATCAAAATGACAAGGCAAGCAGACAATAAGCATCTCAGCAATCTTCTTATTTACCATGGGAAAATGGTGCTTTTTTCTCTCTTTCCTCTTTTCTCATCTCTTTTTTTCTTTTTTCTCAATCTCTATCTCTTTTTTTATAAGAAGCATACTTCATAGATTGCTTATTATGGTTACACTGTAGGTTTCCACCATGATTAGGCATGGATTAGACAAGTCGCCCAGGCGTTTCTATAACACACATACATAACTCCATGGACTTACAAGCTCCCCTTTCATTTCACACCGACGACATCCATAAACAAAAGAGCATGATATAAACTAAATAAAGTGCAATGTTGAAAGCGTTCCCGTGACAGCATGGTTCTGCTAATTCACAACTTACAAAGCGCAAGCATATACGCAACATAGATGGGCACAATGGTTCAAGTTTATTAAGTGCAAGAGAAGTAAAGTGTGTCATCAAGTTCGTGAGAGCTTTAATCACTAATTTTCACATAACAAGTTTAATTCGGAAGGTAGATAAAAACATGAATTTACTTGGAATAGCAATAATGCTAATAGGTAGTTATGGTGGACACACATGAAATAGGTTTTGGTTTAAGGATTGGATGCACGAGAAGCATTCCCTCTCAGTACAGGTTTTTGGCTAGCAAGGCTGGGTAGCAAGCATAAGAGTTGAAGGAAACAAACAAACATACAGGTGATAAAAACAATCATGCAATCTTTCTTGGAAGAACAAAAGATCTTAACCCAAGAATAATAAGCTGATGATCCAATCAAGAAAGAAAGATGATGAAATTATATTTCTTGAAAGCACGTTTATCTTTTTCATTCAATTCTCATAATAGTGTTTCTACTGACCGAGCCAAGTTTGCCAAAACCAACTAAATTTACTTAATGTTCCCAAAGTGATACCAATACTAACAACAAGATCAATCATATAACAGGAATTGAAAACTAATATAAGATATGCAAAAGATTAAATGATAGAACTTCTCATTAATATTCCATAACGGCAACTCACACCAAGGGATACATAGATAACTAACGGGAGGGGGGACACTTCCATAATGCAAACCATCCTACATAATAACTTCTCTATTCATGATATGACTCTACTAAAAAGGTAAAAAGATAGAAGATAGTGATGTGATACCGCGGCACTCCCCCAAGCTTGGAACAAACCAAGGGGATGTCATTACCTGATGACGAATTACTCATTCGGCGGTGGTGGTGTTCTCTCGTCATCATCCGACTTCCTCCCTGATGTTCCAATCCATATCTTCGCACCTAGTTGTGATACTTTCTTGTTTCACCTGTCCCACGAGAGTCTCCTGCTCAAGATTGCGATGGAGCTCATGACGGTGTCCCAGCTCATAATCCTTTGAAGAGGAATCCCTGAACGACATCTGAACAGAACAAATCGAAACAAAAACATGACGGGAACATGATACACGAACCTCGGGGGATTGGGGGGATTATATATTATGAAGTTTTACAACAAAAAGGAAGGTACTGGAAGAAAACGGGTCGGAGACGGACTCCGGGGCGGCAACACCACCTGGTGGCGTGGCCAGGTGGGCCCGCGCCACAGGGTGGTGTGAGCCACCCTGGCTCCGTTTCCGTCCCACTTCCGCTTCGTTGCTTTCCCTGTTAGATAAAAATTGTAAATATATAACTTGACAGATTTTTCACGGAACTTTTCTTACCAGAACTGTTACCTTTTCGAAAACGGACTCTGCAGGTCTCTGAACTTGGTCTTAGTAAATTTTTCCAGAGTCACCACTTGAAGAACATCAATATCTTCATCTTCATACACATATTGCTCGAGTTATTTAACCTTTCACTATCTTATTATACCATTTTCTCCTACAACCTGGAAATTTCTTTCACACAAAACCTCACACAATTCACATTAGCAACATTAGTGCATGCAAAGTAATAAACCTTTTAAGTTTAATTTCAACTGGAATCTAGCATAACATAAGCTACTGAAACAGCTCCTTCCGAAATCCCAAAAGGAATTCAAAAAGGAAATCGATTTAAGAGGCAAATGCAAGAGTGGTAAAAATCTGTCAAAACAGACCAGCTGGTAAAGATCAATTTTTTCGAAACTCTTATGTTGCTCAAATCAAAAAGTGCAAAAAAACGAAAGTTAAATAACAACCTGGGGCAGAAGCACAAAAACTTACAGCTCAATCCAATGTACATAGATTTTTCACGAATTTTTACAGCGAAGCACAAAAATCTGTTTCAAGACAGCAACTTTCCCAAATATTACTTCTCTCTCATTAGAGGTTGATATTGACACAAAAACCAAACAAAAAGGATAAGGAGAGGTTATTACCGAAGTAATAACTTCCAAGACTCAAATAAACAAAATCAAACTAAAAGCAAAACTATATTGGGTTGTCTCCCAAAAAGCTCTTTCTTTATAGCCATTAAGATGGGCATGATAATTTCAATGATGCTCTCATAAGAATATGAATTGAAGTAAAAGAGAGCATTAAGAAGCAAAAATACACATGTTTAAGTCTAACCCACTTCCTATGCATGGGAATTTTGTAAGAAAATAAATTGTTGAAACCAAAGGCTACTAGCATAGGAAAGTAAAACAAGTGCAACATAAGAACTTTCAGCATATAGCGAGTAAACTTAATATTATTTAGATGCATAACAGCAGTTTTCCCTTCTCATAATAACTTTCAGTATCATGCATTAATTTAACAATATAACTATCACAAGAACCATCGTAGCAATGATCACTTATCCTAACAGAAAACACAGGGACAGTAGTTCTTATAACACTACTTTGTGAAACAGTTTTAGAAGTATCCTTACAAAGAATAGTGTGTCCATCTTCTACATATTTAGTGACAAAGTCTTTCACATTTACTATCATAGGTTCAACAGCTACTAGTTCATCAGGCTCAACAGCTTTATTTGTACTTTCATTAACTATACTAGCTATCATAGAATGTTCCTTTACCTTAACTGGGAAAGGCATTTTCTCATTGTAAGGTTCAAGTAAAATATGATTAGCAGTATAAACTTCAGTATTTCTTGCAGGAAGAAAATTAACAATATCTTTATAAGGTGCATGATACTTATTCCACTTCTTTTTAGGAATTTCAATATAATAAGCAAAAGCTTTAAAATAACTTCCAATAGCTTGAGAGTCTAGGCCATAAGTATTTCTAATATTTTGAAAGTCATTAGTTCCCATAAAAGATTCAATGCATTCATAATCATAATTTATACCTGACTTTCTTCCTTTATCATTCTCCCATGCTTCAGCATTGTCTTGAATACGGTCTAGAAGATCCCATTTAGCTTCTTCTTCCATGCGTGTAAATGATCCAGTACAAGAAGCATCCAATAGATCCTTGTCATGAAGAGAAAGTCTTGCATAAAAGTTATTGATAATAATATTATTAGGGAGCTCATGAATAGGACATTTGAGCAATAGTAACTTCAATCTCCCCCAAGCTTGAGTTGTACTCTCTCCATCAAGAGGCCAAAAGTTGTATATTTGATTCCGATCTTTATGAATCTCACTAGGAGGATAAAATTTTGAATAAAATAGAGGTACTACTTCCTCCCATTCAAGAGATTGGCCATTCTTCAACAGCTTATACCATTCCTCGGCTCTTCCTTTCAGTGATAATGAGAATAACTTCTTCTTAACTTTATCTTTTGTAATACCTGCACACTTGAACAACCCGCATAATTCGTGTATAAAGAGCAAATGATCACCGGGATGGACAGTTCCATCTCCAAAATAGTAGTTATCCATAACACGATCATTAATTCTGGTAGGTATCTTAAAAGTATCATTCTCAGCAGGTGGTGTTTCATCTACTACCTTGGCACTGGTAGTAGCATTACGAAATAAGAAACTAAGCTAATTATCCATAATTAAATAAAGTAACTAACAAGAATAAACAATACTCATAGTAGAAGTTTCCTTGACCAGTTCCACTCTCCAATAGCGCTTCATTCCCCGGCAACAGCGCCAGAAAATATTCTTGATGACCCACGAGTATAGGGGGTGTGTCGCGGTATTTTTGATAAGTAAGCGTGTCGAACTCAGCGAGGAGCAGAAGGTGTTGACGAGTGGCTTGGAGCAGGAATTCTCTGTAAACACTTAGCAAACAGATTTTTAGGGGTTTTTGATAATGCAGATAAATAAAGTATGAGTGAATGAAAGACAATAATAATAAATGCAGAAAGTGGCCCAATCCTTTCTTTAGAAAAGGACAAGCCAGTTGTATTACTTAAGATGACCAAACATTCTCGGGGACACATGGGAATATTGTCAAGTGCTTTCGCTTCATATAGTTAATTAATCTTCTTTAGTTTGATAAGTGTTGTGTTGGTGAACCTGTGCTAATGTACCGACCTTCCTAGGACTAATACATACTTGTGATTATACCCCTTGAAAGCATCCGCAAGTACAATAAAGTAATTAAGATAAAAACCTAACCACAGCTTTAAAATCTAAGATCCTGACATCCCTTGTGCAAAGGTTTCCTAACGGGGGTTCAGGTTTCTATCACTCCGGCAACCCCTACGATTAGTAGGCAAATACACAATGCATTCCCCTAGGCCCATAAAGGTGAAGTGTCATGTAGTCGACGTTCACATGACACCACTAGAAGAATAACACCACAACTTAAATAACAAACTATTGAATCTTTCTCAACATAATTCCACTACTAACAACATGACTTATCCCATGTCCTCAAGAACTAAACGAACTACTCACAAGACATCATATGGATCAAGATCAGAGATGAAATAATGATGAGTAACAATCTGAACATAAATGATAATTCAATGGTTCCACTCAATAGCATCAACTACAACAAGTAATCAACACCAGGAATGTTTCCCCTAAGAACTATGCAAGATTCAACCCAATTGTTACAGCGGTATGGAGTGGTGATGATGGTGCTGGTGGAGATGATGATGGTGATGATCCCGATGAAGTCCAGCTTGATGGTGGTGTTGATGTCGACGATCTCCCCTCTCCAGGAAGGAATTTCCCTGGCAGATTTCTGCCTGCCGGAGAGCTCTTTCTCTCTCTGTAGTTTCCGCCCCGCAGAGGCGGCGGAATCTTTCTATGGTCGCCCCCTGAGGCTTAGGGTTTCTTGGGGATAATATACGCCAAAAGGGAGAGCTAGAGGTGGGCCAGGGTGGCCACACCACCTGGTGGCGCGGCCAAGGGTGGCCCGTGCTAGGGGTGGTGTGGGCCCCTGTGGCCCATCTCCACTCCCACTTCTGGCATCCTTCGTCTTCTGAAAAATAGGATTTTCCATATATTTTCTAGGATTTTCTGATCTTCGCGAATTTTGCCTCCAAATAGTGCCTTTTCATCGGAATCCTGACTTCAGTGGTCCATCCTCCAAAATTCATCAACCATGCAAAAACAGATGAAATAACAGAAGTATCATCTCTTAATATGAAATATATCAATGAATAACAGTAAATTATGATATATAATAGTGATGCAAAATGGGCGTATCAGTGTTCCTGTGGTCAGAGACGAGCAGGGTGAGGGAGTCGTCGACGGGGTTCTCGTAGGAACATAGAGGAGGATTCAGTGGTGGTCTAGGTGATGTCAAGCATGGTTCTCTATGGGAATCCGAGAGGAAATTGATCTCGCTTCTCACCGTGGTAGAGGTCAGGGGGAGAGTCTAGCTTCGTGGTTTTGATAGATGGGTGTGTGGGGAGTGAGAGGAGTGAAATGAAGGTCAGAGGGAAGGTTATGAGGGCCTTGTGCATATTTAAATCGGGGAGATTAGTTTTAGGGTGAGCCACACACACAAAGGAGTATGGTAGTGTCTAGAGTGAGAGAATTGGCCACAGGGGCAGTGCAGGGGTGTTGGGTGTGCGTTGGGGTCCTACCTAGGGAAGAGGGACAGTGGGGCTACTGTTGCCTTCAATTATAACTAGGTTTGTGTGTAGGTGGTCCTCTCTCTATTTCCACACACTAGGAAAAAAAGGGAACAGTGCCCTACTATAGTGTAGCACGACCAGGGTGAGGTGGGTGGTTGTGGAGAAGTGCTGGACATGATTTTGATGAGTTAGGATGAGTTTGAGCTCATGGTTTTGAATATCTCCCATTTTTTCCATTTTGATGATCATGAGAACCTCATGATTTTTTATCTTGGAAAGCTGAGGTGAGGATGCTGGTAGATGAATATGGTCCAAGTACACCTCCATGAATTATTTGGGAAATATTGGATGAATTTTGGTCTACTTTATATCAAGTATTCAATTAGTATAGAAATGGTTTTTAGGATGTGGTTTTATATTTTTTAATTGGACAAGGAAGGTTTTTGGGTTGAGATTGTCTCGAATGGGGATTCACACTTTGGGGAATATTCCCAAGATTTATTGGAGAAGAAAACTATTTAAAACATTTATTTCTGTGTTTTCGTCATTTAGGAAAAAGGGTAAAAATAATTATTAAAACTCTTCATAAATATTTATTTTTGAAGTGGGAGGATAGGGGAGGATATATTGTCCCCCCAATGTGCCTAATTTGGAGAAGTATTTTGGAGAGAAATAAACTTTCTTTTGTAGAAGGAGTTTTGGAGTTTTTGACAAGTAATTATGGATAATATTTGATAAATTTATATCTCCATGATATATGATGTCCATAGGAGGTATCCATCATTTGCTACCTTGGGTTTCGAGAATCAAACTTGATTTTGGTGAAAAACATGGAAAAGAGGATCTTAGACAAGGTTATTTTTATACCACACAAACCTTGTTGGATCTTGGGGCTCAGAGCACCCCTTGGGTCATGGACCAAATGGATAGATAGTCCAATCTAGTTATATTACCATGGTACAAAGGTTTGGGGTTGATCCGGATTGAGCTCTCCAAGGATTGGTGGCAAAGATTGAATAAAATAAGGGTGTCATAACAGATTATCAAATAGCCTTAAAACCATGTGGGTTTTAGAAGCACAAGGATCCAATTGGAACAAGTGAAGTAGGTATGGATAAACCTTTATAAGTAGAGCACAATCATGCAAGGAGTTGGTCCAAATAATATAGTATGGTGATGTGAGCTTCTGCAAATTAGGCTAGTTGATAAGATTTGCAGAACATATTATTTTCTTGCCTAGAATACCCTCAAGAACAAGTGGGTTGGAAGGTGATCCAGCCAAGGGAAAACGTGGGCCTTCGTATTACTTATAAAGTTTTACAGGATGGTTCAAGTGCATTTCCAAAAATGCCCAAGGGTTGGGAAAAAGGGAGTCCCAAAAATGTGATATCGTTAACAGTTTTCTAGACCATCATCAAGTGGATTATTCTGAAGTGTAGATTGAGTAGGAAGGATCCATGCTTTATATTGTACTTTATTGACCTGGAAGCTTTTAGAAGGGATTAACTCTCTAAGGTGATTTAATTAAGGGGTTAGATAGTCACCTTAGTGGCTAGAGATTAGATCAAGATTTGGTAAATTCCTTTGGGTTTGGTATTTCTTAACTTAGTTGATTGCTATAGGATGAGCTCCTAGAGTAGCTCATACTACTTCCTAAGCAAACAAGGCAAAAAGCAGATCAAGGCAATTCATCTTACAAGCAAATCCAACTACTACTAGGGTTACCATCAAGCCTAGCTTGAGGTAAGGATGAATATTTTGAAAGGTTGGAGTTTTGAATAAGGTAAGGTCCTTGGTACCTCTACCAAGAATTGAATTTAAAAGCTTTATAAAAGGTTTTGGAAAAACCTAGAGGTAAGAGTAGTTGGAAGTTCTGTCTTGAAAGCATAAGGAGATTATATCTTATAGATCCCCATTATATTGTTAATAGAGGCTGGGTAATTAATGGCTGTTGCAAAAGCACCTTGGCTCAGGTTTTTGAAATACCAAAATATTTGAGAATATGTAAAATGATCCAATATAGTTTTGTTAAATAACTTTTTTCAACTAAGGGTGGGGTAAGGAGTATATCATCTCCTACACATTCAGGTGTATAAGCACAGACAACCAACAAGCAAAAACTGCATCATGAACAAGAAAAAGTTTCTATTCCCCCTAATTTTTGCATTCTAGACAACTAATCAGGTTTGCTCAAATTGGGATGTTACAGACCTTTCTCCCTTAAAATAATCTCGTCCTGATATTCAGGAGAGTAGGGTTAGGGGATGTTGAGTTTGGGTTAGTGTTATGGCTTGCAAGTGGTGCTAACTTACGGGCTTCGTCTTTGAGCTTGGTTACTATGTCGGTAGAGATGAACTTTTATCCTCTTGGATGAGCTAAGAGTTGAGCATGCTTCGGACCTAGTTGCGAGGGTTGATCTTCTTTTCACTTTAGACTCGAGATCTCGAGGGCTTAGGCTGGGCGAACTACCTCTAACTTGGAACTTAGCGAAGTATCCTCCTACGAGTAGAGCCTACATCTTGATGTCTTTTTTTGTAAGGGTACATGGTGTTTCCTTAGAGGCTTTTCGTATCCTAGTTGACGACTTAGAGTCAAAACTCCTGAGGTTGTTTCTAGCGGGTGGTCACTCTATTTTGTGGGAAAGACATAGACTTTCCCCCTTAGTGTTAAACTAGGGTAGCCCAGGGATACGTCAGTCCTTCCTTCTTGGAGTCGTCGAACGAAGTTTTGAAGATTGTCGCCAACCTTCATTCCAGAGTGGGAATCTTCAGATGATGTTTGCCAGCTGGGTCCTAAGAGGATCATATACTACTTTTATTCATACTTAGCCTATCGAAACAGTTCAAGTCGCAATTATCCTAAACGGGTTAGGACTAAAGATTTAGTGGTTTCAGTGATCCATCAGGTGAGGCTTCTGCGAAGGTAGCAAGATGCTTCTTAAAATCTTTAGTTAGTTTCCCCTCTGATGACTCGCAAGGTGATGCTTGGCGAAAAGATGTCGGATCTAGAAATCTTTCTGAAGTACCTTCCGGTACATAGTCTTCTAGGTTTTAGTGCAAAAATGCACATTAGAGCTTTACTAAGAATCTTCGAGAAGGGTGTGGAGCTTCTGTCTTGGAGTGATAGCTTGATGCTAGAGTAAGGCGGTATTTTGCCCGGGTCTTGAGTTGAGGTCTTCGAGTGACACCTTATTTAACAAACCTTGGTGTTGGTGGTTCCCTAACAAAGTTTTAAGGCGTTAGCGCAGGGCAAGTTAGCGGTTTACGACTCTTCTTGCTAGTAGTTAGTTAGGGTGGAAGCATTCAGCTTCAGAGAAGTGGCCTTCACTTGAAATATTGCTGTTGATTTTGCTCATTGGCGGAGTAGACTCGATGTCTTTGGGATTTGGATTATTCTGGCCTTATAGTGAGGAACTTCCCATTGGTTTGGGTAGGGTCGACTAAAATAGTTAGTCATATTGGGATAGCAGAAATTCTAATATGCCGAACGTTAGTGGAGTCGGGTCTTCACTTCTAGTCTTGGTTGGCGAGCCTTGTGGTTTCTTGTGGATGGTGGAGATCCTTCGGTGGTAAACTTCCGGCTTCAACAAGACTCTTTCTATCGTTGGTAGATGAATGATCGTGTGTAGTGCTGGTGAAGGGTCTTGAGCACTGAGTTTTGAGAAGGTAAGCCATCCTGCTGAGGCGGAGTCTTCAGGAGGTTCTGACTGGAAGATGTCGAAGTCTTGGTTCTTGGGGCACTCTTCCTCTCATGTACTCCCGAGGTTAGTCTGGGTTCTCGTTAGCGATAAATAGCATGGCCGGTTTCCTAAGTTACTAGGTGGGGTATTGATCCTCACAACACATTCAACTAATGTCAGAAAATCTGAAACATTCATACAAGGTGAACAGACCGAGTGGGTCGTAATGTTCTTCGCAAACAACAAACATCAACCAACACCTTAAACAAATTAGGCAAGCAAACATGGTCTACTATAGGGACCAAGGAGTTAACTACTCACAATATAAGGGAATCCTATCTTAGGACTATTCATCCTAGACGTCACGGTATTATGGTCAGGATCACTATCTTGCATATGAATCCTTCACGGTGTTATTGGACACCTCTCGGGGGTGTAACATTTGATTCTTCTGGTCACGAGGATTCCGTTGGTAGGGAGATCTTGTAGTCTCCTTGTGTTTGCTGGTAGTTGCTTCTCTTCATCTCATCATCATCCTCTTCACCGGGTTCTAGGTCCTAGCTATTTGAAATCTGTTGTTTTGAAATTTGGACGAGAGATAGAGGAAACCATGTTCGAAATCTTTAAAGTAGGAGATGATAAGAAGTAGAACTTTTCAAAAAGATTTTGAGAAGGTAGTTTTCAAAAGCCGGTGCTTCCAAAATAGTTTTCCTGTCTAATGACCATGCTAACTAAGGTTCTCCTACAGTCAGGATGGCTCTTATATCAAATTTGTGGGTCCCCAGGATTAATCCTCCGAGAATCCCTTTTATGCATACACCACAATCCCATGATCAGTTAGTCGTGGCACACAACTGACAAGTATCAAAGTAAACATCCATTACTTAAGCGGATACCTGTCATTCCTTACATGCCATTATGGCTACATTAGTCATCATCAGCAAAACTTTATTGAAGCGTAGAGCCCGAGCCATGCCTTAACCTATAGGCAGCTGACTGGGAGAACGTCCTAGCTTGCATAGTCATCCTCATCACCTTCTTCTTGAGATCTGACCAAGTTAATAGACAGGGACAATGCCAGTGAGTACTTTGAATGTACTCACCAACCACCTTAAGAGAATAATAATAACAAGAGGATATGCAATATGGTTGTGGTAATAGGAGATCTCCAAGAGAGGTTCTTTTCTCAAATAGTTTCAATTGTAGATATAGCATCTACATATCTTTGCTGAAACATATGTAAAACATTTTGAAAGCCTTTTTGAAGAGTTTTGGAAAAAAACTTGTATTGGGTCACCCATTCCATTCTTCCTTCCGGTCATCCCATGACCAAACTCCTTTCCTTCAATTTCGACCATCCCATGTTCAAAACATTTCCAAGCCATTGCTCTTTCGAAATACTTTTTGAAATCAAAACCAGCACTACTCTATAGTAGTTTATGCAAACCGTCCATAACCACGGACACGGTATTTGAATAGATTTACATTCTGTAGAGGTTGTACACTTTACCCACACCATCTGGGTACCCTACCCTGATCCCTCATGGATCATGGGTTGAGAAACCGGTCAGGACCCTCAGGATGCCCACTCAAGTATAAGCACCTACCCTATGAGTAATTCCTCTCACCACCGAGGCGTCGGGTACCAAGGACCATCTGGAGCTCATTTTCCACTTCACAAAGTGTGCGCTTTCAATGAGAGGCTCATAGTAACACCCAGCTACCCGCAGACATTTCGTTTCTTCACATAGTCGATGCTTCATTGACCATTACAGGAGAAGACCTAGCCTCCGAGCATCGCCATCACCTATAGTAGTTGCAAGGTAACCCATACCAGAGTAAACAAACTTTGAGTCTAGCCCCTTCCCATATAGGAGTAATGTGGTTGCACGGGTTAAGTTTTTATAGCTAAAGCTACAAAGAACCGAGTGCTTTTTTGTAACCATTTTTCCTCCTCTTTCCTTCAGCATCTTTTGTAAAAGTAAAGACTTTTTATTTCTCAAACTTCTCTTGGCGGGTCAGACCTCGCCAAGGTTTTACCATCAAACATTTTTATAAACTTTCTCCATGGTCTTCCCATTCTCTAGTTTTGCTTCGGCTAAAGTGGGGTATCCAAGGGGGTATGGTGTTATACACCATCTACCATACTAGGGGAAAGTAGGTGTCATCAAGGGGGTTGTACTTAGTAGCACAAATGTGTAATGTCTTGGAGGAACCAAGCCACTACCCAATATAGATAATTGTAATATAAAACAATGCAGATTACATCAACAGTAGATAAAATATGCATAAGTAAAACGGTAGGACAAGGCTTATGAGCAAGAAGGTGGGTTGCATGTGATCAGCAATGTGGCAATATGTCCCTAGACTTCTTAGAATACCATAATAACTAATAATAACCATCTCCTTCGGGTCTTCGATATAATAACAACTATCATCGTCAAAGGGAGTACATGCAAGCAAGCAAATGCCACAATTGCCACAAGGCATCCAAGCACCAATATAATACATCAAGCAAACATTCAACACAAAACTAACATCAGTAGGTTTTTATAGAGTGAGTCCATAGCAGTTGGAATTACTTCTATGAATTAATTGTCAAAACCCACTTAAAGAAGGAGTTTTGTACTAAGGCTTGGGTCTATATGATATCAATGTAAAAAAATCATATCTTCAGATGGGTATTGAAATAACAAGGCCAAAAAAACTGGTTTCATGATTTTATCACTTTTCTTTAATTAGCTACAAATTTTCTAGTGAAATAAACCCTAGTTTAGGGAATAATTCACCAAAAAAGGTCTGGAGTTCAAATAAATTTGTCCTTAGAGGATATTTTATATCTTTGAATGTGAGATTTTTGAGTGTTCGATTCACCTCAATATAATTAACAGAATGCCCTTGGGAAAATCCCAAAGCCACTTCCGGATGAACTTTGTCTTTTTAACCAGATTTATTCTGCAGGTCAAAATGGTATGAAGCCAAGGGCATTGGATATGCATTACAAATACATTCTAGTAGAAATTGGAATCACTGTTTTTGGAGTTGCTAACCTTCTAAAATGATTTATCTAGTGATAATACTACATATAGAAATATTTAATTCATTAAAATTCAACAGAGGCTCAATAAATAGTGATTCCCTAGGTTTTGATAGGTATGATGGTTTATGCTTGCAGGGAGTTGGAATTAGGTCAAAACCATCTTTGGTTTAGCCTAAAGTATTTCCTCAAGGGAGAATTGTCCGGTTTTTGTTATTTTTGCTACAGACAAACTAAGAAACATTTTTGGGTGTGGCTGGAGAGACATGCAAGGTATTTAAGATACCTTTGAATAGGTGTTGTATTTATTCCATTTGGAGTTGTGAAACTCCAGATAAGATTTTTTGATTGGAAAAGACAGGTGATATGTCATAAACCTATCTATAATTTTTGATGATCCATGCTTGTTTTATATCCAACTACCTTATGTTTTGTCTACATTTTGAGATACTTTTATACATTTTATGGAACTAACCTATTAACAAGATGTCATAGTGTTAGTTGCATGTTTTCTGCTGTTTTTGGTTTCAAAAAGCTCGTAAAGAAATATTCTCGGAATTGGACGGGACAAAAGCCAAAGTTCCTATTTTACCAAAAGACGAGACGGAGAGGGGCCACGAGGGGCCCACACCACCTGGTGGCACGGGCCAGGCCATGCCATGCCAGGGGGTGGTGTGGCTGCCTCGGGCGCCCACCGACCTTACCTCTTCGCCTATAAAAGCCCCCCGGGACGAAAACCCTAGAGACAAGATGAGAATTCCACGAAAAGTTTTGCAGCGCCGCCGCCACCGAAGAGGAGATTTGGGGGACAGAAGTCTCTGTTCCGGCACCCTGCCGAGACGAGGAAGTGCCTCCGAAGCCATCTCCATCGACTCCACCGCCATCTCCATCGCCGTTGTTGACTCCCATGATGAAGAGGGAGTAGTTCTCTCTCGAGTCTAAGGGCTCTACCAGTAGCTATGTGTTCATATCTATCTATATATGAGATCATGAGCTTTGTAATCTATAGATCTATTCTGCTACTCAAGTGCTTTAATTAATCTCCTCTTATCCCCACGTGTGTGAACTTGACGGTGTGCACACTGTGTGGCACTTTGGCTAAGTTACATAAATACTTATCATGAGTATAATTTGAGTTGGATATCTCTATGAGATTGTGGTGTTTGTGGGAACCATCTAGCGCTCAAGGTGACAATGAGGGGTTATCAAGATGGGGAATGCAAAATTTAAGGTGTGATGTTATAGCCCTACATCATCCAACCGGAGAGTAGTTTAGGGTAGCATCATGAAGAGAATATATATATATTAGAGTGTCAACTAGTGAAAGTATGATCCCTAGGCCTCATTTCTAAGCATTGAAACACCGTTTACAATCAGTCCTATTACATGTTTTCTTGCTGCCACTTTTATTTGAGATTGCAATTACCACTTATAATCATCCATATTACTTGTATTTCATTATCTCTTTGCCGAACTAGTGCACCTATACACCAGACAAGTGTATTGGGTGTGTTGGGGACACAAGAGACTTCTTGTATCTTGATTGCAGGGTTGCTTGAGAGGGATACCTTTGACCACTTCCTCCCTGAGTTCGATAAACATTGGGTGATCCACTTAAGGGAAACTTGTTGTTCTACAAACCTCTGCACTTGGAGGCCCAACACTGTCTATCAGAATAGAAGCGTGCGTAGACATCAAGCTATTTTCTAGCGCCGTTGCCAGGGAGGTAAGGTAAAAGGTACTCACATCCTATGGCAACTAAGTTATCTTCTATGTGGTAAAAGAAGCTTTTTAGTATTTTTCCTAAGGTACAATATGAATGGGCAACTAAGGTAAAAGGTATGTTTCCATACCTTTGAACACCTTTGTTACTAATGTTGTGGAAACGTCTAAGATTGGGGAAGTTAGTTTTTATGAAAATGATCTTTTTAGTTCCCCAGCTTTAAAGGAGAAAATTTTCTCTGATGATACTTTATCTCTTATATGTGGTAATGCTAAGGATACTTGTGATATTTTAAATTCACATACTGAATGCATCCCTTTTTAAAATACCTATGTAAATTATTGAACGTGTTATGAATAACTGCTATTTTGGAGATGGAACTATCCATCCTGGTGATCATTTACTCTTTATACACGAATTATGCGAGTTGTTCAAGTGTGCAGATATTCTCTTTATCACTTAAGGGCAAAGAAAGGGAGTAGTATGAGCTACTATACGATCCTCACCATTCGGAGTGGAAGGAACTTGAATCTCTCTTTTACTCTAAATTTTATCCTCCTCATGAAATTCATAAAGATAGGAATTATATTTATAATTTTCACCCTCATGATGGAGAAAGTATTGCCCAAGCATGGGGGAGATTGAAGTCACTAATGCTCAAATGTCCCATTCATGAGCTCCCTAGTAATATTGTTATTAATAATTTTTATGCAAGGCTTTCAGGATAATACAAGGACTGTCTAGATACTTGTTTAGAGGGATCCTTCACAAGTAAAGGTAAAGAACCAGGTATAAATTATGAGTATGATTGCATTAAGTCTTTCGCTGAAACTACTGATTTTCAAGAGCTTAGTGCTAAATATGGTCTTGATCCTCAAATTCTTGTTGAATGTTGTAGAACCTTTGCTTCTCATATTAATGCTCCTAAAGAAAAAATGGGACATGTATCATGAGCCTTTTAAAGACACTTGCATGAAAAATGAAATTGTTATTAATGATAGAAATAAACATGCTCAAACCTCTGAAAGTACTATTCTTTATAAGCATGTTAATTTTTGTAGAATACATAGACCTTGTGACAAGAATCAAATTGAATAAGAATATTGTATCACCCACAAGAATGAAAAAATTAGAACGTGGTATAGGGCTCTAAATGATCTCGGTAAAAAAGTTTGTGCCCTCTATCCTTTTATTTATAAACTTTGCTTTGAAGTGGGTCATTTCAATTTTCAATGCTCAGGCCATAATAATAGCCCTTCCAATCCAATGAGTACTGCAAGTTTGTATTGTGATAACATGATCACTCCTAGTCAGCATGATGGAACTTACATTATTTTTGGGGTGTGAAGAATTATCAAGAAAAACTTCTTTGGTAGAGATGAGTGCTTTTGATATGAATAGTGTCCTGCATGGTTGTCATCTTTATTGTGTTGATAATTGCCACACAAATACTTCAATACAAAATATTATAAAAGATGAGATTTTACCAAAATATGACAGGACTAATATGTGTTTTGATCTTATTAATGAAAAGAAGGAATCCTCCAAAGTTTCTTCTATTATCTATAACAATAAACCAGGGTATATGGAGAAGCTTACTTTCAAGCCTCTCCCTCCTAAAGAGGAGAAGAAAAAGAAGAAGAGGAGGAGTAAAAGGAGGGAGGAAACGGTATTTTCCCCTCAGCATGTTGCTCCTATTATAGTTTTGATGAGTCTGAACTCGATGATGTTCCTATGCCTGTTACCTATAGTACTAATCATGATTGGGAAAAGCACATGACTTTTGATATTGAAAATCTTTTTGGTACGAATTCTGAAAATTATGATGTTAATAATTGTTGTACTATTAGTACTATCCCTGTTCCTTCCAATGATGATATGTTTACAAGTGAACACACTTTGGAAGATAACTATTCTATTGCTTAAGATGATACTATACCTCCAATATATGATGATTGCAATGATGAATATGATATTTTCAGTCCACCTACTATTGAGGATAAAATTCATTATGATTACAATATGCCTCCTATATTTGATGATTATGGTGATGAGAATAATAATGATAGATATTTTGTGGAATTTTCTCCCACTACAATTAATAAGAATGACTATGTTTATGTGGGGAGTATTAATTATTTTATGCATGTGGCTCATGATAAGAATGTTTCATGTGATAGTTATATTGTTAATTTTATTCATGATGCTACTGAAAGTTATTATGAGAGAGGGAAACATGGTTTTATGTATCTCAACAATATTAAGATTCCCCTCTTTATGTTGAAAATTTTGAAGTTGCACTTGTTTTGCTTTCCTATGCTTGTTGCTTTGTGCTTTCATGACTTGTTTCTTTACGAGATTATTTTTCATAGGAAGTGGGTTAGACTTAAATTTGTTCCATATTTGCTTCTTGATTCCCTCTTTTACTTCAATTCATATTTCTTATGTGAGCATCATCGAAATTATCATGCCTAGCTCAAAGGCGTTAAAGAAAAGCACTTATTGGGAGATAACCTAAATTTTTATTCAGTAAGTTTTTCTTTTGTTGAGTCTTGGAATTTATTACCTCTGTAATAACCTCTCCTTATCCTTTTTGGGTGGTTTTGTGCCAAGAATAAACCTCTAATGAGAGGGAAGTAAGACTTGGGAAAGTTGTTGTCCCAAAACAGATTTTATGCTTCACTGTAAAAATTCGTGAAACATCTCTGTATGTCGGATTGATCTGTAATTGTTTGTGCTTCTGCCCCAGGTTGTTATCTAACTTTCGTTAGTTTAACACTTTTCGATTTGAGCAACAGAAGGTCTTCAGAAAAATCTGTTTTTACCTGTTGGTCTGTTTTGACAGATTTCTGCCATTATTTGCATTTGCCTGTTAATCTCTTTCTCTTTGAGTTCTCTTTGATCACTTGAACTTTTAAAAGGAATTGCTACAGTATCTTGTGCTTTAATGGAAGTTTTACTTGTGTTGAAACTGAACCTAAAGACTTATTATCTTAAGTACACTAATATTGCTAATGAAGATTGTGTGAAGTTTTGTATGAAGGAAATTTTAAAGTGTAGGAAAGAATAATGTGATAAGATGAAGTATGGACAAAAGCTCAAGCTTGGGGATGCCACCTGTGTCACCCCAAGAAATATTCAAGAAGTACAAGCGTCAACGCTTGGGGATGCCCAAGGCATCCCCTTCTTAATAAAAATCTCAGGTTTTCTTCCAAACACTTCATTTTTATTGTTTCATGCACAATTGTGTTGTTCTTGGAGCGTCTTCGTTTTGTTTTTAGTTTTCTTTTTCTTAGTTTTCTTAAATAAATTGGTTGGACCACCGCATTCATATATAGTTTTAAATAAGTTGATTTTGATTGGAAAAGAGTAGGAAAGTTAATGCTTATAAGTGGTATAAGAGGAGTCTTGTTTTGACTGTGGCCTAGACTTTATCATGTCATGTTTGATATTGCTTTGACTTTATTCTTAGTGATTATTGTTGTAGCATGACTTGTTACAAAAAAATTCGATTGCTTAATGTGCCTTGAAAGAATCATGTGTTGTGTTAACATATTAAAGCATAATATTGTGGTATTCTCCTTTGATGCTTTATTTGGGTTGACTTGGCGCATGCTCACACCATGTTAAGACTATACCAAGTCACCATAGCCTCTATGATCATTTAGTTTTCGACTTGTAATATCACTTTATGCTTTAATTAATAATGTTTTGTCGCTTTGCATGATTATGGCCATTATTGCTCTCTTAGTTGGTCGCTCCCAGTATTTTACTAGCCTCCACATGTACCAAGTATGAGTTCCACTCATGCATCCAACTCCAAATAAAACCAAGTTATTCCAAAGAGTCCACCATACCTACCTATTAGCATTATTGCTATTCCAAGTATATTCATGTTTTTATCTACCTTCTGAATTAAACTTGTTATGTGAAAATTAGTGATTAAAGATCTCACGAACTTGATGGTACACTTTACTTTCTTGCACTTAGTAAACTTGAACCATTGTTCCCATCTATGTTGCATATATGCTTGCGTTTTGTAAGTTGTGAATTAGCATAACCATGTTACCATGGGGAAAGCTTTCAACATTGCACATTATTTAGTTGATATCATGTTCTTTTGCTTATGGATCCCGGTGGTGTGAAATAAAAGGGGAGCTTGTAAGCTCATGGAGTTTGTATATGTGTTAGAGAAATGCCTGGGCGGCTAACCTAAGCCATGCCTAATCATGGTGGAAACTTGCATTATAACCATAGTGAGCAATCTGTAAAGCATCCTCAATAAAAAAGAGGGAAAACCCTATGCAAATAGCAAATCAAAGGATCCCTGAGATGCTCATTATCTGTTGCCTTGTCATTTTGATATGGGAAAACTCCTGTATCATGGGTCAAGGAGTACCCCGTTGGCGATTCTCTATGATACACATATACTTACAATGATAAGAACTTACTCGTGACTAACGTTGAGTAGCATGAGGTTCAGTACTCGTAAGCAAGGGGCATGAGATTTTCAAGTTATAACTTGTCAAGCATATCCTCATATTTGTTCACTTTAACCTTAATCGCCTAAAGATGCTTATGATAGGGGCAATGAGAGTTGAAAGCTAATAAGTACCATAATTTTTGGAAGCTCTTTATGAGACTTGAATCCCTGCTTCCTTCTATGAAGGGCCTTTCTTTTACTTTTATGTTGAGTCTCCATCTTCTATCTTATGCACCTATTGAGAGAGCATAGTGGTCATTCTTAGTTTAATGTGCATTGTCCCAAAACTTGTTGATTAGTTCATCACTTTGATATTGCTTCTTCTTAAACTATTTGTATCTAGTCACCCTTATGAACTTTGAAGGTGTCCTATGCATTTATGTTTTTCTACACCATGAGGGACAAGCTGAATACCATTCTCATTATGTTTTTTGTATGTGAAACAAACAAACATCTTTCAAAGCATTGTTATTCATGATCTTTTGTTTGTACCTTTTCATGTTACAACATAGTTGCTATGTCTTATTGTTAGAACTATATCTTTCATGTCTATGTTAAAGTACTATGATCCCAGCTATCAATGTTTTACAAATACCTTGATCAAAATCATCATGATGCATGTCACCTCAAAAATTATTCTTTTTATCACTTACCTACTCTAGGACGAGTAGGAGTTAAGCTTGGGGATGTTGATACATCGTAAATGTATCTATAATTTTTTATGCTCCATGCTTGTTTTATATCAACTATCTTATGTTTTGTCTACATTTTGAGATACTTTTATACATTTTCTGGAACTAACCTATTAGCAAGGTGCCACAGTGTCAGTTGCCTGTTTTCTGTTGTTTTTAGTTTCAGAAAATCTCGTAAAGAATTATTCTCGAAATTGGACGGGAAAAAGCCAAAGTTCCTATTTTACCAGAAGACTCACGGAGCCAGAAGACGAGACGGAGAGGGGCCATGAGGGGCCCACACCACCTGGTGCCGCGGGCCAGGCCAGGCCACGCCAGGGGGTGGTGTGGCCGCCTCGTGCACCCATCGACCTTGCCTCTTTGCCTATAAAAGCCCCCCGGGACAAAAACCCTAGAGACAAGATCAGAATTCCACAAAAAGTTCCATAGTGCCAGCTCCACCGAAGAGGAGATTCAGGGGACAGAAGTCTCTATTCCGACACCCTGCCGGGACAGGGAAGTGCCCCCGGAGCCATCTCCATTGACTCCACCAACATCTCCATCGCCATTGCTGACTCCCATGATAAGGAGGGAGTAGTTCTCTCTCGAGGCTAAGGGCTCACCGGTAGCTATGTGTTCATCTCTCTCTCTATGCGTGATCTTATGAGATCATGAGCTTTGAAATCTATAGATCTATTCTGCTACTCAAGTGCTTTAATTAATCTCCTCTTATCCCCACGTGTGTTAAGTTGATAGTGTGCACACCGTGTGGCACTTTGGCTAAGGTTACATAAATACTTATCATGAGTATAATTTGAGTTGGATGTCTCTATGAGATTGTGGTGTTTGTTGGAACCAACTAGCGCTCAAGGTGACAGTGAGGGGTTATCTAGATGGGGAATGCGAACTTTAAGGTGTGTTGTTATAGCCCTACATCTTACAACCAGAGAGTAGTTTAGGGTAGCATCATGAAGAGAAGATATATATATGAGACTGTCCACTAGTGAAAGTATGATCCCTAGGCCTTGTTTCTAAGCATTGAAACACCGTTTACAATCAGTCATTTTACATGTTTGCTTATTACCACTTTTATTTCAGATTGCAATTACCACTTATAATCATCCATATTACTTTTATTTCACTATCGCTTCGCCAAACCAGTGCACCTATACACCTGACAAGTGTATTGGCTGTGTTGCGGACACAAGAGACTTCTTGTATCTTGATTACAGGGTTGCTTGAGAGGGATACCTTTGACCACTTCCTCCCTGAGTTTGATAAACCTTGGGTGATCCACTTAAGCGAAACTTGCTATTGTTCTACAAACCTCTGCACTTGGAGGCCCAACACTGTCTACAAGAATAGAAGCGTGCATAAACATCAATAGGTTTTGCTAGATAAAATGTCATAAAAAATAAATTGATCTGGGAAAGTGAATGGCTCTACATGTTGGGCAAAACATGTAAGAACCTATAAGAATTTAGATCTAACTATAGTTTGTTATTTTCCTTTTTTGTAATTCAACTAGCACGCAATATGGCAGATCTGGAAAAAAATGATTAAATGAAAGAGGAGGCGGGCTGGTTTTTGAGGGAAAATGGGCCACACCGTTTTGTTTTTGGCCTAGCAAATGTATTCGCGTGCGGGGCCGTGGTTTGAAGCTGGCCGGCGGGGCCTCGCCATCAGGAAGAGAGGGGGGCCTAAGCAGTATTGGAGGACCATGGTCGTCCGATCAAGAGAGAATTGATGGCCTATGGCCATCATCTACCCCGTGGCTGCCCTAACAAAACTAAACCCTAACGGTGGCATGCAGTGGGTCAGGTGCTCAGCTTGGTGCGATTCCGGTGGCGGGAAGGCTAGAGGATGACGTATCGCACCACCACGAGCTAAACAACGGGTGGCTTCGCTGGATCTGCTGTAGAGAAGAACACCCTTGTCTGCATGTTGACGAGCACACACAGGCACCATCGGGAACCGCCGCCTAGAATGTTCTTTTGGTTAGAGATGAGCAGGGTGAGAGGGAGTCGACGACGGGGTTCTCGTAGGAACATAGAGGAGGATTCAGAGATGTTCTAGGGCGATGTCAAGCATGGTTCCTGATGGGAACCCTAGAGGAAATATATCTCGCTTCTCACCGGGGTAGAGGTCAGGGCGGTGTCTGGCTTCGTGGTGTGGATAGTTGGGTGTGTGGGGAGTGAGAGGGGTAAAATGAAGGTTAGTGGGAAGGATGTGAGGGCCTTGGGAATATTTAAATCGAGGAGGTTTGGTTTAGGGTGAGCAAAGCTCACAAAGGATTTTGGGAGGGTCTAGGGCGAGATCATTGGACATAGGGGCGGTGGAGGGCTGGTGGGTGTGCTCTGGGGTCGTGCCTAGGGAGGAGGGACAGTGGGGCTACTGCTGCCTTCAAGTATAACTAGGTTTGTGTGTAGGTTGTCATGGGAATGACCACGGCAGTCGCTATCAGGGGTAGCGATTGATAGGATTGAGGGCAAGAGCGGGTGGCCATCTGCTGAGCGAGATGAGGGCTGAGACACATGAGTTTACCTAGGTTTGGCCCCCCATAGGGTAAAGACCTACTCCTGCTAGATTGTATTATCGGCGAGTGAGTTACAAGGGTGGCGAGCTCGGCGGCTAGGGAGCGGGTCGCTTGGAAGGCGTGTATGATGGAACATGAGTACAAAGAGTACTCTAGGGAGGTTTATATAGGGGGTACCTCACTAGGGTTTACAGATATACAACCGAACCCCTCCAACCTCGACCTTCCTCCAAATGCTTCACCGTCGGCCCTCTCTTCCACACTAGAGCTCCTCCACTGCCTGCGCTCTTCACCAGAACTATTTCACCGACTCCCTCACTGCACCGGATCTGCTTCATCAATGTCGTCGTCTACCCTACCGGGGTCTCTTCACTGAATCACTCGTTGCAGACCCCGAAATGTCGAGCCGCCGCCCTTGCCACCCGTCCTCACCGCATAGCGGTAATTTATCTTGCCCGTTTGCTATATTTTTGGTACTCGTAAGCTACGAAATCATTAGGATGTTGCTTAATATCCTGCATGTTATTGCCATTTCATTTGCACCCTTCATCTGGTAGGTTGTATCCACATCATTAGCTTCTCGCTTTTTTCCATTTCTTACATTCTCACACTATCGGTTTAATCCTCTAACACCAACTCATAGATGTTATTCTTTCTGAGCACTCGCACGGGTCATGCAAACAGCTCATAGAGGATCCAAAACTGACAATCTGACGCCCAACAAGGCTGAATTGTGAGGTTTCCTTGTGTTACTTAGGCCAGTTTCTTGTCATGTTAATACGTTGTATAACCTGCATGCCTAATAAGTTAATAAGTCATTCTACCTAAGACCTTGCCATGACATTTGCATTCATGTTCTATTGTGTTTCTATCTGTGAAGCTTAATTCATAAAATGTCCATCTAGTTTGAATCATATATTTGGTCATTTTTATGCTATATTTTGGTGTTTTCACCTGCTTTCATCCTTCCAAACCAGCTATCTAGTTTGAATCATACATCTGGTAATTTTTAATGCTATGTTTTTGGTGTTTTTTAAGAGTTTTCATCCTTCCAAACCAGCTAACTTGGTTTCAAATGTCATGTAGAGAAATGACAATGGAGTACAAGGACCAGAGTTCCAACTGCTCGGCTCAGATTCTTCTACCAGATTGACCAAGAGTCGCACCCGCTCGAGAAGGAGCTACTGTCAGTCTAAGTGTGCTACTGTAAGTTCATACTTACTTTAAATTATCTCTACTTTATATAATACTACTTGTTTCCCTCGTTCTTTGTTTTAACTTCTTTCACCATATTTTAGCAGACTACAGTTAAAACCTAGCAGGAGTCCTTGGAACGAAGGACTGAAAGTTGTGATCCCTCTTCCCGTTCATCCTCCGATTGCATTTCCGAAGAAAATAACTTACTTAACAGTCCACCAAAAAAAACTACTACAGGTGATAAATATATAAAGGTTGTATTGCATGCAGAACAAAAGGGTGTAGCTGCTCTTAGATCTGTAGCTGAAATGTTGAAGAAGAGGACAGATGATACATTGAAGTAAATTGCCATGTACCGATCTCTTATTAATGATACTGACACATTGTAATCTTTCAAAATTTCGATCTTGTTGTATAACCTATTGTAACAAACTTTTATTGTTGTGTAATAAGTAGTTTTAATTTGTGCGTGTTTATTAATTGATGTCTTGATATTCACCTGTTCTGCCAAAAGTAGGCACTAGCAAAAAAAGGCTGAAATAGTAATAGGCCGAAGTAGTAGCGTGCTGAACGTTGTTTCCAGAAGAGTAGAAGGCCAGAATGGTAGAAGGCCAGGACGGTAAAAGGCCAGAATAGTAAAATGCCAGAATAGTAAAAGGCCAGAACAATAAAAGGCCAGAACGGTAGAAGGCCAGGACGGTAAAAGGATAGAACAGTAAAAGGCCAGAATAGTAAAAGGATAGAACAGTAAAAAATCAGAATAGTAGAAGTCCAGAGCAGAGAAAGGCCTGAACGGTGAAAGGCCGAAACAGTGAAAGGTCGGAACCGAGAATGGTCTCAATAGTAAATGACCAGAATAGTAAACATCTAGAACAGTAAAAGGCTAGTACGGTGGCAGACTAGTACGGTGGTAGGCTAGTACAGTAACAGGTCGAACAAGTCCCGGCCTGAATGGGCAAAAGCCCAAACACTAAAGGGCCTAAATAGTAACGGGGCGAAATTCCTAAAAGGCTAGAATAGTAACAGGACTCAATAGTAAAAGGCTAGATTGGCAATAGGCTTAAACAGTGCCGGGCCGTCTTTATCCAGGCCTCAATTCATAGCACATTGTTGGGCTAACATGGACCTTATATAGGCCGAAACAGTGTCGGGCCCGAAAGTGTACGCGCTCCTACTGGCTGCAGTACTGGGCCAATTCAAGACAGTGCAGGACGAAACAGTAAACAGATGTGTTCCTATTGGGATCTCCACATGGGCCGGACCATTTAATTATTAGCAGGCCTTGGCTGGGCCTGGCTTCCACCAAGGTTTTTGCGACCGTTAACAGCGCTAATCGGACGTTAACGGTGGCTGTCATGTGGCAGGTTGCGTGGCGTCAGCAGTCAGCGCGGCTGGCGAATAGATCTACGACGAAACAAGTTTTCATGGCTGAAGGGTGCGATCCACCATAGTCGGAAAAAAGACCATGGTTTATTCATTTGTGATGGGGCTTTTACCACGAAGTCCATCCATCACAGAAGAATTTTTAACCAAAAAATGGGCCTTCAACCACGAAAATTGTCCGTTGTAAAAGCCAACTTTTCTTGTAGTGACACCTAGCCTCCCTATATAAAGGCTAGGAGGGGCCAGCAAGGAGGACAATCCACAACCCCCGCATACACCTTGCCCAATTGCATTTGTGCACCCTTGTAACTTTTGACTCCCTCGTAATCAAGAGCTGACAAGTAGGAGTAGGGTCCTCTTCGAGGCCTGAACCTGGGTAAAACCTTGTGTCACCTATGTGCTTGTTTGCTAGCTGATCGATGCCTCCAACGCTCCCCACTTCCTCGAACCTAAGTCCATCAATGATGGGCATTGATAAGTTAACCCCTCGTCAGCTACAGCCAGGCAATGGGATTGGGCAACCTCCACTACGGACCGCTAAGCAACATCATAAGTCGCTCCAATCTTCTGAGCACCACTCGCGTGGCTCATGGCATGGTTGGCATGCGTTGATGGATTGTGGAAGATCCTGGTCTCCCGGTTGGTTGGCCCTCCCTACTTCACTCTGACCCATAGACATGGCCACCAGACCATGACGAGCACGTAGAAATCAGCTTTGCACTATTTTTGTAGGATTCGAATCATTAGATTCTTTCCTATAGATTGCATTTGGATCAAAGGAATCGTGGTACCCAAATTCTTCTTAACTGCACCACCCCCCCCCCCCCCCCCCCCCGATGCTTAAATCCATAGGAATTAGAACATTTACTTGAGCCTCAACTCTCATCACGTGCGTAGGATCGAAATATGCCATTCATGTAGGTAGTTTTCTTACGTTTTACAATCACCTGTTTTTCACCGACAAACATGTGGCATTCCTGTGTTCTCAATCCTATGATCCAAAGAGGCCCAAGACTTTTGCTTCAGTGTCCTCCCTCTCTCCTCCAAACATACAAAACTAAAAACACAAGAATGACCAGGATTGTTGATACCCGTAACGGAAGGTGTATTGGCCAATCAAGGTTGTCCTCATATTTTAAGTTTCGTGTGTTTGACAAGCACAAGATTTCTATAAAAAGTTGGTTGTTTGGTTTACATGAATACAAAAACATAGGATTCCTTTAAAACATGGTAAAATCAAAGTCAAACCTCGTGGGAGAGTATATTTATGATGTTATCGTGTCTCTTGGGACCTCATTCTTGTTCTTTGCGTGCGTAGGAATTTGAAAATGAGGTCCAAGTTGGATATGAAGAATTGCATATGAGTTTTGGAGGATCCTAACCCATAGGATTTTGGAAGATATCAAATTCCTATGGAGTCCCTTCTTAGTTCCTATGCCCTCCATTCCATATGAATCTAAACATGAGCTCCAACCTCATTTTATTTCTCTTTTGAGAAGTCCAATGCGCTCACACTATATTCCTGCAGAACTCTTGTGTTTGTTTCCTATTCACCATCCAAAGACACATGTTACAAAATTCCTGCATTTTTAATTCCAAATATGAATTTACTGTACATGCCATGTCAATCCTGTGTTTTTCCTATTCCTATGTTTTTTTAAACCATTGATTGAAAGAGGCCCTTAATCTTGTTAATCAATCATAGGAAAATTGCCTGCATTTTTTCCTTTGGTCCACTCCTCTGAACCAAACGGCTGAACAGTGCCAGCATAGGAAACTTTCCTATTCCTACACTTTTTGTAATGCAAACAAGACCTTATTCCTTAGCGTGTTTCTTTCCATGCATGATTTATTCATCACATTTCAGCATCTTTCGGATAGTAGTTTTTCCGCAAAGCTATCTACCACTACTCTTGTTGTCAAATACCTTGCATGCCCCTGGATATGAAGAAAATCTATTGCAGCGCATTGACGTGTTGCTTATGCCACTACACAATCCAATAGTAGAAGCATTTATACCAGTTGATGATGAGATACCAGAAGTTGGGATGATGAAGGATTTGAAAACAAGGGTCGCTGGGTTGGTGCCAATGGAGAATGGATTGCAATTGCAAAGCACCCGGGGCGCTAGTACCTCCAAAACGTCTATAGTATGGCATGTATCGAGCTGCTACGTGTGCATCGTGTTGAAATTTATCCATCGGGTAACCAGTTTGCCCCCGGCCCCATGCACTTACAGCTACAAGCACGCGAGTATCGAGCTACTAAAGATACAAATAACAGAGAAATTGTACATATTTGACAACCAATGGCACTACAGCACGATGGTGGTGTTTGACAAATTCGTTGATACCATAGATTTTCCAAGTCACAGGGACTGGATTATCCTTCGGAACGAGTATCTTGCACCAACAACGTATGTCGATGCCATTGCCACGAGTCTAATAAGTGGTTCTATTGATCACATATATGTGGTGACAGAACCATGAGATGTTCTAGTCTAGGAACCAAACAAGTGGAGTGAGTCCCATTTTTTAAAGGTAAAATTTATAAATTACTTACAATTGTATTGTCCGTGATACTTTTGCTAACTGAAATGCACACACAGGTATACTTGCATGTCCACGTTTCATACATGCTCTAGTAATTGAAGAGCCGGCAAACATCCAAGATGCTGACGATGCCGAGGCTGAAGATATTGCATTACGCAACTAGTACTTGGCAAAGCATGGCTCGGATATACTATGGATTCACACCAGGGGTGCACGAACCAGTAGCCATGGTGATCCTATATCATACATGGGTAGAGAGCTTCTCTCTTATCCCTCACTTTGCTGCCACGTTTTCCAGAAGGCCCTTCATCTAAATGATCCTATAGCACCGGACTAGATCAGAAGCGACAATCTTGAAGGGAGGTCAGTGTTTGTGGGAATCAACCATCCATTCATCCTCGAGCCCCATACAAACCCCAAACCTACTACTACTGCCGATGTTGACGAAGCTTTGCTAGTGTTCAGAGCATACTATGCGTTTTCTACACATGTGTGTTCCCAACATCGCCCACAACTAGTTCCAGATTGGAGCCACATGCACGTCAATGGGGGGCTACCATGGGTTCATCAGTTAACTACATGGGAGAAGAACATAGGTAGCAAATGTTCAAGGCACCAATGTGGCTTGTGCTAATTCTGCCTTGTTAGAACTATGTGAAGTTTAACCAAAATGCAGAAAAGTTGATCATCAGCGCTCGCAACGTCATTTTTATAGCTAGTGGTTGTCACCATATAATGCACAGTACTGCGTACGTAGTACTTTCATACTATATTGTAGTATCAGCACTTGCAACATCATTTCCACTATTGCTTGTACTAGGCACCATGTACATAATATACTTCCATATTGTGTGTTTGATGTTTCCCTATTCAAGCACTCAAATTGTCGTGCCCAATTTTCTAGGCTATTAATTTTGGCATGACAATTAGTACTACTGTATTGGTTGCTGTTGGATTTCATATACGGTGGATATTGCAGGGAAAGGAAAGGTTTGCTTTGTCCACATCATACTTTTGAGCTCGCCGCATTTATTCCATCACCAGCTCTAGCCCCATCCCCAGCTCTCTCTCACACGTCACTCCTTTATCGCCATTGCGCTTGCCTCCATTGAGAACCACCACTGCCGCAACTTACTCGTCTTAGGAAGGTCGGATGTGAACGACGGGCCCTGCAACCTCATCTATAGAGTCGTCGCATTCCTCACACATCATGGTGGCAGTGTGGTATATACGTAATCCCCGAAACCCTTGCTCTTGATGATGATATACGGTCAAAATTTTATTAGCGCTTGGTTAACATTGGGTTGGTGTTGAGTAGTTCTCATCTAGTGCATTTAACCCATTTGTATACTACAGTACAATTTTACACATGCAAGCTAGTTCTGGGGCTAGATCTATAGTGAACCGTAACAATAAGTTCAAATTTTGTATTGATTGATCCACGGCTGATGATTGTTGGGGATATACTTTCCGGGTATCCTCACAGATCCTCACTGACCAGGGTGGCCCACTTCGGGTTAGAGCTTTGCTTCACGGGCGGCCTAGTTAGGGAGAGAAGACGGAGTCCAATTCGACTACGGGAAGGCCCAGAAGACTTACCGACTTAGGCCCATGATGTTACTTGTAGTTCAAGATGTACTCTGTAACCAACTCTTAGTCATAGCCGGATTGATCTCTCCTGTAAACCCTAGGCCGGATATCTATATAAGCCGTCCTAGGGAGAGCCTTTAGGGCATAACACTAGACACCTCAATAGTCTACAATCTCAACTCGCACAGGCAAAACCTTTGTAACCCATATTCCGGCTCTGCTGTATTACTGGATTGCTAGCAAGAGTAGGGTCCGTCCAAAGCCGGCGGATTCGAACCTGGGTAAAATTGTGTGCTCACCATCCCGGAACACCGTACGTCTCACACCCCTCTCTCCCGCATGCCTCGAGGACCCCCTCATGGCGTACTTGTCCTCAAACCGAAGACAGTTGGTGCCCTCCGTGGGGCAAGTGAGCTTCGGATCAGCGTTCTGAGCGAAATCTGCAAGAATCGGAATCGGCGAGACCATCGCCGTTGGTCGCATCCTCTACGCCAGCGACGGCCCTCTCATCGTTCTCGAAGAGACTTGGATTCCGGCTAGGGAGGCCATGACTGCCTATACCATCATGTCTTTTGGCGAGATCGATGTTTACATCGGTTTCGCTGAACCTGCCCAACCCACCCCAGCGGTGATGATAGAGGCAGAAGAATCTTCTGGGTCCCCTTTGTCCACGGAGGCGGCAGAGTTCCGGATCTCAGAAAACCCTAATCCCACCCAGCCCACACCAGTTGTGGAGATAGTGGAGAAATCCGAGCCTGAAGAAAACCTCACGGTCCAATTCGAATCTAGAGTGGATCTCCCTTGAGAAGCCGGATCCTAGATCGACCCACCCGTGGAAGTCGAAATCCAGGAGGAGCACATCAGCGACACTGATTCCGACTCTAACGATGTCGGGACAGACAGGCCTTTCCTCAGGTACACACTAAGATGTATGATACTGCAAGGCGCTAGCGCAGAAGCTATCCTCGAAACCATTAAAAGTTTCGATATGGCTGATCGCGAAAGCCGCAGGTACCTCAGGAAGCACGCATCGCACTTCGTCGGATATGTTGGATCCGGATCCGGCTCTGCCGATGCTGGAGAAAACACCGACTCGGTGCTGGAGGCAATTGGAACAAACGCCGACGTTCCCGCATCCTCGGATGAATCCATGACATCGGCAGATTTCCAAAAGTTCTCCGCGGAATATGACGAGGAATACAACTCCAAAGCTGCAGAAGATGGAGAAGCCATGGACGAAGGATCCGGGGAACACTCTCCCAAAGTGCGGGATGATATGGAAGTCGGAGACAATCCCGAAATCCAGATGTCCGAAAGTACCGATCAGAGCTTGACTCCGGGAAACAGACCCAAAGCCGTCTTTGCTACCGGTGCTGCCAAGAAGGCAAAGAAGAAGAACAAGAAGAACAAGACCCCGGGAAAAGACCCTCTGACAGAGGAGGTGATTGCCGAGGAATACGAGGAAGACTCGGATGGAGCACTTATCCCAGACGAGCCGAAAAAAGAAGCATCGGTGGATGGACACGTGATCACTGAAGGTGCGCGTAAACTCATCGATGCCGCATTAACCACACCTATCCCTACAGCTGCAGAACTTACTACAGATGAGCTAGACGAAAGGGCCCAAGCCCTAGAAGCGCGTCGTCAACAACTCCTTGATGAAGCCAAAAACATCGAGGTGGAGAAAAAGCGCATGTCAAACAAGGAGTATATGTCCCGTCTACATCAGAAGACACGGAAGCATCACATAGATGACAACCAACTCCCACGTGTCCGTGCCATCCTTTTTGGAGATGAGATGGGGAAGCCACAGAAGGATAGCAACGGAGATTGGGTTTACCCAACACCAGTGCAAAATACCGTGGCAGCTCGCGAAATTCTATTGGCTAATCCAGGACCAGAGGAGATACGTTTGGGTATCAAACTACTCAATAAGGGACTGGAGCAGCAAAAGGTCGCCCTGCCTGGAATCCAAAAGCTGGTCTCGGATTTCGACCAATGTCGCACAGATCCGGCATGGGTTGCCGTAAGATCCCACTACGATCGAGCGCAGCATCGTCACCCCGAACGCAGGGAAGACAATTATTCAAGAACTGGATCGTCAGGATAGCACCGCAGAACTACACATAACTGGATCAACGTCGCTCCAGCAGCCGAGAAAGACGCGATCGCTGCACTGATTCCGAGGAATCCTCCCCGAAAAGGACAAGATAAAGAGAAACATCGGGAGGAGGATCGTCAGAAAATGCCACCTCCTAGACATGAAAACCGTCCGACTGAGCCTCACCATGGTGGGAACGACAGACGAAGGAACGACGGAAACCACGCTGGCACAAACCGGCAGGGGGCTCGTCATAGTCAAGAACCTCCACGGAACCGGAATAATGACGCTCCGGACGGAGGCCGGCGATCAGCCAGAAACAATCCAGCTGCACCACCCTCTCCACAGCACAGTTATCACAATGGCCCCCAAGGAGGTCAAGGAGGACGACATGGCGGAGGAGGTGGTGGCAGAAGCCGAAGTCCGGCTCCAAGGAGCCACAGCCGATATTCGGGACGATCCCTATCCCCGAACGACGCAAGGCATAGGATCAACTCCAACATAGAGGCTCGGCGCTACGAAAATGATGACATGCACGTGGGCCCAAAGTGCTTCGGACCACGCATCAGAGCTACAAAATTCCCGGAAGGATTTGCTATCTCAAGACATATTCAAGCCTATGACGGCATTGCTCGGCCAGACACCTGTTTACAGGACTTCTTCCAAGCTTGCTGCATCGCGAAAGGCGGAAACAGCCTGGTCGCAACCCGATATCTCCCACTTATGTTGCGGAAGACGGCACGATCATGGCTCAATGAACTTCCGGCGAACACCATCCACAACTGGTATGACTTACAAAGTGCGTTCTTTCGGAATTTCGAAGGCACATATCGGAGGCCCTGTACGGTTGGAGACCTACAGCGTTGCACCCAGAAAGCCAGAGAAACTGGCCGAGATTATCTCGGACGATGGATTGACACCAAGAACTCCTACGAGGGAGTAAATGATCAAACTACGATTGAAGCTTTCATTGCAGGTCTCCCAATTGGTTTAGTGTGCCATCGCTTGAAGTGTGACAAGGTTACTAATCTGGGAGAGATGATAGAAACAGCGAGCAAGTATGCAGATGCTGACGACGACACAGAGGGATTACTCAACGTCCTGGCCATACCGCAGTTAGCAAAGACAAAGCAACAGGCTCAGAAGCGCAAAAATACCTCGGAAGAAAAACCCCACGCGGAGACGGCAGTAGTCACTATTGTTTCTGGGTCTGGAGGATGAGGAGGACATGGCGGAGGCCGCGGGCGTGGCTGTGGGACATCAATGGTCCAAGGTAGAGGAGAGCAACAACCAGGCAAAACCTACACTTGGGCCGACATCGCCAATAACCCATGTGTGCATCACTTGGACGCCAATGGGGGCTCGTCCCACACCAACGCTGAATGTCGTTTTAGCGACGACATCAAGAAAGATGATACCGCGGGCTACAAAGCTAAGCGGAAGAAGGGAAAGAAAAATCCTGAAAAAGACAAAGAGACCAAGGAAGATTCTGACATGGAGGAAGCCGACGCTTCAAATCCCAAGTCGGAAGGGAAGAAAACTTTTCCTACCAAGAAAGACACTTATGTCACATTCCTCGGATCTCAACTAGCAAAGGTCAAGAAAGCAGTTCTCCACGAGCTCAACGCAACAGTTCCGGTCATCCCTCAGTATCTGGACTGGTCGGAAGTGGCAATAACGTTTGACTGCAATGATCATCCGCCTAAGCTACACAGGCGAGGAAAATACGCCTTAATCGTCAATCCACTTATTGACGGTTATGGTTTCTCCAAGACCCTCATGGACGGTGGTAGCAGCATCAATATTCTCTATGTAGAAATGCTACACCGGATGAAGATCTCAGAAACACAGCTTAACCACAGCTCTGTGATTTTTCATGGAGTTGTCCTAGGAAGACAAGCTAATTCCCTGGGAGAGATCACTTTGGATGTTACTTTTGGAACACCAAAGAATTATCGGACGGAGGCACTTTCCTTCGAAGTGGTCCCGTTCAAGAGCGCATACCACGCTATATTTGGACGTCCGGCTTATTGGGCTTTTATGGCCCGTCCGTGTTACATTTACAATATGATGAAAATTCCAGGTCCCAATGGCGTGATCACCATCAGGGGAGACCCGAAGAAAGCGCGAGACTGCGAGGATGGAAATGCTGCCTTTGCCAAAGCCGTGATGCACGCCTAGGAGTACCAGGAGATCAAGAAGAGCATAGATCCGTCCGAGATGCCCGTGACAAAGAAGGAGGTGACAAAGCCAAATCCGGAGTTCAAGGCATCAGAAGAGACGAAGACGACGCCGTTGAAGGATGATGACCCCTCCAAGGTGACCTAGATAGGCGCAGGCCTAAGTAGCGCATAGGAAAGCGCGCTCGTCAAGTTCCTCTGAGCAAATCAAGATATCTTCGCATGGCAGCCATCTGACATGACCGGAGCCTAGGGAACTTGCCGAGCACTCTCTAAATGTAAACCCAAACGCTAATCCTGTCAAATAGTCCTTACGACGGTTTGGTGATGAAAAGCGTAAGGCAATAGCTAAGGAACTAGCGCGGCTCGAGTTAGTCGGATTCATAGAAGAGGTCATCCATACTGATTGGTCAGCCAACCCTGTAATGGTCCCTAAAAAGGACACCACTGATTTAAGGATGTGTGTTGATTATACTGCCTTGAAATAGGCTTGTCCAAAAGATCCGTTCGCTCTGCCTAGAATTGATCAAGTTATCGATTCTACGGCAGGCTCGGAGCTCCTCTGTTTTCTCGACGCATATTCCGGTTATCACCAAATCCGGATGAAGGAATCTGACAAAATCAAGACTTCATTCATAACCCCCTTTGGAACCTTATGTTATGTTACGATGCCCTTTGGGCTCAAGAACGCAGGAGCTACGTACCAGTGCACGATGCAGCGTTGCCTCCATGATCAACTCGGATGCAATGTACATGCATACGTGGATGATATCGCGGTCATGTCCAAAAAGAAGGAAACATCGATTTCCGACTTGGAGGAGACGTTCGCCAATTTACGAAAATACAACATCATGCTTAACCCGAAGAAGTGTTTCTTTGGAATACCAGCCGGAAAATTGTTAGGTTTTATCATGTCTCAACGAGGCATAGAGGTGAACCGTGACAAGATCAAGGCTATTCTCAATATTTCCAGGCCAACTCGCCTGAAGGATGTACAAAGATTAACTGGTTGCATTGTTGCGGTCAGTCGATTTGTAAGCTGGCTTGGTGAAAGAGCCGCACCATTATACAAACTCCTGAAGAAGACCAAGGATTTTGTCTGGACTGACGAAGCTGAAGCTGCACTACAAGACCTGAAGAAAGTACTCTCATCTGCTCTTATCCTTGCAGCGCCGGAACCTCAGGAACCGATGTTGCTTTACATTGCTACGACAAATAGGGTTGTCAGTATAGTTATGGTGGTGGAGAGACCAGAGGAAAATTAGGAGCACCTGGTGCAGCGCCCGACATACTTTGTCAGCGAGGTCCTGACAGAATCAAAACAGCGATATCCGCACTATCAAAAGTTGGCTTATGGTGTTTTTCTAGCATCTCGTAAGTTATGACACTATTTTCAGGAGCATCCAATTACCGTGGTGAGCAAAGCTCCCATGAGAGATATAATCAACAATAGCGACGCCACAGGACGCGTCGCCAAATGGGTTATAGAGCTTGCAGCTTTCGATATTGAGTACAAACCCCGGACAGTAATCAAATCCCAGATCCTTGCCGACTTTGTCGCTGATTGGACAGAAACCAAGGAGAACATGGTCCTCCCTGAGTCAGAATATTGGACCCTCTTTTTCGACGGGTCCAAGGCTTGAGGGGGCTCGGGGGCTGGCGTGGTGCTCAAATCACCCCAAGGAGATAAACTTTTATACGTGTTGCAGATCCACTTCATAGTGACAAACAACATTGCCGAGTATGAAGCACTGCTGCATGGAATCCAGATAGCTAAGGATATTGGCGTCTGACGTTTGATGTGTTACGGAGATTCGGATCTTGTTGCTCAGCAAGTCTCGGATATTTGTAATGCAAATAAGCACATGGCAGCATATAAAGCTGTCGTGGATGATCTATCTAAATCGTTCGAAGGGTTTGAAGTTCAACACATCCCTCGAGCAGAAAACAAGGAAGCAGATGCACTATCTCGAATAGGCTCTGCGCGGAAAGAGGTTCCGGATGGCGCATTTTTAGAGCATCTCAAAGTTCCCTCGATAAAGGGAGTAGATGAGGAATATCCGACCAAATCCGACTCACCTTTAATAGCGGTTCTGGCTGTAATTCCCAGCTGGACTCAACCCTACCTTGATTACTTGGTAGATGGAAAATTACCTGAAGACGAGGTGCTAAGCCGGCAGATTATCCGACGAGCAAAAGCCTATACTATTGTTAAAGGTGAGCTCCATAAACGGAGTGTTTCTGGGGTTTTTCAGCGTTGTGTATCTCCGGAAGGAGTGGAAATCTTAAGAGAAATCCACGAAGGCGAGTGTGGTCACCATGCTGCAGCCAAATCTTTAGTGGCAAAAGCTTTTCGACATGGATTTTTCTGGTTTACAGCTCAGGCAGATGCCGAACGATTAGTCAAGACATGCAAAGGCTGCCAAAAGTACGCCAAGCAAGCTCATGTTCTGGCTGATCAGCTGCGAACAATACCTATAACATGGCCTTTTGCGGTCTGGGGGCTTGATATGGTAGGACCTTTTAAACGAGCTCCAAGTGGATTTACTCACCTCTTAGTAATGGTAGATAAATTCATGAAATGGATCGAGGCTAAACCTGTCACTAGTTGTGATGGAGCAACAGCCAAAAGATTTGTCGAGGATGTTATAATCCGGTATGGTTATCCGCATAGCATTATCACCGACAACGGGAGTAATTTTTCCATGGGAGAGTTGGCTGAATTCTGCGACGAGCAAAATATCCGGCTTGACATTGCGTCAGTCGCACATCCACTGGCTAATCGACAAGTCGAAAGAGCAAATGGTTTAATTCTACAAGGCTTGAAACCAAGACTCGAAGCACCACTGAGACGTGCTGCGGGGGCTTGGGCAGAGGAACTACCCTCTGTAATTTGGAGTTTGCGAACAACTCCGAACAGGTCAACAGGATATACACCTTTCTTCTTGGTCTATGGCACAGAAGCAGTTCTTCCTAGTGATTTGATTCATACTTCTCCTAGAGTGGCT
Organism: Avena eriantha; assembly: GCA_910589775.1. Taxonomy (NCBI): domain Eukaryota; kingdom Viridiplantae; phylum Streptophyta; class Magnoliopsida; order Poales; family Poaceae; genus Avena; species Avena eriantha. The sequence continues at coordinate 349,684,744 of OU342742.1, read as the reverse complement.
GCGTATATCAAAGAGGATGCCGAGATTTATCGACAAAATGATCTCGACTTAGTCAAAGAAGTTCGCGTCGTTGCTGAAATGAGATCTACAGCCTATCAGCAGAAGTTACGCAAGTATCATAGCCAGAGAGTCCGAACTAGATCTTTCAATAAAGGTGATTTGGTTCTCCGGCTTGTGCAACAAAGAAAGCACAAACTTTCCCCAATATGGGGAGGGCCCTTTTTAGTTAGTCGAGTATTACACAATGGGTCGTACTACTTAACTGACATAAGGCCAATCAAAGAAAGACCTGCTACTAAGAAGAGAAAGAGAGCTAGAGGCAGTACAAATCTGGATGAATTAGACAGACCGTGGAATATTGCTCAGCTACTTCCCTTTTATTCTTAGTTTTATCTTTCTTTGTAATCATACATATGTACATGTTCTGTGAGAAATAAAAGTTTTGGTTACCTCAAAGTTTTCCTGAGAAGTTTTTACCATCTTATTTCCTAATGATCATGTCATAGTCGAAAATCCCAGAATGCTTGAAAGTACTTTATGCTCATGTTCGTTTTGGTTTAGATTTCTGATTCTAAAACTGCTACCTTTGGGTATAACTCTAAAAAATTCTAGTCTTTACTTGGGTTATTTGTCTGATTGCTGGATGCGGGTATCTTCCGAGTAATGAATTGTTGGTACTGGAAGCCGGCTTTGTTTCCGAGTTTAAACTGGTTTAGCAATTGAGCTCCGTTGCTCGGCAAAGTTTCCGGCTGAAGGTTTAGCCGACTCACGAAAGGGACGAGGCGGAAAGCTAGATAAACGATAAGTAGAGACGGAAAATTCTAAGTGCTTATGAAAACATTTCAGGCACGCAAAAAATTTAAGACAAAAGTGCTGAATAGATAAAAAACTTAGCACTAGCAAAAGTCATAGTACTTAATATTTACAAAACGCATCATGTCTTTCCAGAATAATACATAGTTTTCTGATCTATGATGCAGGAGCAGATGAGGGAACTGTCGTATCGCTGGTTACTCCGCCTTGATATCATTCCGAGATGTCCGGATCCGAGGTGGTCCGTTCATCGTCGGAAACTTCTTCGGCGTCCTCTTGAGGAGGTGGTGGAGTATCCACGCGGTTGAAGAAGGGCACCTCGTAGCTGGTCAGATCAGCTACGTGGCACCCATATCCGGCGTAGGATTGCATGATGGCTTGAAGGTCCTGCTCCTGGCCATCTTCGTCTACTTTGCAGTACCCTCTGGTCACTTTCCATATCTCCATGTTTCCATGGTGGCTCATGACCATGGTGAGAGCGTTCTGCGCAGCAGTCCGCACGTAGGACATGTTCCAGTCCCGAACGAGCTGCAACATCTCCTTGGCCTTCTCCCGCACCTGGAAGTCCGACATGCTTGGCATGTCCGGAATCCTGAGAGACTCGCCAATGTCCTGAAGGGACTGGCGGTAGTCATGAAGAAGATCACCGACTTGGGTAAGCCGGTGAGTGCGGGGCTCGGACAAGGAGAAGTCCGTCAAGTTTAGAGGACCTATACACAAAAAAAAGATAAGAAAAAACCGACATTGATGAAATTCGAAGAAATGATTCGTCAGATAGATGGAACATACCAAGAATGACGTCGTCAATCTTGGCTTTCTCCTCCCAGAGACTCTGGAGTTCAGCCCGGAGCGCCTGGGAGATATCCTTTTCTCTGCCAACCTCATTCTTGAGGTCCGAGATAACCTTATCTTGAGTGGCAATCTTGAGATCGCGCTCTTCAGTGGCCATGGATGAGGACTCGAGGACTTGAGCTATGCTCCTTTCATGATCCGCCTTGAGCTTATCCAGCTCTTGGCGACGTCCCTTGTTCTCCACGACTAAATTTTTGAGGTTCTCGGCCTCTTCAATCATAGCGATGGATTGTTTCACCAACGCTGTAAGTCAAAAAGAACAACAGTTCAGAAAAATTCGACATTGAAAAAAGCAAAAGACAAGGTTTGAATCTCGAAATGTTTACCTTCGGCTTCATCCTTGGCTAATTTGAGCTCAGCATTTTTAAGCCGGAGAGCTTTGATCTCTCTCCGCTTATCACAGACATTGGTCAATAATTCCTGGTTATAGGAACATACTTTCTGTAAGTCAGAATACCCAAAGTCAGAAAGCTACTTAAGACTCGGGCTAATATTTTTTGCTAAATATCAGCACGAGCCTTGGGGGCTACACTAGTTCGTTCTTTGGCATCCTAATGAAAACATAAACCCGGATTTCTATATCCTACTTCATGCTTGGGGGCTAGAGGATATGATATAACATAAGGTAAAAAACAAGAGTTGGAATTCTGACTTACATTTTGCTCGCGGCTGAGTTTTTCTAACCCCGCATTCACTTCAGCCGCCACCTTCTCGACGAGGGTAAGAGGAATTACTGGGGCTGTTGGAAGCTCGCCAGTCCTGATCCTCTCGTCGCGAAGGCGGACTTGAGCGAGAAGGTCAGAGAACTTGACGTCCTCTGCTTCTTGCGCTTCCTCTTCGGGGGATAGATGGCTTTTGTCTAGGACTTGCCTAGCCAGCCGTTGGATCTCCTCTGCAGATTTCTGGGATAAGCCGAATTTGGCAAGTCCGGGGTTGCTGAGGAGGTTGTCGGCGAAGACTTTAGCCGAGGGATCATTACCCGAAGAGGGTTCACCCTTATCTTGAGCTGACGCACCCACGGTGACGTCAGTGTGCGATCCAAGGATCACAGGCACCGTTGAAGGAGCCGGATCTTCTGCAACAACCGGAGAAGGAGTAATCACCGGTGTTGCAGAAGGTTGAGGGGCAGGAGTCGGAGGAGCCGTGGTAGGGGAAGCTATGGTAAGCTTCGTCTGTCGCAGGGGCTTCGCAGGAATCCCCTTCCCCTTACCCTTGATGAGAGGCTTTTCTCTGAGAATGTAGTAAAGTCGGAAACATTACATCTCAGAAAGAAATTCGAGAAAGGTACAAAGGCAGAAATTGTGAATGAAAGTTACCTCTTCACAACGGGCACTTCCTTTGTGCCAACTACCACTATCGGAGCTTTGCGCTTCTTGAGCGCAAGGTCCGGCAATGGGACCACTTCAGTCTCCTGAGAAAACTCAGGAGGATATCCTTCGAGTGGAGCAAGCTCTGACTCAGGGAGATCAGCAAGCTAAAAACAAGAAAACATATCAGCATTGTAGTATATAACTTAAAGATTGAAACACGTAAAATATGTACTGATGGAAGCTTACCGCTACCATGGGGTTTTCCGCCGTGTGCATATCCAGAGAAATCTCTGGAATTTTCCTCTCGATCCGCTCCTTGATCAGCCACTTGATCTGGCTTATGTAACCTTGGATGGTGTAGGCTTTGGGGCTAATGCAGAGGGAGTCTTTTTTTGAAGACGTGATGGAGTGCATCAGTCTATCCCCGTGGTACTGAAGTGGCTGGATCTGATGAGAGACCCAGCATTGGACTAAGTCGGATCCTTTCAGACCCTTGTGCTTGATAAGATATTCGATCCGCCTCTTAGCGAGGATCAGATCGTCGGTGAGAGCCGGAGCGCCCTCATCCCAGGAAGGCTGGGTTGTGGCGGCTCCGTCGACAAAATCCGGCAAAGCAGTAGCTTTACCGGGAGCCGGAATATCCCTATGGTAGAAAAAAGTGGCTGGCCATTGTTTGACCGAGTCACTGGCAGAAATTTTGGGATATACCCAGTCTCGTCTAACAGAAAAACTAATAGTACCGGTGATATAAGGAACACCGACAGTAATGGAATTTCTCCGGACATGGAAATAGTACCGGAAGAGGAGCAAACTCGGCCTAATGCCGAGAAAGCCCTCGCAAAGCACAGCATATGCGCTCATCTCTAGAAGAGAATTGGGAGGAAGATTATGGAGTTGAACTCCATAGTGGTCAATCACCTCGAAGAAGAACTCCGAGGGAGGAAAAGACAAACCTCGGTCCATATGGGCGCTGAAGTGGACGTGTTCGCCCTCGCGTGGATTGGGGATGGTTTCGCCGGAACCGCTCCGCCAGTTGCCGGCGGCGAGAAGCCCCTCCTTCTCCACATTTTTGAGGCCGTCGTCGTCGAGGGCACAGGGAATCCAGATTCCCCGGAAGCTCTCTTTCTCCGTAGCTGCTTCCGCCGACGACGCCATCGCCGCCACCAGAGAGGAAGAAGAAGATGAAGCCATTTTCTCTCTGGTGGAAAAGGTGACCTTAAAGTGGCGGCGCTAGGAGCTCTGTGGGAGGAGGACGAAAAGGCTCTGGGCGCGCTGGAGGATTGGGCAGAAAGGAACGGTGAAGGACTGGTGGAGAGGAGAAGAAGGAATCTAAACCCCTTATATCCACCTACCTGCGCCAAGATTCGTGCAAACGCTACAGTGTAATTGCCACGCGTCGTGGAAAGAACTGGGAAGGGCCCGCGCGATGATTGCGTCGCCTCGATCTCCACGCACGCATTGAAACGGCGCCTCGGTTCCGCGAACCGCGGACCCACCAACGGTCGTGCTGACGGAATGTCTGTCAGATGATGTGACTTGACCATGCTTGTGTCAGGTGGCATTAGAGACCAAGTTCCGGCTTAGTTTAAAAGCAAGCTGGAAAATTCGAGTAATTAATTGAAAGGTCCGACTTACTTTTAAGACCCGGATCGTATTTTTTATTGTGAAGTTTCAGGAACCCTTCAAGATTCTGCAAGCCGAAGATCAAGCTGGACGATGATAAAATCCGACTTTGGATCTTGGAGGCCTCCGGGGGATACTGTTGGGGATATACTTTCCGAGTATCCTCACAGATCCTCACTGACCAGGGTGGCCCACTTCGGGTTAAAGCTTTGCTTCACGGGCGGCCCAGTTAGGGAGAGAAGACGGAGTCCAATCCGACTATGGGAAGGCCCAGAAGACTTACCGACTTAGGCCCTTGATGTTACTTGTAGTTCAAGATGTACTATGTAACCAACTCTTAGTCGTAGCCGGATTGATCTCTCCTGTAAACCCTAGGCCGGATATCTATATAAGCTGTCCTAGGGAGAGCCTTTAGGGCATAACACCAGACACCTCAATAGTCTACAATCTCAACTCGCACAGGCGAAACTTTTGTAACCCATATTCCGGCTCTGCCGTATTACTGGATTGCTAGCAGGAGTAGGGTCCGTCCAAAGCCGGCGGATTCGAACCTGGGTAAACTTGTGTGCTCACCGTCCCGGAACACCGTACGTGTCACACCCCTCTCTCCCGCACGCCTCGAGGACCCCCTCATGGCGTACTTGTCCTCAAACCGACGACAATGATGATTTAGGAGGCCACTCTACATGTGTTGCTTGGTTGGTCTCAGGAGCATAGGTCCCTTTAATTTGGGCAAGTTAGGGAAGTTGCTGCCCTACCCTGATTTTTGCCAAAATTTCAAGTATATGTATGCATCTCTAGGATTGGCAGCAGATAGAGCTCATCTTGTTCGTACGTTTGTCTGTTCCTGCGTGTTCGGTATTTGTACTGCTCGACAATGAACTGCACTAATGTGATGCCTAGACCTTGGCAGTACTAATTTAACAGGTGTTGATGCTAGCTAGAGTTAAGACTTTGTGTACTTCGATAAGAAAATTGCTCCACTTTACTTTCTTAGTTGATCTTGTATTGTACTCTATCAGCTAATATTGTATTTCACAATTATTCATAGCTTGTAGAGACATGATCTGTCCACGAGCATTTTTTCGAAGTGTTTAGGCAAGCAGCTCAAGCTTGGAGAGACTCATCATCGAAGAAGACAAGAGAGCCCTGTGTAGTCTAGATGGAGGGGCGAGCCAGGAACACCCACGTGCAGAACGCTTGTGATGAGTTCTACGAGATGATGTTAATACCAGGAATGTTAGATGTGCGAAGCATACCCACCTCCTTTTTCCCAACGTTTGGCGGTGAGTATCTAGAGGCCATCAAGCTAAAGATATGCAAAGCCTGCAGCTGGGACGTCAACCTGAAGAAGCAAGATGGCAACGTTATCCTTGACGAAGGATGGCTAGATTTTGTCAAAGCACATGACTTGAAGGTAGGATACTTTCTGGTATTCAAGAAGCTTGCCACCAGTTCCTTTAAGGTGATAGTATTTGATAATGATAGCTGCGAGAAGGTGATCAGATGTGCAGGTTATCACCCATCATTTGAGGAACAATTTACTATATCGTAGGTGTATTAAGGCGGTAACTATTTGCTTCTAATTATAACTATTATGTAAAGAGGTGGTATGTAACTATAGCCCTCTAGTCATGCATTGTGTTGGAACACCGTGGTACTTGATCTCGCTAGGCTCCAATGTGTAGGTATTTACTATACTATTTTTGCAGCAAAACTGCAAAACAAACATCTAGTGTAGTACTTCTAGTATTGTACTACCTTTGTTCCACACTATAATCCTTTTTAGCAAACTAAACAATCATCTTGTTAGTTCTGCCGCATACAAGATTTTGTAGTACCTAACAATCAAGTGGGTAGGTGTGATATTGTTGGAGATATGCCCGAGAGACAATAATAAAGTGGTTATTATTGTATCTTTGTGTTTATGATAAATGTTTACATCTCATGCTATAATTGTATTAATAGGAAACACTAATACTTGTGTGTTTTGTAAACGTACAAGAGTCCCTAGTAAGCCTCTTGTTTAAACTAGCTTGTTGACTAATAGATGATCATGGTTTCCTGATCATGGACATTGGATGTTATTAATAGCAAGATCATATCATTAGGAGAATGATGTGATGTACACACACCCATAGTAACCATAGCATAAGATCAAGTCATTAAGTTCGTTTTGCTACAAGCTTTAAAATGCATAGTAACCTAATACTTCAACCATGAGATTATGTTAATCACCATCACCGGATGAGTGCTTTGATGACATCAAACGCCACTTCGTAACTGGGTGGTTATAAAGGTGGCATTGGGTATTATGAAAGTATGTGTTGAAGCACATGGATCAAGAATGGGATTTGTCCATCCATATGATGGATAGATATGCTCTGGGCCCTCTCGGTGGAATGTCATCCAATTATCGTGCAAGCATGTGACTAGGTCAAAAGGGATGTCATACCATAGTATGAGTAAAGAGTACTTATCGGTAACAAGGTAGAACTAGGTATGGAGATACCAATGATCAAACCTCGGATAAGTAGAGTATCGCGTGACAAAAGGAATTAGTATCGTATGTTAATGGTGTTATCGATCATGAAGTCATCGTTGATTATGTGGGAGCCATTATGGATCTCCAAGTCTCGCTGTTGGTTATTGATCGGAGAGGTGTCTCGATCATGTCTGGATAGTTCGTGAACCGTTGGGTGACACACTTAAGGTACGATGTTGTTTAAGTAGATTTGGAATATGAGTTGGAGACCGAATATTGTTCAGAGTCTCGGATTGGATCTAAGACATCACGAGGAGATCTGGAATTGTCCAGAGAATAAGATTCATATAATGGAAGTCATTTTGTGGGGATTGGTAAAATTCCAAAATTTTGTTTGGAGCTTCTAGAAGGTTTTGGAAGGTTCTACGAAGAGATAAACTTGAATCCCTAGATTATAGGGGATAAGACTTGGGGGAGGAAACTTTCCTCCTCCCCCCAAGCACCGACCCTAGGGAGTGGGGCCAAGGGGGAAACCCTAGGCCGCACCCCCACTATATAAAGAGGGGAGGGGCACCTCCCCATTTGCCCCTTCCACCCCAAAACCCTAGCCACCACTCTCCTCATCCTTCCTCCTGCTCCGGCTTAGGCGAAGCCCTACAAGATTTCTCCTCCACCACCACCACCACCACCACGTCATCGTGCTGTTGGGATTCCGAGGGGATCTACTACCTCTACTACCCACTGGAACAGGGAGACGAAGGTCTACATCGAATCCGTATGTGTGACCGAGTGCGGAAGCGCTGCCAGAACGCGACGCTAGAAGGATCGTTTACTAGATTTTGAGATCGGCAAGTGGTTGACTACACCAACCACGAGATTCGATCTCGATAAAGGCTTTGGATCTACAAGAGTTAGTTCCAATCTATCTCGTTGCACTTATCTCGTAGATTACATCTTGGCTTTCCCATAGATTGGATCTTTGTTTTGTTCATTCTTGCGATAGAATTTTTTTGTTTTCCACGCTATGAACCCTACAGTGGTATCAAAGCCATGTCTATGCGTAGATCTGTTGCATGAGTAGAAGACAATGGTTTTGTGGGTGTTGATGCTTTTGTTGTCGAGGGCTTCGCGTGTACTTTGCATCTTGCGGGGTGGTGGGATGAAGCGGCCTGTGCTAACCTTACATGTCATCGCACATGAGACTTGCTCCATGCTTTATGTGCAACTTACATTGCCTAAGTGGCTTTGCGGGTGTATGTCTCTCCCACCATAGTTAAGATCCAATTTACAATTTGCATCTAATAACACTTATATCAGCATTGTGGTTCTTGTTCGTAGGTAAGATCGGTTCTTATTTGAAATCCGCAAGGCACGTAAAATATGCAAAGAAAATTAGAGGCGTCTAACTTGTTTTTGCAGGGGCATGTGATGTGATATGGCCATGATATGATTGTGATTATATTTGATGTATGCAATGATTCTTATTGTAATATGGCAACCGGCAGGAGCCTAATGGTTGTCTTTAAATTTGTTAAGACCTGTGTGTATATTCATCATGTAATAGCTTTATTCCAAGTAGTTGTAATAGTTTTTGTTAGTGATGTACAACCATGAAGCAGCACCACTGACCTTGATGCCATCCTGGTGATGATGGAGATCATGTCCGTGCTTTGGAGATGGAGATCAAAGGCACAAAAAGAAAGGCCTTATCATGTCACATATTATGAATTGCATGTGATGTTAATCCTTTTTGCATCTTGTATTGCTTAGATCGCAAAGGTAGCATTATAATATGATCCCTCTCACTAAAATATCAAGTAATAAAGTGTTCATCCTTAGTAGGCACCATTGCTAAGACTCGTCGTTTCGAAGCGTCTCGTGATGATCGGGTGTTACAGATTCTACGTGTGCATACAACGGGTGCAATCCAGATTTGCACATGCGGATACTAAGGTTAATCTTGACGATCCTAGCATGTATAGACATGGTCTCGGAACACGGAATACCAAAAGGTAAAGAATGAGTCATATGAATGATATGATGAACATGTTGATTGTTCACCTTTGAAGCTACATCTTCTCTCGTGAAAATCGGACTTGGTGTAGTGGATTTGGTTCGTGTAATCACCAAGGAAACGTGAGGGGTGTTGTTTTGAGTCAGACTTCACCTAGTTAATTTAAGAATTAAATTTGAACTCAATTTGTCATAAACTTAGTCTAAACTCTTTGCAAATATGTTGTAGATCATGGCGACCCCCTCCATCAACTTTAATGCGTTCCTAGAGAAAGAAAAGCTAAAAAACAATGGAAGCAACTTCACGGACTAGTTCCGTGGATTGAGGATTATCCTCGGCGCTGGTCAGTTGACCTATGTGCTCGATGCACCTCTAGGTGACCCACCTGCAGAAGATTCTCCCGCGGACGTTTAAAATGTTTTCCTCACTCAGAAGAATCACTACTCCACAGTTTAGTGTGCCATCCTGTATGTTTTAGAACCGGAGCTTCAGAAGCACTTTGAGCACCACAACCCTTTTGATATTATCAATGAGCTCAAAATGATATTTGAGCCTCATGCAGCCGTGGAGAGCTATGAAGCCTCCGAGAAGTTCTTTAACTGTAAGATGGAAGAGGGCAGCTCCGTTAGCGAGCACGTGCTCAAAATGTCTGGGCATGCAAACAAACTCCAAGATTTGGGAATAACGATTCCTAATGCGTTGGGGACTCATCGTGTCCTCCAATAACTACCACCTAGTTACAAGAACTTTGTGATGAACTACAATATGCACTGCATGAACAAGACGTTGCATGAACTCTGCTCGATGCTGAAAACTGTTGAAGTGGAGATAAACAAAGAGAACCAATTGTTGATGGTCAATAAAACCACCAATTTCAAGAAGCAGGGCAAGCCTAAGAACAAGAGAAACTTCAAGAAGGACGGCAAGAAAGCTGTCGCGCCTGCTAAGAAGCCCAAGGCTGGTCCTAAGCTAGATACTGAGTTCTTTTACTACAAGGGTGAAGGTCATTGGAAGCGCAACTACCCCAAGTACTTGGCAGATCTGAAGAACGACAACATCAAGAAGAAAGGTATATTTGATATACATGTTACTGATGTGTATCTTACTAATAATCATAGTAGTGCCTAGGTATTTGATACTAGTTTTGTTGCTCATATTTGTAACTTGAAACAGGAGCTGCGGAATGAACAAAGACTGGCGGGAGGCGAGGTGACGATGTGTGTTGGAAATGGCTCCAAGGTTGATGTGATCGATGTCGGCATGCTCCCTCTTCATCTACCTTCGGGATTAGTTTTAAATTTGAATAATTGTTATTTGGTGCATGCATTAAGCATGAACATTATATCTGGATCTTGTTTATTACGAGACGGTTATTTGTTTAAGTTTGAGAATAATGGTTGTTCGATTTATATGAGTAATATCATTTATGGTCATGCACCTGAATGAATGGTTTATTCTTATTGAATCTCGATAGTAGTGATAAACATGTTCACAACAATGATGCTAAACGAATAAAATTGAATGATAATACCACATACATGTGGCACTGTCGTTTTGGTCACATTTGAGTGAAACGCATGAAAAAACTCCATACGGATGGACTTCTTGAATCACTTGATTTTGAATCACTTGAAAGATATGAAGCATGTCTAATGGGAAAATGACTAAGACTCCATTCTCTGGGATGATGGAGCGAGCTACGGACTTATTGGGAATAATACATACCGATGTGTGCGGTCCAATGAGTGTAGCATCGTGTGGTGGATATTGTTATGTTCTTACTTTCACGGATGACTTGAGTAGATATGGGTATATCTACTTTATGAAACATAAATCCGAAACTTGCGAGAAGTTTAAGGAATTTCAAAGTCAAGTAGAAAATCAGCGTAACAAGAAGATTAAGTTTCTGCATTTTGACCACAGAGGTGAATATCTAAGTTATGAGTTTGGCATGCATTTAAAGAAATGCGGAATACTTTCACAACTGACACCGTTGGGAACACCACAGCGTAATGGTGTCCGAACATTGTAATCGAACTCTCTTAGATATGGTTTGTTCTATGATGTTGTAGCATCCCATCTATCTAACATCTGTAATGCTACATGGTCTAATAATAAAATGTTACCTTCCTACATATAATTGTTGCATCATAATTATATCATGCTCATGTCACCATGCCATCTTGCATTTGAGCATCATATAAAACCCCTTTTAATTTGGTTCTTCTTCATATGCATTTGTATTCTTATTAATTGTAGTTGGTTCTTGATATATTGCTAGATGCCCAATTTGAGTTGAGGGCATATCTTTTAAACTCATTCCACCTATTAACTTGTCCATATCAACTTCCTTGTGATCATATCCTCCTTCCACCATATACATGTATGTGGCACATCCTTTCGTTCTTAGGTTTAATTCATGCCAGATATATTCTTATGGTTCTTTTCTTATTCTTCTACACCTTGCTTATTATGGTTTGCTCCAAACTAAGCTAGATATACCATGGGCACATGCCCATCAAAAAAATCTTGGTGTATTTGCATATTTATTTTTGGCAAATCTTCTCCTCACACATATGTGCCACATATTTTGTTTTCACAAAAATATGCCCACATGCATGCATGTCCCTTATTGCATATCCCATGCAATCATAACCCTTGGCCTTCTTCTCTTTGTTTTATTTTATTTTATTTGAGCTTTGCTTTTAAATTAAAACTAGATGTTCTTTTGTTCTTGCATCTCTTAAACCCTAATCTAAACCTACCTCTTTGGTTTGACTAAACCAAACCATCCTCCTCACTCTAATATACCTTGTCCACCCACTAATTTATCTAGATAAAACCACCTAGAACTAAAATTTCCCCCTCTCCTAATCTATCTTGGGACCTAAGTGACCAAAGACATCTTTTTCACCATCTTTTTCTCTTGCTATTTTTTTCAACTGTGGAGCAAAACAAACCCAACCTAGCTAGCTCAAAGTTGTCGGCTGCACCCTATCCAGACCCGTGGTCAGCCCTCCCTCTCGCTAGCAGGCGACCCACAGCGACGCCAGCCCACCAACATGCGTCCTCTCCCGGTTGTGGTTCGACCAGACCTGATGGAGACGGTGCATGCCTCATGTTTCTCTTCCCCGCGGTCTCACGTGCCGTCGCTTGTTCTCCTCTCTCCTTGGCATAAAGCGATCACCAGCCAGCTACCTCCCTATCCTCTCCAATCACTCCCAGATCGAAATCTGGGAGGACACCATCCCCCTCTACAAGCAAACCAGCCCAGCACCTAAACCCCAGCCACACCGTGCCATGGTCGCCGCCTTGCTGTCACTACTCTGCTAATCATCGCCATCGGAAGCTGCAGCAAGTGAAGAGGAGATCCGTGTCGCCTAGCTGGAGCAGAGCAGTACTGGGAGCGAGGAGTAGAAGGCGTTAGCTCGCCGTGCCATCGCCGTCCCAGCGCCTCCCCGCCGTGGTCACGCCGGTCTTCCGCGCCGCCGAACCTTTTTCGCCTCAACCTCGATGAGTGCCACCTCGTCCTCCTACCTCCTCTGCGCCGCCTCCCCGTCGGAGCCGTTCGCCGCACGCACGCCGTCCTGCCGGTCGCCAGCCACTCGCCGCGCTCACGTCTCAGCCACAGCCGCGCATAGCAGCAACAGCAGCGCACGCACAGGCCGTTTCTCGCCCTGTTTCGCAAGATGTCCCGGCAGACAGAGCCCTTCTTCGGAGATACTTCCTGCACAAAAAACATAAACCGTTGTCCCCTCTGCTTGTTTTGTTTTTGGAGCAGCGCGTTTTGGCCAACGGAATCGTCGCCACCGTCGCTGAAAGTGGCTGGTTTTCGTTGTCGACGCCGAAGAACTCCGTCAGTCCGAGACAGTTAGAGACCTCCTGTTCGTCGTAGTTTTCCGATCGGTACAGCCCACCTCCAAAGTCGCAGTCTAAACAAAAGCTATAACCCATGCTTTTCTGTCCATTTTTGGTTTTTGCGGCTTCGCAAAATCTCGAATGGTTTGCTCGCGATCATCTCCGGAACATCGCAGCCAGCTAGTCAGTTTTGCGCGATCGGTTTCAGTTTCCATCGGATCACATCGACACCCCATATCTTTATGCAACCAGCCCCGTGAAGCTTTCAGTCTATCAAAAACTAGTCCCTAGATTCGCCACGTGTCGCTGTTCCTCTCGCCCGCCCGCGCGTGGCCCCGCAAAGCGTCTGGTCCCACCTGTCATTCCCTGTGGCTAAGTACAGCCGCGGTGAGAAAAGTTCCTGCGCAGACGTTGCATCAGCTGGTGCTGACTTAGCGTCTGGCCCACCTGTCGGTCTCCCTGGCTAGGTCTATCTCGGTGCAAAAAGTAGCTGTGATCTTTTTTTCTAAACAATAAAAATTTCAGAAATTTGTTAATATGTTTTTAAATGCAGAAAATAATATCTTTTAATTGACTTTTCCAAATAATACAAATAATATATGTTTTTGAATCAGAAAAATGTGAGGATTTCAAATATGCAATCCAAAATAATGTTTGAGCTGTTTAAAATTTTCGAAATTATTTAAAATTACAATAAATGCCTTTTTCTCCATTAATTAATAACTTTAAATCTATAATTCCAAATTTGACAAATAATATGTCTAAATCGATCAGCGCGACGAGCCCGTTCTAACTATGCATTCCATGATATGAATTGAAGCATGCATCATGTAAAAATATCAAAACCTGAATGGTTTATGCAAGTAAAACTTGACCAAATAACAATAAAAGTGCTATGTTATTGTCCCCACACCTCACCCTTTCCATGATTGCTATGCCATGTAAATTGTGCATCATTCATCATGGCATGCTTGGTTGCTTATTGCATTTTATTCATATGCTTGCGCACTTTATTTATATTGGCCTTTGTTTGTTTGGTTCTTTTCGAATAGATGCCGAGCAGGGGAATTATCAGGAATTCCAGGAGTACTACCCAGATCCATCTCTCGCTTCAACTGAGCTACCAGGCAAGCACTACCACATGCTTGCATACATATAGTACCTATTGCTTCTATCTTATTCTTGCATCATGGAGTCGCGATTGCATTAAATTGAATCCCAAGTACTGCATAGCCTTTACTTTTAACCCCACCGAGCTTGTTCCTCCATCCCATGAGCCACAACTACAGGAGTTGTTTGAGCCATGCGAGTCGTAGAACAGCATGTGTAGGGTATGTGAGTGTCTGATGGTTAACGAGGTACCTAAACAACTTAACCTAAGTAGGAATGGGATAACTAATGAAAGAGGCACCGGTGGGCAATATCTGTTATTTAGTTTTTCATGCTTACTTGTGTCCCGTAGGACCCCGAGTACTTGATTCATGTTCCTTGACTATTCGCACTATCCACATACGGGAGACTCTATGAATCCCCCTTTGCCTGAGCTTGATTTGCACTTTATTTCTTGGGGCCACAAAGTAGTTTGGGGCTTTATTACTATCTTGTACTTATGCCATGCTTTACCGCTTTATTCATGATTGTGCGTGGAGCACATGTACTATTTAGGAATTGCGGAGTATTTTCGTGGTATCGACAAGCCCAGTCACACTTTCGGGTTCCCAGTCGTTTATAGCCATTGGCGCAAACCTTGGGTCCATCTCGGAGCCGGCCAACTTCGTTGCGGGTAGCTTAATGGGGTGGTCCCCTGAAATAATTTATGAATCCTGTGAATGCTTTGTCGTGAGGCCTCGTTGCGTTTTATTTGGTTCTTCCCGAGGTTGATCGTGTGTGTGTTGCTATTTGTGCACCCCTGCAGGGTAAATCTTTCTGAAAGCTGTGTCCGCGGTTATGGACGACTTGGAGCACAGTTTCTCGATCATAGACAAGCATAACTAAAGTACCATTTTTAAATTGACTAAATATCTGACTAGTAATTAGTGCAATACTCATGGAATGGTTAATAAAACTGCCAACGGATGGGTTGTTCGTCTGCTTTCTCGTTGGTAAGCGGGAAGGAGGATGGATCTGTTACTTTATACTGTTATAACTGTGGTTTCTAATTAACGGACATCCGTCTATCATTGGTTAGGCAGATGGTTAACGAGTATCTATAGACTTGTTAGTTATTATCTTTTGCTGCAATTGCGTCACCCCAGGTATATGTCCCCTTTAGAGGCATAAAGACTTGCTGAGTACCCCTAGGGTCTCACACGATAAATTGTTTGATTCAGATGAACAGGTGTATTCGCAAGATGGATACTGGGTGGAGGAAACAGATGATGTTGGCAACGATCACTCGGTGTAGAGATTCTGGGGATGGGGATCCGTGAGATCTGTGGGCGGGATGTGCTTATTTATGTGGCATCTTATGCCCGATTTGCTTCTTATTCGTACTCGGATCTTGTTTCTTGTTTCCGCTTGATACTCTGTTGATTGATGTATGAGGAGCTATCCTAAGCTATTATCTCTATCTAGGATATTTGGATCTTGCCGTATGGCGTTGCAATATTTCTATTTCTTTCAGATGGTATGGCTCTGAGAACTGTTGTAAGGTAGCTTGCATACATACTCACTTGTGTATATATTTGATCTCTTTGCCTGTCGACTATGCCGCTCGCTCTTGTCCCGATGTTCTTGGAAGTGGTTAGGGCGGTCGACGGGCCTACACGTGGGTGGCCCTGGTCCCCCGCTGTAAAATCCCTTATCCACTTTTGGTTCATCCAGGCTTGAACTTAGAGCGTAGGGTTCGAGGTTGTTACAATTGGTATCAGAGCCATTCCGCCCTTCAGGGTCTCAGCCAAAATGGTCGTTGTCGGTCTAGCAAATATTTTGGTAGCTATGAATACTAGGGAAAAACAAAACACGAGAGTAGGACTGCTTCCATTTTTCTTCTTACCCACCCACCCACCCTTTTCTGGTAAGGAAGTGTAACGTTTTCAATCCTTTTCTAAAAATTCAAACTAGGATTCACGTGTTCTGGGTTCCGTAGTACCATAGGTTGTTTGAGTGTGTGTGTGTGTGTGGGTAATTCTTTGTCTATCTGTTGCATCCAACTTGTTGTCGCTATCTGCCTTTTGGTTATCAACTGTTGGTACATTCCATACCGACAGGCTTTTCTAAACCGACGCGATCTATCTGATTCGTTGTATACCGACGCGATCTATCTTACTCTTTGTTATCCGACGCTATCTTGTTACGGGTTGTTTGTTTCCGTAGTTTCTAATCTTTAAGGTTCACCTTAAGACGGAAGAGAGTCGGGATATGTGTTTTACTTATTCATGTGCGGAGTAATGCTTTGAGTGCGTGATGGAGTCGCGACCATACCACTACTTTTATCATTCGCTCTTGTGTAGTGAACTGGCACAGTTACTAATCTTGATTCGTTAAGTGGTTTTGCGCATATAGTGGTATTTTAATGCCGAAATTTGCGGAAATTTTTTTTTGATAGCTTTGTGTACCACACTCCTTATTCAGTCGTGTGCGATATGCTTACTATCTTCTAGGTGCTTTGGACTTTGTTGATATTTTAATATCACCTCAGTAAATTGCATCCTTTAATCTTGGTTAGTTCCATTTTGGGACTATTTTGGATTATTATTATTCTCCATTATGGTACTGACTTGAGTTTTATATCAATCACAGGATGGCAGCACCACGTCGCACTGAGGATGAAATACCACTTGAACTGGGAGCTGCGTTGGCAAGTATTGCTAATGCCTTGGGCACAATGCAACAGAACCAGCAACGCTTTGAAGAAAGTGTGAGGAGGAATGAGTTTGCCCCGCTACCTCCACCTCCCAAGCGAGGAGACATCAAGGAATTTCTGAAGTTTAACCCGTGCCACTTTGAGGTGTCTGATCAGCCACTGGATGCTGATAATTGGCTTCGTGAGATGTCAAGGTTGCTGATAACTGCTGATGTTCCTGAGCAAGATTGGGTAAAATGCGCCACTCACCTTCTGAAAGGAGATGCAGCTCTATGGTGGGAGAATTACCTGAAGGCAAACCACTCTGGTTTTCAACCTACTTGGGAGCAGTTCGCTGGGGCTTTCAAAGAGCAATACCTGTTAGAAATTGTCATGGAGAGGATGAAGGAGGTGTTTCTCAACCTCAAGCAGGGCAATGACAATGTCGACACCTATATCAGAAACTTCCTGAATCTTTTTCGGTATGGTGGTGATGAGATCTCTGATGACAAGAAGAAACAAAAGAGGTTCAGGCAAGGGCTCAATGCATCTATCAGATATGCAATCACTCATGCAAGGCCGGGGTCTTTTCTGTAACTCCAACATACAGCTCTACAGGAAGAAGCCAGTAGGCAAGTGTTCGAGGAGTCCAAGAAACACAGTCGTGACGCAGCAAGCTCTTCAGCTATGACAGCTCCTTCTAAGCGTCGCGTGTGGGTTCCTAATACCGCACCGCCGCTCCCGGCTCCACCAAGACCTCCAAGCTACGCGGCAAGGCCACCAAACTCCTTCAACGCTGCTCCTAGGGGCTACAACCACAACTACCCTAGAGCGCCTGGCGGAGTCCCTGGCTACGCTGCTCCACATCCGCCTGGTGCTTGTTACACTTGTGGGAACTTTGGGCACCAGCAGTGGAACTGTCCAATGAACAAGGCTCTTCCTCCACCCCCTCCAAGACCTGCTTCGACAACTGCGGCTCGCGCACCTGCACCACGGGCTCTCAACATCAACACCAAGCCCAGGTCCACTATTGCTCGCGCCAACAACATCAACATTGTTCAAGCGGAGCATGCACCTAGAGTTGTGATGGGTACGCTTCCCGTTAACTCAGTCCCTGCACGAGTTTTATTCGATTCTGGTGCATCGCATTCTTTTATCTCTACAAGTTTTGCTGATGAGAATGGGTTACCTATGGATCCTCTCCCTAAACGTTTAATGGTTCTCTCGCCCGGAGCAACTATGGCATCTTCCAAGATTAGTCATGGCAATCAAATTCTAATTGGTGGTTCTTCATTTCTAGCTTCCCTGGTTATTCTTGGCAAGTCAGATATTGATGTCATATTGGGCATGGACTGGTTGAAAGCCAACGAAGCTGTGATTGATTATGCTGAACACTCGGTTTCATTGAAAATTCCTGAAGGCCACATAGTCTATTCTCCAAGGCAAACTCCTTCTATTTAGCTCTACTCTTTGGGTGCCAAAACATTGATGTTATGGAAGCCTTGCAAAATTTCCCTGTGGTCTGTGAGTTTCCCGATGTGTTTCTAGAAGAATTACCAGGTATGCCTCCTGACCGAGAGGTCGAGTTTGTGATTGAGCTTGAACCGGGTACCGCTCCTATCTCCAAGCGCCTTATAAAATGGGTCCTGCTGAGTTGGCTGAACTCAAACGTCAGCTTGATGAACAAGAGAAGTTGGGTTTCATTCAGCATAGCACTTCCTCTTGGGGCAGCCCAACAATCTTTGTGAAGAAGCGAGACCAGATGGATCGACTTTGTGTTGACTACCGGGCTCTCAATGCAAAAACCATCAAGAATAAATATCCCCTTCCGCGGATCAATGATCTCTTCGATCAGCTTGCAGGAGCAGTGGTATTCTCCAAGCTTGACTTGAGAAGTGGTTATCATCAAATCAAGATTCGCAAGGAAGATGTTCCCAAAACAGCTTTCACCACCCGCTATGGCCTGTACGAGTACACGGTCATGTCCTTCGGTCTCACCAACGCACCTGCCACCTTCTCGAGGCTTCTGAACTCGGTTTTCATGGAGTATCTTGACAAGTTCGTCGTGGTCTATCTGGATGACATTCTAGTCTATTCTAAGTCAAAAGAAGAGCATGCGGAACATCTCCGTTGCGTTCTTACTAAGCTTCGTGAGAACCGTCTATATGCAAAGTTCTCCAAGTGTGAATTTTGGCTTCCCGAAGTCACCTATCTGTTGGAGATATGCCCAAGAGGCAATAATAAAAGTGGTTATTATTATATCTTTGTGTTTATGATGAATGTTTACATCCCATGCTATAATTGTATTATTAGGAAACACTAATACTTGTGTGCTTTGTAAACATATAAGAGTCCCTAGTAAGCCTCTTGTTGAACTAGCTTGTTGATTAATGGATGATCATGGTTTCCTGATCATGGACATTGGATGTCATTAATAACAAGGTTATATCATTAGGAACGATGTAATGGACACACACCCATAGTAAGCATAGCATAAGATCAAGTCATTAAGTTCGTTTGCTATAAGCTTGAAAATACATAGTAACCTAATCCTTCGACCATGAGGTTGTGTTAATCACCATCACCGGATGGGTACTTTGATGGCATCAAACACCACTTCATAACTGGGTGGTCATAAAGGTGTCATTGGGTATTCTGAAAGTATGTGTTGAAGCGCATGGACCAAGATTGGGATTTGTCCATCCATATGACGGATAGATATGCTCTGGGCCCTCTCGGTGGAATGTCATCTGATTAGCTTGCAAGCATGTGACTGGGTCACAAGGTATGACATATCACGGAACGAGTAAAGAGTACTTGTCAGTAACGAGGTAGAACTAGGTATGGAGATACCGACGATCAAACCTCGGATAAGTATAGTATCGCGTGACAAAGGGAATTGGTTTCGTATGTTAAATGGTTCTATCGATCACGAAGTCATCGTTGAGTATGTGGGAGCCGTTATGGGTCTCCAGATCCTGCTGATGGTTATTGATCGGAGAGGAGTCTTCATCATGTCTGCATATTCACGAACCGTAGGGTGACACACTTAAGGTTCGAAGTTGTTTTAAGTATATATGGAATGTGCGTTGGAGACCGAATGTTGTTCGGAGTCTCGGATTGGATCCAGGACATCACGAGGAGATCCGGAATTATCCGGAGAATAAGATTCATATATTGGGGATCATTTTTTGAGTTAGGAAATGTTCCGGAGTATTTGTATGAGGATTCTAGAAGGTTTCGGAATGTTCCGGAAGGTTCTGGAAGATTTCTTGGAGTTTGCTTGAAAACCAAGAAAGGATCAAGGAGTCCTTGTGGGGCAAGACAAGGAGTCGTGGGGGAGGAGGACTCCTCCCCCCCTCCCAATCCGCCGGATAAGGAAGGGAGGGGAGTCCTACTAGGACTCCCCCTCCCATGGCGCCTCCCTCCTTTAAATAGAGGGGTGGAGGCGCCACCCCCTGGCCCCCTCGAATACTCCAAACCCTAGCCGCCTCTCTCCTCCTCCTTTCTTCTGCTCAGGCTTAGGCGAAACCCAGCAGAATTCTCTACTCCACCACCACCACCACGCCGTCGTGCTGCTGGGATTCCGTGGAGAAGATCTACTACCTCCGCTGCTTGCTGGAACGGGGAGAGGAAGGTCTGCTTCGACTCCGCACGTGTCACCGACTACGGAAGCACTGCCGGAACGCGGCGCCGGAAGGATCGTCCACTCGATCTTGAGATCGGCAAGTGATCGACTACATCAACCACGAGATCCAATCTCGTAACGCTTTCGGATCTACAAGGGTTAGTGCAGATCTATCTCGTTGCACATGTCTAATAGATTAGATCTTGGCTTTTATCTAGATTAGATCTGGGTTTTGTTCGTTCTTGCGGTAGAAATTTTTTGTTTTCCATGCTACGAACCCATCAGTGGTATCAGAGCCGTATCTATGCGTAGATCTGTTGCACGAGTAGAACACAATGGTTTTGTGGGCGTTGGTGCTCGTGCCGTCTTTTGCTTTGTGTACTTTGCATCTTGCGGTATGGTGGGATGAAGCGGCTCGGGCTAACCTTACATTTCATCGCACATGAGACTTGCTCCACGCTTGACGTGTAACTTGCTTTGCACAAGTGGCTTTGCGGGTGTCTGTCTCTCCCACCATAGTATAGATCTCATTTACACTTTGCACTTGATAGCACTTGTATCAACGTTGTGGTTCAGTTTCGTAGGTAAGATCCGTTCTTATTCGAAAGCCCCAAACCACGTAAAACATGCAAATAAAATTAGAGGCGTCTAACTTGTTTTTGCAGGGGTTTTGTGATGTGATATGGCCATCATGTGATTATGATTGTATTTGATGTATGCAATGATCCTTGTTGTAATATGGCAACCGGCAGGAGCCTAATGGTTGTCTTTAATTATGTTAAGACATGCGTGTCTATTCATCTTGTAATAGCTTTATTCCAAGTAGTTGTAATAGTTGCTAGTGATGATGGACAACCATGAAGCGGCGCCACTGACCTTGACGCAATGCTGGTGATGATGGAGATCATGTCCGTGCTTTGGAGATGGAGATCAAAGGTGGAAGAAGAAAGGGCCATATCATATCACACTAATTATGAATTGCCTGTGATGTTAATCCTTTATGCATCTTGTATTGCTTAGATCGTGACGGTAGCATTATAAGATGATCCCTCTCACTAAATATCAAGTAATAAAGTGTTCACCCTTAGTTGGCACTGTTGCTAAGACTCGTCGTTTTGAAGCATCTCGTGATGATCGGATGTGATAGATTCTACGTGTGCATACAACGGGTGCAAGCCAGATTTGCACATGCAGAAACTAAGGTTAATCTTGATGAGCCTAGCATGTACAGACATGGTCTCGGAACACGGAATACCGAAAGGTAGAGCATGAGTCATATAAATGATATGATGAACATGAAGATTGTTCGCCGATGAAACTACATCTTCTCTCGTGAAGATCGGACTTGGTGTAGTGGACTTGGTTCGTGTAATCACTAAGACAATGTGAGGGATGTTGTTTTGAGTGGGAGTTCACCTAGTTAATTTAAGAATTAAATTTGAACTCAATTTATCATAAACTTAGTCTAAACTACTTGCAAATTTGTTGTAGATTATGGCGACCCCCTCCATCAATTTCAATGCGTTCCTAGAGAAAGAAAAGCTTAAGAACAATGGAAGCAATTTCACGGACTGGTTCTGTGGACTGAAGATCGTCCTCAGGGCTGGTCAGATGACCTATGTGCTCGAAGCACCGCTAGGTGACCCACCTGCAGAAGATGCCACCGATGACGTAAAGAATGTTTACGCCACTCGGAAAAATCATTACTCCACAGTTCAATGTGCCATCCTGTACGGTTTAGAAGCGGAGCTTCAGAAGCGTTTTGAGCACCACGACCCGTTCGAGATCATTAAGGAGCTCAGGCTGATTTTTGAGACTCGCGTGGCCATGGAGAGCTATGAGGCCTCCGAAAAGTTCTTTAACTGTAAGATGGAAGAGGGTAGCTCCGTTAGCGAGCACGTGCTCACCATGTCTGGGTACGCAAACAAGCTCCAAGAGTTGGGGATATCGATTCCTAATGAGTTAGGGATTCACCGTCTCCTCCAATCACTGCCACCGAGTTATAAGAACTTTGTGATGAACTACAATATGCACTGCATGAACAAGACGTTGCCTGAACTATCGTCCATGCTGAAAACTGCCGAAGTGGAGATCAAGAAGGAGCACCAAGTGTTGATGGTCAATAAGACCACCAATTTCAAGAGACAGGGCAAGCCTAAGAACAAGGGCAACTTCAAGAAGGACGGCAAGAAAGCTGCCGCACCTGCAAAGAAGCCCAAGGCTGGTCCCAAGCCTGAAACTGAATGCTTCTACTACAAGGGTGCTGGTCACTGGAAGCGTAACTGCCCCAAGTACCTGGCGGATCTGAAGAATGGCAACATCAAGAAGAAAGGTATATTTGATATATATGTTATTGATGTGTATCTTACTAGTAATCGTAGTAGTGCCTGGGTATTTGATACTGGTTCGGTTGCTCATATTTGTAACTCGAAACAGGAGCTACGGAATAAGCGAAGACTGGCAAGAGACGAGGTGAGGATGCGCGTTGGAAATGGCTCCAAGGTTGATGTGATCGCCGTCGGCACGCTCCCTCTACATCTACCTTCGGGATTAGTTTTAAATTTGAATAATTGTTATTTGGTGCCTGCGTTAAGCATGAACATTATATCTGGATCTTGTTTATTGCGAGACGGTTACTCTTTTAAGTCTGAGAATAAAGGTTGTTCGATTTATATGAGTAATATCTTTTATGGTAATGCACCTGAGATGAATGGTTTATTCTTATTGAATCTCGATAGTAGTGATACACATGTTCACAACATAGATGCTAAACGAATAAAATTGAATGATAATTCTACATACATGTGGCACTGTCGTCTTGGTCACATTGGAGTGAAGCGTATGAAGAAACTCCATTCTGATGGACTTCTTGAATCACTTGATTTTGAATCACTTGAAAGATGCGAAGCATGTCTAATGGGAAAAATGACTAAGACTCCATTCTCTGGTACAATGGAGCGAGCTACAGACTTATTGGAAATAATACATACCGATGTGTGCGGTCCAATGAGTGTAGCATCGCGTGGTGGATATCGTTATGTTCTCACTTTCACGGATGACTTAAGTAGATATGGGTATGTCTACTTTATGAAACATAAGTCCGAAACTTTCCAGAAGTTTAAGGAATTTCAAAGTGAAGTGGAAAATCATCATAACAAGAAGATTAAATTTCTGCGTTCTGACCGCGGAGGTGAATATCTAAGTTATGAGTTTGACATGCATTTAAAGAAATGTGGAATACTTTCGCAGTTGACACCGCCGAGAACACCACAGCGTAATGGTGTGTCTGAACGTCGTAATCGAACTCTCTTAGATATGGTTCGGTCTATGATGTCTCTTATAGATTTACCGCTATCGTTTTGGGGCTATGCATTAGAGACAGCCGCATTCACTTTAAATAGGGCACCATCTAAATCCGTTGAAACGACACCGTACAAATTGTGGTTTGGTAAGAAACCTAAGTTGTCGTTCCTTAAAGTTTGGAGTTGCGAAGCATATGTAAAGAAGTTACAACCTGATAAGCTTGAACCCAAAGCGGAGAAATGCGTCTTCATAGGATACCCTAAAGAAACAATTGGGTATACCTTCTGTCATAGATCCGAAGGCAAAGTTTTCGTTGCCAAAAATGGATCCTTTCTTGAGAAGGAGTTTCTCTCGAAGGAAGTGACTGGAAGGAAAGTAGAAGTCGATGAGGTTATTGAACCTTCTCTCAGATTTGAGAGTAGCGCAGCACCGGAAGATGTTTTTGTGCCGCCTGCACCAATTGGAGAGGAAGCTAATGATGATGATCATGAAACTTCAAATGAAGTTACTGCTGAACCTCGCAGGTCGACGAGGGTTCGTACCACTCCTGATTGGTATGACTCTGCCTTGAACGTCATGTTGGTGGACAACGCTGATGACCCTGCGACATATGAAGAAGCTATGGTGATCCCAGATTCCGACAAATGGCTAGAAGCCATGAAATCCGAAATGGGATCCATGTACGAAAACCAAGTGTGGACTTTGGTGGACTTACCGGATGGCCGTAAGGCTGTCGAGAACAAATGGATTTTCAAGAGAAAAACAGATGTTGATGGTAATGTTACCGTCTATAAAGCTCGACTTGTCACGAAAGGGTTCCGACAAATTCAAGGAGTTGAGTATGATGAGACATTCTCACCAGTAGCGAAGCTAAAGTCTGTAAGGATTTTGTTAGCAATTGCTGCACATTTCGATTATGAGATTTGGCAGATGGATGTCAAAACGGCGTTCCTTAATGGTGACATTGAGGAAGAGTTGTATATGGTACAACCCAAGGGTTTTGTCGATCCTAAAGATGCTGACAAGGTATGCAAACTTCAGCGCTCCATTTATGGACTGAAGCAAGCATCCCGGAGTTGGAATCAACGTTTTGATAAAGTAATCAAAAACTTTGGATTTATACAAACTTATGGAGAAGCTTGTATTTACAAGAAAGTGAGTGGGAGCTCTGTAGCATTCCTAGTACTATATGTAGATGACATATTATTGATTGGGAATGATATAGAACTTCTTAATAGTGTCAAAGCCTATTTGAATAATAGTTTTTCAATGAAGGATCTTGGCGAAGCGGCATATATTCTAGGCATCAAGATTTATAGAGATAGATAAAGACGCCTAATAGCGCTTTCATAAAGTACATACTTAGACAAAGTTCTAAAGAAGTTTAGAATGGAAAATAGCAAGAAAGGGTTCGTGCCCATGTTGTCAGGTAAGACCTTGAGTAAGACTCAAAGTCTAGCTACGACAGAAGATAGAGAGAAAATGCATAATATTCCCTATGCCTCGGCCATAGGTTCTATCATGTATGCCATGCTGTGTACAAGACCGGATATAGCACATGTTGTTAGTTTGACTAGCAGATATCAAAGTGATCCTGGAATGGAGCACTAGACAGCGGTCAAGAATATCCTAAAGTACCTAAATAGGACTAAGGATATGGTTCTTTCTTATGGAGGTGATGAACAGATTGTTGTAAACGGTTACACCGATGCTAGTTGGAACACCGATCCGGATGACTCGAAGTCACAGTCGGGATACGTATTTATTTTGAATGGTGCTGCAGTGAGCTGGAGGAGTGCGAAGCAAAGCGTTGTGGCGAAATCTTCAACTGAATCGGAATACATAGCTGCTTCAGAGGCTGCACAAGAAGCCATATGGATGAAGGAATTCATTACTGAACTTGGCGTGTTTCCTAGTGCGTTGGACCCGATGGCCATATACTGTGACAACACAGGTGCCATAGCTAATGCACAGGAGCCAAGGTCACATAGCAAGCTAAAGCACATCAAGCTACGTTTCCACGCTATTCGCGAGTATGTTCAAGATGGTGACATAAAGATTTGCAAAGTACACACTGATCTGAATGTGGCAGATCCGTTGACTAAACCTCTCCCTAGAGCAAAGCATGACTAGCACCAGAACGCCATGGGTGTTAGGTATATTACCATGTAATCTAGATTATTGACTCTAGTGCAAGTGGGAGACTGTTGGAGATATGCCCAAGAGGCAATAATAAAAGTGGTTATTATTATATCTTTGTGTTTACGATGAATGTTTACATCCCATGCTATAATTATATTATTAGGAAACACTAATACTTGTGTGTTTTGTAAACATATAAGAGTCCCTAGTAAGCCTCTTGTTGAACTAGCTTGTTGATTAATGGATGATCATGGTTTCCTGATCATGGACATTGGATGTCATTAATAACAAGGTTATATCATTAGGAATGATGTAATGGACACACACCAATAGTAAGCATAGCATAAGATCAAGTCATTAAGTTCGTTTGCTATAAGCTTTAAAATACATAGTAACCTAATCCTTCGACCATGAGGTTGTGTTAATCACCATCACCGGATGGGTACTTTGATGGCATCAAACACCACTTCGTAACTGGGTGGTCATAAAGGTGTCATTGGGTATTCTGAAAGTATGTGTTGAAGCGCATGGACCAAGATTGGGATTTGTCCATCCATATGACGGATAGATATGCTCTGGGCCCTCTCGGTGGAATGTCCTCTGATTAGCTTGCAAGCATGTGACTAGGTCACAAGGTATGACATATCACGGAACGAGTAAAGAGTACTTGTCAGTAACGAGATAGAACTAGGTATGGAGATACCGACGATCAAACCTCGGATAAGTATAGTATCACGTGACAAAGGGAATTAGTTTCGTATGTTAAATGGTTCTATCGATCACGAAGTCATCGTTGAGTATGTGGGAGCCGTTATGGATCTCCAGATCCCGTTGATGGTTATTAATCGGAGAGGAGTCTTCATCATGTCTGCATATTCACGAACCGTAGGGTGACACACTTAAGGTTCGAAGTTGTTTTAAGTAGATATGGAATGTGCGTTGGAGACCGAATGTTGTTCGGAGTCTCGGATTGGATCCGGGACATCACGAGGAGATCCGGAATTGTCCGGATAATAAGATTCATATATTGTGGATCATTTTTTGAGTTAGGAAATGTTCCGGAGTATTTGTATGAGGATTCTAGAAGGTTTCGGAATGTTCCGGAAGGTTCTGGAAGATTTCTTGGAGTTTGCTTGAAAACCAAGAAAGGATCAAGGGTCCTTGTGGGGCAAGACAAGGAGTCGTGGGGGAGGAGGACTCCTCCCCCCCTCCCAATCCGCCGGCCAAGGAAGGGAGGGGAGTCCTACTAGGACTTCCCCTCCGATGGCGCCTCCCTCCTTGAAATAGAGGGGTGGAGGCGCCACCCCCTGGCCCCCTCGACTACTCCAAACCCTAGCCGCCTCTCTCCTCCTCCTTTCTTCTGCTCAGGCTTAGGCGAAGCCCTGCAGAATTCTCTACTCCACCACCACCACCACGCCGTCGTGCTGCTGGGATTCCGTGGAGAAGATCTACTACCTCCGCTGCTCGCTGGAACGGGGAGAGGAAGGTCTGCTTCGACTCCGCACGTGTGACCGACTACGGAAGCGCTGCCGGAACGCGGCGCCGGAAGGATCGTCCACTCGATCTTGAGATCGGCAAGTGATCGACTACATCAACCACGAGATCCAATCTCGTAACGCTTTTGGATCTACAAGGGTTAGTGCAGATCTATCTCGTTGCTCATGTCTAATAGATTAGATCTTGGCTTTTATCTAGATTAGATCTGGGTTTTGTTCGTTCTTGCGGTAGAAATTTTTTGTTTTCCATGCTACGAACCCATCAGTGGTATCAGAGCCGTATCTATGCGTAGATCTGTTGCACGAGTAGAACACAATGGTTTTGTGGGCGTTGGTGCTCGTGCCGTCTTTTGCTTTGTGTACTTTGCATCTTGCGGTATGGTGGGATGAAGCGGCTCGGGCTAACCTTACATTTCATCGCACATGAGACTTGCTCCACGCTTGACGTGTAACTTGCTTTGCACAAGTGGCTTTGCGGGTGTCTGTCTCTCCCACGCTTGACGTGTAACTTGCATCTTGCGGTATGGTGGGATGCTACGAACCCATCACTATCTTGGTCACGTCATCTCTGCTAAGGGCATTGCCGTCAACCCAGAAACTGTTCGGACAATTGTTGAGTGGCTTCCACCCAAAAATGTCAAAGAAGTACGGAGTTTCCTTGGTTTGGCTAGTTATTGCCGTTGCTTCATTCAGAACTTCTCGAAGATTGCAAAGCCTCTTACCGATCTCCTCAAGAAAGGCAAGAAATACCTTTGGTCTCCTGCATGTCAAGCTAGCTTTGAGACACTCAAAGAGAAGCTCACTTCCACACCAGTCTTGATTCCTCCAGATACATCAAAGCCTTTCCAGATCTTTTGTGACGCCTCATTGCTAGATTGGCTGCGGTCCTCATGCAAGAAAAACAAGTGGTTGCTTATGCCTCTCGTCAGTTGAAGACACATGAGATCAACTATCCTACACATGACCTTGAACTCGCAGCAGTTGTCTTTGCTTTGAAAGTATGGAGGCACTACTTGCTTGGAAACCGTTGTGAGATCTTTTCTGACCACAAAAGCCTGAAGTATATCTTCACTCAGCTGGACCTCAACCTTCGCCAAAGGAGATGGATTGAAACCATCAATGACTTCGATCTCACCATCAACTACACTCCTGGGAAAGCTAATGTCATGGCCGATGCTCTCAGCTGAAAAGCTTATGTCAATAACCTCATGGTGGAAGAACAACAACCTCTCTTGTGCGAGGAATTCCGCCAACTCAACCTCGAGCTTATACCTCAGGGCTATCTTCATAATTTGATAGCTGCCCCTCTCTTGGAAGAAAAAGTTCGATCCATTCAACTTGGTGATCCGTACACTAAAAACATCATCTCCAAGATTCATCTTCCGCAGTATGAACCTTTCCACCTTGACGACCAAGGCACTATATTCTTTAAGCACCGAATGTTTGTTCTGAAGTATCCGGGTTTGAGAGAGCAAGTTCTTAAAGAAGCTCATGATTCTGTTCTTTCTATCCACCCTAGCAGCACTAAGATGTACATGGACCTGAAAACACAATATTGGTGTCCTGGATTGAAACGATATTGTGCCAATTATGTCTCCGAGTGTGATGTCTGCCGCAGAGTGAAAGCTGTCCATCAGAAACCTTCCGGTCTTCTACAGCCATTGAAGCCTCCGGAATGGAAATGGGAGAAAGTAGAGATGGACTTCATAACTGGGTTTCCAAGGTCGCAGAAAGGCAACAATGCAATCTTTGTTGTCATCGACAGGCTTTCTAAAGTGGCTCACTTCTTTCCAGTCAAGGAAAAAATTTCTGGTAGTCAACTGGCCGAGCTCTATATCAACAGAATTGTCTCTATGTATGGGGTTCCTCTCGAGATCAGTTCAGACCGTGGAAGCATCTTCACTTCCAAGTTCTAGGGAAGTTTCCAAAATGCTTTGGGAACAAAATTGAACTTCAGCACTGCTTATCACCCTCAGTCACAAGGGCAAGTTGAAAGGATCAATCAGATTCTGGAAGATATGCTCCGTGTGTGCGTCATCTCTTTCGGCATGAAGTGGGAAGAATGCCTTCCTTATGCTGAGTTCTCTTATAATAATAGCATCCAGAAGAGTCTAAAGATGGCACCATTTGAGGTTCTCTATGGCCGCAAATGCAGAACTCCGATTGGTTGGTCGGGCGCAGGTGAAAGAACATTGTTTGGCCCCGACATTGTAACTCAAGCGGAGGAGAAGGTTCTTATCATTCTTGAGAACTTGAAGATTGCCCAGAGTAGGCAGAAAAGCAACTATGACAGAAAACACATGGACATGGAGTATGTCCCTGGTGATCTTGTTTACCTTCATGTCACTCCCATGAGAGGCACTCATCGTTTTGGTATCAAGGGCAAGCTTGCGCCTAGATACATCGGTCCTTTCAAAATCCATGGCAAAAGAGGAGAAGTGGCTTATGCTCTCGAGCTTCCTGAAAAACTCAAGGTTCATGATGTTTTCCATATCTCTCAACTCAAGAAGTTCTTCAAGGATCCCGGTAGGACCGTGGACCATGAGCTCATCAATCTCCAAGAAGATCTGTCTTATCAAGAACACCCCACAAAAATCCTAGAAGTCGTAGAAAGAAAGACTCGCAACAAGTCTATCAAGTTCTGCAAGGTGCAGTGGTCGCACCATTCCATTGATGAAGCCACTTGGGAACGCGAGGATGAGCTCCGTGCCAAGTATCCTACCCTCTTCGTGTCTTCTTCTTCTTCCTAGAATCTCGGGGCGAGATTCCTGTTTAGTGGGGGAAAGTTGTAGCATCCCATCTGTCTAACATCTGTAATGCTACATGGTCTAATAATAAAATGCTACCTTCCTACATATAATTGTTGCATCATAATTATATCATGCTCATGTCACCATGCCACCTTACATTTGAGCGTCATATAAAACCCCTTTTAATTTGGTTCTTCTTCATATGCATTTGTATTCTTATTAATTGTATTTGCCTCTTAATATATTGTAGTTGGTTCTTGATATATTGCTAGATGCCCAATTTGAGTTGAGGGCATATATTTTAAACTCATTCCACCTAGTAACTTGTCAAATCAACTTCCTTGTGATCATATCCTCCTTCCACCATATACATGTATGTGGCACATCCTTTCATTCTTAGGTTTAATTCATGCCAGATATATTCTTATGGTTATTTTCTTATTCTTCTACACCTTGCTTATTATGGTTTGCTCCAAACTAAGCTAGATATACCATGGGCACATGCCCATCCGAAAAATCTTGGTTTATTTGCATCTTTATTTTTGGCAAATCTTCTCCTCACACATATGTGCCACATATTTTGTTTTCACAAAAATATGCCCACATGCATGCATGCATGTCCCTTATTGCATATCCCATGCAATCATAACCCTTGGCCTTCTTCTCTTTGTTTTATTTTATTTTATTTGAGCTTTGCTTTTAAATTCAAACTAGATGTTCTTTTGTTCTTGCATCTCTTAAACCCTAATCTAAACCTACCTATTTGGTTTGACTAAACCAAACCATCCTCCTCACTCTAATCTACCTTGTCCACCCACTAATCTATCTAGATAAAACCACCTAGAACTAAATTTCCCCCTCTCCTAATCTATCTTGGGACCTAAGTGACCAAAGACATCTTTTTCACCATCTTTTTCTCTTGCTATTTTTTTCAACCGTGGAGCAAAACAAACCCAACCTAGCTAGCTCAAAGTTGTCGGATGCACCCTGTCCAGACCCGTGGTCAGCCCTCCCTCTCGCTAGCAGGCGACCCGCAGCGACGCAAGCCCACCAACATGTGTCCTCTCCTGGTTGTGGTTCGACCAGACCGGATGGAGACGGTGCACGCCTCCTGTTTCTCTTCCCCGCGGTCTCATGTGCCGTCACTTCTTCTCCTCTCTCCTTGGCATAAAGCGATCACCAGCCAGCTACCTCCCTATCCTCTCCAACCACTCCTAGATCGAAATCTGGGAGGACACCATCCCCCTCTGCAAGCAAACCAGCCTAGCCCCTAAACCCCAGCCACACCGTGCCATGGTCGCCGCCTTGCCGTCACTACTCTGCTGATCCTCGCCGTCGGAAGCTGCAGCTAGTGAAGAGGAGCTCTGTGTCGCCTAGCTGGAGCAGAGCAGTACTAGGAGCGAGGAGGAGAAGGCGTTAGCTCGTCGTGCCATCGCCGTCCCAGCGCCTCCCCGCCGTGATCGCGCAGGTCTTCCGCGCCGCCGAACCTTTTTCGCCTCAACCTCGGTGAGTGCCACCTCGTCCTCCTACCTCCTCTGCGTCGCCTCCCCGTCGGAGCCGTTCGCCGCGTGCACGTCGTCCTGCCGCTCGTCGCATGCATGTCTCAGCCACAGCCGCGCATAGCAGCAACAGCAGCGCATGCACAGACCATTTCTCGCCCTGTTCCGCAAGATGTCCCGGCAGACACAGCCCTTCTTCGGAGATACTTCCTGCATGAAAAACATAGACCGTTGCCCCCCCCTACTTGTTTTGTTTTTGGAGCAGCGCGTTTTGCCCAACGGAATTGTCGCCACCATCGCAAGAAGTGGCAGGGTTTTTGCTGTACACGCCGAAGAACTCCGTTAGTCCGGGACAGTTAGAGACCTCCTGTTTGTCGTAGTTTTCCGATCGGTACAGCCCACCTCCAAAGTCGCGGTCTGAACAAAAGCTGTAGCCCATACTTTCCTGTCCATTTTTGGTTTTTGTGACTTCGCGAAATCTCGAATGGTTTGCTCGCAATCATCTCCGGAACATCGCAGCCAGCTAGTCAGTTTTGCGCGATCGGTTTCAGTTTCCATCGGATCACATCGACACCCCGTATCTTTATGCAACCAGCCCCCTGAAGCTTTAAGTCTATCAAAAAATAGTCCCTAGATTCGCCACGTGTCGCTGTTCCTCTCGCCCGCCCGCGCGTGGCCCCGCAAAGCGTCTGGTCCCACCTGTCATTCCCTGTGGCTAAGTACAGCCGCGGTGAGAAAAGTTCCTGCGCAGACGTTGCATCAGCTGGTGCTGACTTAGCGTCTGGCCCACCTGTCGGTCTCCCTGGCTAGGTCTATCTCGGTGCAAAAAGTAGCTGTGATCTTTTTTTCTAAACAATAAAAATTTCAGAAATTTGTTAATATGTTTTTAAATGCAGAAAATAATATCTTTTAATTGACTTTTCCAAATAATACAAATAATATATGTTTTTGAATCAGAAAAATGTGAGGATTTCAAATATGCAATCCAAAATAATGTTTGAGCTGTTTAAAATTTTCGAAATTATTTAAAATTACAATAAATGCCTTTTTCTCCATTAATTAATAACTTTAAATCTATAATTCCAAATTTGACAAATAATATGTCTAAATCGATCAGCGCGACGAGCCCGTTCTAACTATGCATTCCATGATATGAATTGAAGCATGCATCATGTAAAAATATCAAAACCTGAATGGTTTATGCAAGTAAAACTTGACCAAATAACAATAAAAGTGATATTTTATTGTCCCCACACCTCACCCTTGCCATGATTGCTATGCCATGTAAGTTGTGCATCATTCATCATGGCATACTTGGTTGTTTGTTGCATTTATTCATATGCTTGCGCACTTTATTGATATTGGCCTTTGTTTGTTTGGTTCTTTTCGAATAGACGCCGAGCAGAGGAATTATCAGGAATTCCAGGAGTACTACCCAGATCCATATCTCGCTTCAACTGAGCTACCAGGCAAGCACTACCACATGCTTGCATACATATAGTACCTATTGCTTCTATCTTATTCTTGCATCATGGAGTCGCGATTGCATTAAATTGAATCCCAAGTACTGCATAGCCTTTACTTTTAACCCCACCGAGCTTGTTCCTCCATCCCATGAGCCACAACTACAGGAGTTGTTTGAGCCATGCGAGTCGTAGAACAGCATGTGTAGGGTATGTGAGTGTCTGATGGTTAACGAGGTACCTAAATAACTTAACCTGAGTATGAATGGGATAACTAATGAAAGAGGCACCAGTGGGCAATATCTGTTATTTGGTTTTTCATGCTCACTTGTGTCCCGTAGGACCCCGAGTACTTGATTCCTGTTCCTTGACTATTCGCACTATCCACATACGGGAGACTCTATGAATCCCCCTTTGCCTGAGCTTGATTTGCACTTTATTTCTTGGGGCCACAAAGTAGTTTGGGGCTTTATTACTATCTTGTACTTATGCCATGCTTTACCGCTTTATTCATGATTGTGCATGGAGCACATGTACTATTTAGGAATTGCGGAGTGTTTTCGCGGTATCGACAAGCCCAGTCACACTTTCGGGTTCCCAGTCATTTACAGCCATTGGCGCAAACCTTGGGTCCGTCTCGGAGCCGGCCAACTTCATTGCGGGTAGCTTAATGGGGTAGCCCCTGAAATAATTTATGAATCCTGTGAATTCTTTGTCGTGAGGCCTCGTTGCGTTTTATTTGGTTCTTCCCGAGGTTGATTGTGTGTGTGTTGCTATTTATGCACCCCTAAAGGGTAAATCTTTCTGAAAGCCGTGTCCGCGGTTATGGACGACTTGGAGCACAGTTTCTCGATCATAGACAAGCATAACTAAAGTACCATGTTTAAATTGACTAAATATCTGACTAGTAATTAGTGAATACTCATGGAGTGGTTAATAAAACTGCCAACGGATGGGTTGTTCTTCCGCTTTCTCGTTGGTAAGCGGGAAGGAGGATGGATCTGTTACTTTATACTGTTATAACTGTGGTTTCTAATTAACGGACATCCGTCTATCATTGGTTAGGCAGATGGTTAACGAGTATCTATAGACTTGTTAGTTATTATCTTTTGCTGCAATTGCGTCACCCCAGGTATATGTCCCCTTTAGAGGCATAAAGACTTGCTGAGTACCCCTAGGGTCTCACACGATAAATTGTTTGATTCAGATGAACAGGTGTATTCGCAAGATGGATACTGGGTGGAGGAAACAGATGATGTTGGCAACGATCACTCGGTGTAGAGATTCTGGGGATGGGGATCCGTGAGATCTGTGGGCGGGATGTGCTTATTTATGTGGCATCTTATGCCGATTTGCTTCTTATCCGTACTCGGATCTTGTTTCTTGTTTCCGCTTGATACTCTGTTGATTGATGTATGAGGAGCTATCCTAAGCTATTATCTCTATCTAGGATATTTGGATCTTGCCGTATGGCGTTGCAATATTTCTATTTCTTTTAGATGGTATGGCTCTGAGAACT
The DNA here is from genome assembly GCA_910589775.1 of Avena eriantha. Lineage (NCBI taxonomy): Eukaryota > Viridiplantae > Streptophyta > Magnoliopsida > Poales > Poaceae > Avena > Avena eriantha. The sequence continues at coordinate 349,650,205 of OU342742.1, read as the reverse complement.
GTTGTAAGATAGCTTGCATACATACTCACTTGTGTATGTATTTGATCTCTTTGCCTGTCGACTACGCCGCTCGCTCTTGTCCCGATGTTCTTGGAAGTGGTTAGGGCGGTCGACGGGCCTACACGTGGGTGGCCCTGGGCCCCCGCTGTAAAATCCCTTATCCACTTTTGGTTCATCCAGGCTTGAACTTAGAGCGTAGGGTCCGAGGTTGTTACAGATGTCTCTTACAGATATGTCGTTATCATTTTGGGGTTATGCATTAGAGACAGTTGCATTCACTTTAAATAGGGCACCGTCTAAATCCGTTGAAACGACACGGTATGAATTGTGGTTTGGTAAGACACCTATGTTGTTGTTCCTTAAAGTTTGGGGTTGTGAAGCTTATGTAAAGAAGTTACAACCCGACAAGCTTGAACCCAAAGTAGAAAAATACATCTTCATAGGATACCCTAAATAAACAATTGGGTATACCTTCTATCATAGATCCGAAGGCAAAGTTTTTAGTGCCAAGAATGGATCCTTTCTTGAGAAGGAGTTTCTCTCGAAAGAAGTGACTAGAAGAAAAGTAGAACTCGACGAGGTTGTTGAACCTTCTCTCAGATTTGTGAGTAGTGCAACACCGGAAGATGTTTCTGTGCTGCCTGCACCAATGAGAGAGGAAGCTAATGATGACGATCATGAAACTTCGAACGAAGTTGCTGCTGAACCTCGCAGGTTGACGAGGGTTCGTACCACTCCTGATTAGTATGACCCTGTCATGAGTGTCATGTTGGTGGACAACACCTACGACCCTGCGACATATGAGGAAGCAATGATGGGCCCAAATTCCAACAAATGGCAAGAAGCCATGAAATCCGAAATTGGATCCATGTACGAAAACCAAGTGTGGACTTTGGTGGACCTACCAGATGGCTGCAAGGCTGTCAAGAACAAATGGATCTTTAAAAAGAAAATAGACGTTGATGATAATGTTACTGTCTATAAAGCTCGACTTGTCACGAAAGGGTTCCAACAAATTCAAGGAGTTGACTACGATGAGACTTTCTCACCAGTAGCGAAGCTAAAGTCTGTGAAGATTTTGTTAGCAATCGTTGCATTTTTCGATTATGAGATTTGGCAAATGGATGTCAAAATAGCGTTCCTTAATGGTGACATTGAGGAAGAGTTGCATATGGTACAACCCAAGGGTTTTGTCGATCCTAAAGATGCTGACAAGGTATGCAAACTTCGGCGCTCCATTTATGGACTGAAGCAAGCATCCTAGAGCTGGAATCAATGTTTTGATAAGGTTATCAAAAACTTTGATTTATACAAACTTTTGGAGAAGCTTGTATTTACAAGAAAGTGAGTGGGAGCTCTATAGAATTCCTAGTACTATATTTGGATGACATATTGTTGATTGGGAATGATATATAACTTCTTGAAAGTGTCAAAGCCTATTTGAATATTAGTTTTTCAATGAAGCATCTTGGCGAAGCGGCATACATTTGAGGCATCAAGATTTATAGAGATATATCAAGACACTTAATAGAGCTTTCACAAAGTACATACCTGGACAAGGTTCTAAAAAGGTTTAGAATGGAAGAAATCAAGAAGGGGTTCTTGCCCATGTTGCCAGGTAAGACTTTGAGTAAGAATCAAAGTCCATCTACGGTAGAAGATAGAGAGAAGATGAATAATATCCCCTATGCCTTGGCCATAGGTTATAATATGTATGCCATGTTGTGTACAAGACCGGATATAGCACATGCTGTTAGTTTGACAAGCAGATATCAAAGTGATCCTGGAATGGAACACTGGACTGTGGTCAAAAATATCCTAAAGTACCTGAAAAGGACTAAGGATATGGTTCTTTCTTAAGGAGGTTACGCACAGCTTGTTGTAAATAGTTATAGTGATACTAGTTGGAACACCGATCTGGATGACTCTAAGTCACAGTCTGGATACAGATTTATTTTGAATGGTGTAGCAGTGATCTAGAGGAGTGCCAAGCAAATCATTGTGGTGAAATCTTCAACTGAATTAGAATACATAGCTGCTTCGGAGGCTGCACGAGAAGCGATATGGATGACGGAGTTCATTACAAGCTTGGTGTGGTTCCTAGTGCATTGGACCCGATGCCATCTATTGTGACAACATGGGTGCCATAGCTAATGCACAGTAGCCACAAGAAGCTGAAGCACATCAAGCTACGTTTTCATTATATTCACGAGTATGTCCAAGATGGTGACATAAATATTTGCAAAGTACACACTGATCTGAATGTGGAAGATCCGTTGACTAAACCTCTCCCTAGAGAAAAACATGACCAACACCAGAACGCCATGGGTGTTAGGTAAATAACCATGTAATCTACATTATTAACTCTAGTGCAAGTTTGAGACTGTTGGAGATATGCTCGAGAGGAAATAATAAAGTGGTTATTACTATATCTTTGTGTTTATGATTAATGTTTACATCTCATGCTATAATTATATTAATAGGAAACACTAATACTTGTGTTTTTGTAAACGTAAAGAGTCCCTAGTAAGCCTCTTGTTTAAACTAGCTTGTTGATTAATAGATGATCATGATTTCCTGATCATGGGCATTGGATGTTATTAATAACAAGATCATATCATTAGGAGAATGATGTGATGGACACACACCCATAGTAAGCATAGTATAAGATCAAGTCATTAAGTTTGTTTTGCTACAAGCTTTAAAATGCATAGTAACCTAATCCTTTGACCATGAGATTATGTTAATCACCATCACCGGATGAGTGATTTGATGACATCAAACGCCACATCGTAACTAGGTGGTTATAAAGGTGGCATTGGGCATTCTGAAAGTATGTGTTGAAGCGCATGGATCAAGAATGGGATTTGTCCATCCATATGACGGATAGATATGCTCTAGGCCCTCTTGGTGGAATGTCATCCAATTAGCTTGCAAGCATGTGACTAGGTCACAAGGGATGTCATACCACGGTACGAGTAAAGAGTACTTATCAGTAACAAGGTAGAACTAGGTATGGATATACCGATGATCAAACCTCGGATAAGTAGAGTATCGCATGACAAAAGGAATTGGTATCGTTTGTTAATGGTTCTATCAATCGCGAAGTCATCATTGAATATGTGGGATCCATTATGGATCTCCAGGTCCCGCTATTGGTTATTGATCGGAGAGGTGTCTCGATCATGTTTAGAAAGTTCGTGAACCGTAGGGTGACACACTTAAGGTTCGATGTTGTTTAAGTAGATATGGAATATGAGTTGGAGACCGAATGTTGTTCGGAGTCTTGGATTGGATCCATGACATCACGAGGAGATCCGAAATTTTCCAGAAAATAAGATTCATATAATGGAAGTCATTTTCTAGGGTTCAGAAAAGTTCCGGAATTTTGTTTGGAGCTTCTAGAAGGTTTCGGAAGGTTCTATGAAGAGATAAACCTGAATCCCTAGATTATAGGGGATAAGACTTGGGGGAAGGAAACTTTCCCCCTCCCCCCATGCGCTGGCCCTAGGGAGTGGGGCCAAGGGGGAAACCCTAGGCCGCACCCCCTATATATAAAGAGGGGAGGAGGCGCCTCCCCCTTTGCCCCTTCCACCCCAAAACCCTAGCTGCCACTCTCCTCCTCCTTCCTCCTACTCTGGCTTAGGCGAAGCCCTGTAGGATTTCTCCTCCACCACCACCACCATGTCGTCGTGCTGCTAGGATTCCGAGGGGATCTACTACCTACGTTGCCTGCTGGAACAGGGAGAGGAAGGTCTACATCGACTCTGTACATGTGACCGAGTGCGGAAGCGCTGCCGGAATGCGGTGCCGGAAGGATCGTCTACTCGATCTTGAGATCAGCAAGTGATCGACTACATCAACCACGAGATAGATCTCGATAAAGGATTTGGATCTACAAGGGTTAGTTCCAATCTATCTCGTTGCACTTATCTCGTAGATTAGATCTTTACTTTTCCATAGATTGGATCTTGGTTTTGTTCGTTCTGACGATAGATTTTTTTTGTTTTCCAAGCTACGAACCCTACAAGTACAACTCCTATATGTAGAAGAACTAACGAGATGATTGTTTGTTGTACTCTACTGCTAGTAGTAGTATTGTACTACTACTAGGTACTATTTTTTAGGAAAATAGAAACTGTAAATAAACATCATCTGGTTAAACATGATAGTAGTAGTAACTCTAGTCGGTGTGCACGACAGCGTGCCGACCTAGCTATAATGCCCCAGAATGTGACATGGTTAATTTAGTGCACGGCAGCGTGCCAGCCTAACTATAAAATGCGCCAAAATGTGAGATGGTTAATTTAGTGCACTACAGCGTGCCAGCCAAGCTATATTCGGCATCCTAGATGCAGCTCCAATGGCTTTGCAAAAAAACCTCATTCAAAGAGCCATCCCATCTTCCCCATCTCGGATGTTTATCCCCACAAACCAACGCCACCTGGCCGCATTTGGGATTGTCTCTAGTGCGAGCTTTGCACATTTTCCTCGCCATCTTGCCCGCTGCATTGGATCTTGCAGGTCGCGCCACCCCTCTCTAAAATCCCCCCGACGGTCATGCTTTGATCCGACCTCTTCCCCCAATCCATCTCGATGTCACAATCGACGCACAACCAGATGCATGGCGTCTGAAGCAAGGTCAGCAACGATATTTTCAATGAAATTGCTAAGCGCCTGGACACTACTAGTGCTGACTGGCTGGCCGCATGCTCCAAGGATCTGTACGGCCAAGTCGCAGGCAGAAAAGGTGACAGATGCCCCAACGACCACTATGGTACATTCGTCCCCTACAACAACGTCTACGACCACATAATCTAGTGCTTTCACGGCCAGCAAGTCTGCACGGAGACTGGATGCGAGTTCATCACCTCGTCGGTAGAGCTAACACCTATGGTAGAGCTCGTCTGCCACCTCAGAGTTTCCCACTCGAGGACTGCGGCCATAATGCTCTATAGCCACAAACACTAGGAGCCGTCTAAGCCAGTGCCCACAAGAGGCTCGCAGAGAGCAGATATCATCGGCATCGGGAAAGAGGGCATGGTGTTCAGCAGGCGAAGGGATCAACTACATACACAAATGAGTATGTATGCAAGACACATACAACAGTCCTCAGAGCCATTCCATCTAAAAGAAATAGAAATATTGCAACGCCATACGGCAAGATTCAAATATCCTATATAGAGATATTAATTTAGGATAGCTCCTCCTACAACAAACATCAGAGTATCAGGCGGAAGCGGAAAACAAGATCCGAGTACGGATAAGAAGCAAATCGGCATAAGATGCCACATAAATAAACACATCCCGCCCACAGATCTCATGGATCCCCGTTCCCGGAATCTCTACACCGAATGATCGTTGCCAACATCATCTGTCTCCTCCACCCAGTATCCATCTTGCGGGTACACCTGTTCATCTGAATCAAACAATTTATCGTGTGAGACCCTAGGGGTACTCAGCAAGTCTTTATGCCACTAAAGGGGACACAACCTGGGGTGACGCAATTGCAGCAAAAGATAATATCTAACAATTCTATAGATACTCGCTAACCATCCGCCTAACCAATGATAGACGGATGTCTGTGAGTTAAGAACAACAGTTATAACAGTATAATTAACAGATCCATCCTCCTCCTCGCTTACCAACGAGGAAGCTGACGAACAACCCCCATCATCCGTTGGCAGTTTTATTAACCATTCCATGAGCATTGCACTACTTACTAGTGAAGTACTTAGTCAATTTAAAAGCGGTACTTTAGTTATACTTGTCTATGATCGGGAAACTATGCTCCAAGTCGTCCATAACCGCGGACATGGCTTTTAGAAAGATTTACCCTGCAGGGGTGCACGAATAGCAACACACTCGATCAACCTCGGAAAAACCAACTCAAAACCCAATGAGGCATTCACGACAAAGCAATCACAGGATACAGAAATATATCAGGGGGCCACCCAAATAAGCTACCCGCAACGAAGTTGGCCAGCTCCGAGACGGACCCAGGGTTTGCGACGACGGCTGTAAACGACTGGGAACCCGAAAATGTGATTGGGCTTGTCGATACCGCAAAAACGTGGCGCGATCCAAAACAATACATGTGCTCCTCGCACAATCTTAAATAAAGCAGTAACATGGCATAAGTACAAGATAGTAATAAAGCCCCAAACTAATTGTGGCCCCAAGAAATAAGAATGAATCAAGCTCTGGCTCAGGGGGGTCCATAAGGCCTCCCGGATGTGGATAGTGCGAATAGTCAAGGAACAGGAATCAAGTACACGGGGTCCTACGAGACACAAGTGAGCATGAAAAACCAAATAGCAGATATTGCTCACAGGTGCCTCTTTCATTAGTTATCCCATTACTACTCAGGTTTTGTTGTTTAGGTACCTCATTATTCATCAGACACTCACATACCCTACACATGCTTTTCTACGACTCGCATGGCTCAAACAACTCCTGTAGTAATGGCTCATGGGATGGAGGAACAAGCTTCGGTGGGGTTAAAAGTAAAGGCTATGCAGTACTTGGGATTCAATTTAATGCAATCGCGACTCAATGATGCAAGAATAAGATAGAGGCAATAGGTATTGTATGTATGCAAGCATGTGGTAGTGCTTGCCTGGCAGCTCAGTTGAAGCGAGAGATGGATCTGGGTAGTACTCCTGTGATTCCTAGTAATTCTCCTGCGGGGCGTCTATTCGAAGAAGAACCAAACAAACAAGGGCCAACATAAATAAAGTGCACAAACATATGAATTAAATGCGTCAAGCAAACAAGCATGCCATGATGAATGGTGCACAATTTACATGGCATTAAAGTAGCATGGCAAAGGTGAGGTGTGGATACCAGAAAAAAGCATTTTATTATTTATTTAACCAAGTTTTATTGTCATAAACAGTTCAGATTTTTAATAATGACATGATGCATGCTTCAATTCAGAACAAGGACTGTAGAACGGGCTCGTCGCACTGATCGATTTAGACATATTATTTGCCAAATTTGGAGTTATAGAATTAAAGTTATTAATTTATTAAGAAAAGGGCATTTTATTGTAATTTTAATCATCTCGAAATTTTAAATTGTGCAAACAATATTTTGAATGGCATATTTGAATTCCTCGCATTTTTCTGATTCAAAAACATATATTATTTGTATTGTTTGGATTTATATTCGAAAAGTTATTTAAAACTGATTTGAATTTGAATTTAAATCAATTTTGAAAAAGGTTTAAATAAAACAGATACACCGAAAACATTTTGTTACTCGGCCTTAGTCTAACCACAGTCACTGCCGGGGGGGTCTAGGTCGACTGGGCCGACAAGCGCGCAGAAAGAATTTCATCACCGCGGCTTTAGCTAGCCTAGGCGGCTGACATGCGGGCCCGACAAAGAAGTAGGTCCCACGTGACAGCGAGGGGCATGGGTGGACCACGTGGCGCAGCGAGGGGAGTGCGGGTTGAGGGACTGGAAAGCTGGGGGGTTGCTTGCAAAATTGCGCCGTGGCTGGCTAGTGGGGTCGCTCGGGCTGCTAGGGACCTGGGCGTGATCGACAAAAGCGCGGGGGGGGTTTTTTTCACGAAACGGCGCTCGAGCCCTGGACTGAACCTGACGGCTTCCCTCTGAATTGCGACACGATCTGACGACGGCGAGGTCTTCCGGCGAGGATGGCGTCGCAACCACGGCGAGATAGCGCTTGCCGCCAAAACGAAAAATGCAGAGGGCGGCTCCAGCTACAGATCTCGTTCAGGGAGGTTCGTCGGCAGCGGGCTGTACTTGACGGGGCGTCTCGGGGGACAGAGGGGGAAACGCAGGGCTAGGTCTGAGCGTCGGCGGGGCAACTCACCGGCGGGGGCCAAAATCGGGCAGCGGACGGCACGCAGAGGGGGGGGGAATGGAAGAGGTCGAGGGGGAGCTCACCTCATCCGATTCCCTCGGAATTCAGAGGAAGGGGCGGCCGGAGCAGAGGGGACGGCGAGGTCGTGGCGGTGGTGCTGGCGGCTCTCTGACGTGGGGTAGTTGCGGGCGAGCTCGGCTCCTCCTCGCAGGCGGAAGCGACGCCTCGGACCACGGCGACGCTTCCCGGCGAGGCCTCAGTCACCGGCTAGGGCGGCAACGGCGTCGTGGCTGCTCTGTCTGACGGCGGCCAGGGTACGGCGGAGCAGAGAGGGGAGGGGACGGAGAAGGGAGCTAGGGTTCGGGAAAAGACGCGGCTCGGCGCGAGGATAAGACGGAGGGGAGGTGGCGTAGGGAGGGCGCGAGCTAACGCGGCAGACGGCGGAGGACGGCCACCTGCCCGCCGCTGCTTTCCGTCTCCTGCCGAGAGAGAGCGGCCGAAACGGCGTCAGACAAGGAGGAAGAGAAATAGGGGCCGCCTCGGCGTGACTACGAATCGGTACGGGCTGGGGAGGTAGGTTGGGCCGCGGCTGGGGGAAGTGGGCCGGGAGAGGGCTGCGAACAGGTAAGGGCAGCTGCTGCTGGGCTTTTCTCTTTAACCCGTTTTTCTTTTTATTTTATTAACTGTTTTGGTTTTTGTTTTGTTGCAGATTTAAACAAGCCCAAGAAATACCCCTTTTTGGAAGTTTTTGCAAATTTTGAATAATCGGACAGAGCTAGCTATGGAGTGAGGAGAGGGCTTGGTGGATGAGCACAAGTTGTTGGTGAGGAAAGCACAAAAAGAGAGAGAGGTGGGGTCTAAAATTAAATATAAAGAAGATCCCATATGAACATGCATGATGGAGAAATGGTTTTTTTGGGACAAGGGAAAAGGTGGAGAGAGGTGGAAAAGATCCCACAAAGAAAGATCCACTAAACCAAAGAGAAAAACAAAGGAGCTAAAGGTGGTGGTGATGGTTGCATGGCCCATGCAAAATAATAAATGCCATGTTTTATTTTGTGAAAACAATAATAATATCATGGCATTATTCTTATGCATTCCCAAAAAGTGGAATAAAGGCCAAGCAAAAGAAATTATAGTTGAATCCATCCCATCCCACATGGGCTAGAATATATAACAAAAGAAAAAGAAAATACAAGCTCATGGGATGGAATGGTGGAACTATAAGGTGGTGAAAAGAAAGGTGATGGAGTTGGATAAAAGATATGCCCCCAACTCAACTTGGACATTAAACAATATATCAATAACCAAATACAATATCAAGAGGCAAATACAATTAATAATGCATATGAGAGAAGAACCAATGAAAGAGGGTTTTATATGATGCTCAAATGCAAGGTGGCATGATGACATGAGCATGATATAATTATGATGCAACAATTATATATAGGAAGTAGCCATTATCTTACTAGACCAAGTAGCATTACAATTGTTAGACAATTGGGATGCTACAAGCATCCCTCGAGCTTAATGGTCGGTTTTGAAAAAAAGTTAAATACTTATATAGAGAGGCTGGCGACGAGGACCCACCAGTCAAAACATACAAGGATGCATCAGGGACCCACAAGCCAGAACATAGCAGAGAGGCTGACATGCGGGCCCCAGACAGCAAGACCATACACGGCTGCCGCATCGAGCAATGTTGGAAAGGTCAAAACAGCGGACGCGACCGAAAAAAGGTCCATCATACACATGTTTCAATTATAGAGAGACTGACATGTGGGACACAACAGCCTGAAAAAACGGTTAATGCAGCGAGCAACGTTATCAAGTTCGAAACGCGGAGACGCGAGCGAAATAAAAAAGTCAATCATACAACCGCTCTTTCTAATGAAAGGTTGACATGTGGGACCCAGCTGCATAATCAAACGCTAGATTTGTCGACCAACGCTATCTAGTTCGGAACATGGTAGTGCTAGAGAACAAAAAAATTCCATTATACACATGATTCTTCTAGTGAGAGGCTAACATATAGGACACACCAGACTGAATAAACTGCTGATGTACCGAGCAACGCTATCAAGTTCGGTACACGGAGGCGCGACCGAGGGAAAAATTTCCATCATACACACGTTTCTTCTAATGAGAGGATGACATGTAGGGCCCATCAGCGTGATTAAACAGTAGATGCATCAAGCAGCGCTATCAAGTTGGGAACAGGGTAGCATGGGCACAGTGAAAAATTCCATCATACACATGATTATTCTAATGAGAGGCTAACATGTGGGACCCAGAAGCCTGACTAAATGGCAGACACATCAAGCAATGTTATCGAGTTCACATCAGGGAGGCACGAGCCAAGGAAAAAATTCCATCATACACATTTTTCTTCTAATGAGAGGATGACATGTGGGACCCATCAGCATGATTAAACGATAGATGTATCGGGTAATGCTATCAAGTTCAGAACAGGGTAGCACGAGCGCGGGAAAAAAATTCCATCATACATATGATTCTTCTAATGAGAGGCTGACATGTGGGACCTAGCAGCCTGGCTAAACGAGACAGACGCATCGAGTAATGTTACCGAGTTCACATCAGGGATGCGCAAGCCAAGAAAAAAATTCCATCATGCACACGTTTCTTCTAATGAGAGGATGACATGTGGGACCTATCAGCATGATTAAACGGTAGATGCATCGAGCAGCGCTATCAATTTTGGAACAGGATAGCGCGAGCGCCGTAAAAAATTCTATCATACACACAATTCTTCTAATGAGAGGCTGACATGTGGGACCTAGCAGCCTAACTAAACGGCAGATGCATCAAGCAATGTTATCAAGTTCAAATCAGGGAGGCATGGCCAAAAAGTATGGTCTGCTAGATACACTAACGTCCGAGACCCACAGGCCTCAAAAGACTTCGGCGAGTCAACATAGCTCGAGGAACCGAAATCTTGCTTCTGCCACGCGCCAGCTGAGCTTCCTCTACGATTTTAGCGGTTTCGTCATAGTAGAGGACCGCGAAACCGGAAAAAAGTTTTCCATCAGCCACGGTCGAGCTGAGAAATTTATCGTGGAAGACGCGCCTTCTACAACAACCGACGGGCCAAGTCGTTGCGGATGGACACTTTTCTTATAGTGAAGATTGTTTAGAAAATCCCCAAAATCAATGTAAAACATGAATATAACATCCTATAAGATACAAATACATGAGAATATATGTCAATAAACTAAAAAGTTCATGTATGCATTTTACATACATCAATCACCCACTACATGCACAAAAGGAAAGGTGCCAGACATGGGCTCACTGCCGTCAAGCCGGACATTAGCAAAGCTTATGACATAGTTCAGTTGTATTTTTTGAAGAACATTATGCTTAAGCTGAGTGGACAGAGTTCGTGATGAGCTGTCGTCTCGTCTCATACATGTTTCAAGTGAATCAAGATCTAATTGAGGTTATCACCCCTCAAAGGGGTCCGTGTCAAGGCTATCCTCTATCAACATACTTGTTAATCCTTTATGCCGAGGGTTGTCCGCCCAGTTCCAAGCTACGTAGGAGGATGGTACGCTTCAAGGGACCCCAATCTTCCCCAAGGATCCTAGAATCAATCATATGTTCTTCACCGATGACTCCATGATCTTCATGAAATCTAATTAAAAAAGCACAAGAAATCTACAAAACATATTGGCTTTGTACCAAGGGGCCTTTGGGCAGATGATAAACAAATACAAGTCAATCGCGATTTTTAGTAAGGGCACCTCTAATGCTTCAAAAAGAAGTTTCCTCCATTCTCTCCAAATCAGTGTAGAAGCTTATAACGAGAGATATCTCAGATTCCCGATTTACTTGGGAAGGTCAAAGAGTAAAGCATTTACGTATCTAAAAGAGAAGATTTGGAAGAATATTCAAGGTTGGAAGGAAAATTTTCTCTCCATGGTCGGGAAGGAAATCCTTGTGAAAGCGATTGCACAAACAATTCCTTATTTTGCCATGTCTTGCTTCGACTTGACCAGAAGCCTTTGCGATGAACTCAGTTCTATAATCTGCCGCTATAGTGGAATAACAAAGATACAGAGAGACTTCACTAGATTGGTTGGGAGGGCTTGTTGTTGCCAAAGATTGAAGGCATGCTAGGCTTTTGCAACCTCCACATATTCAATATGGCAATATTGGTGTGTCAAGGGCGGAGATTTCTCTTGGAACCTGACTCGCTTTGTGGGTGCTTGCTGAAAGCCAAATACTTCCTCAATGATAGCTCTAAAGGCTGCTCAAAAATTTCCCTATACATGGTGTAGTATTTTGAAAGAAGTGGATGTGCTGAAAGAGGGGTTGGTGTGGCCGGTTGGAGAAGGTTCCTCTATCAATATCTGTGTGGGTCCCTGGTTGTTGACCGGCGATACACGTAGGCTAAGAACAATCTAGTGACTAGCCAAGGTGAACAAGGTATCCCAACTGTTAGACCACAAGAGAAGTGGTTGGAATATAGAGTTAATATAGTTAGTGTTTCATCCTGATGATGCGAACACGATTTTGTCTATTAACATATGTGAGGGGATGGATGACTATCCTCCTTGGAATTTTTACCCTAAAGGCAATTTCTTTGTCAAAGCAGCGTACCAAGTTGTAGTTATGGTCAAAAATAGGAGGAAGGGGAAGAATGAAGCATGCTCTCGAGAAAACACAGAAAACAACACTATTAAGTTCGATTGGAAACATACCTCAGGTCTGACAGTACCAAATAAAGTGAAGATGTTTGTGTGGAAGATAGGGCACAATAGAATGAAAATCCAAAGAGTGGGAATTAAGGTAGACACAAAATTCCTAGTTTGTCTTAGCCATGTTTTTTGAAATGCAAAAGGATCAATTTTTTGGAACAACCTGGGCTTGATACTGTTCTAGAGAAGCTGCTAGAGTGTGTCTCTTCCCATGAAATGCTACAATATGTGTGGAAAATAGAGGAGAAGGTGCACATTAAAGCCATGGTCCTTACGTGAGATTGGTTTGGTGTGCACAACAAGGCCAACGCCGACGAGGGGGTGAGGAGTGCGCAAGATGTGTGCCACCATGTGGAGAGACATATTATGGACTTCTTATTTCTAAAATAGCTTGATGTAACACCCTCGAATCGGCCCTATGCAAGTTCCAACGCTTTCTGCCAAACCTGCATAGAAACGATTCAAGGACGCCCACCAGGCACTTTCGTGCGGGCGGAAAACGAAGTAATATCTTTACACATTAGTCCACGATGGAACACACAGAACATATATATACAAAAACAACTCCATGAGTCAAGAATACAGATATACTATACAAAGATCCAAATCACCTTGAAAACGATAGAGCGTCTGACTACGGACAAGATGCAAATGGGGCTAAGAGCCCTGAAGAATAACCAATGGCGTCCATAACCCTGCCCAGGCTAAGCCAGAAGGGTAACCCTGCTAACGACGTAGATCTCAAACCCGCTAAAACAAAAGGGGTGCCGACAAAGGGCAAAGGAAAAAGAGGAGCGTCAGTACTGAGGCCAGTACACAGCGAGGCTAGAATTCGGCGGCTCTCGCCTACATAGGTATGGTGGACTGAAGCGGCAGGGAAGCATGCACTAAACAACCTATAGATACTCAATACAACTGGCGGCTATTAGAGAGGGATAAGAGAGACCTATTCGGGACCAACCTGATACTACCACCAAACATACCCATCCTGGTATTTCCCCCTCGAGACCAGACGAGGAAGTCATGCCGAGGAAAACCCACACAGTTGGTAGTTTTATTCATTCATTTCATGGTGGTTGTCCAACTTACTAGTCATATCAGATACAAGTCATATTATAACAACAATTCTTTAGTTATAGTTGTCTATGATCGAGAAACTATGCTCCAAGTCGTCCATAACCGCGGACACGGCTTTTCGAAAAGATTTAACCCTGCAGGGGTGCACCAAAGTATCCACACGCACTTCAACCCTTGTTGTCAGATCCGAATATGAGCAAGATCCTGAACATACACCCAACGGTTTGCGACGGGGCCTCGGACACGACGTTTCCCAGACCCAAAGTAAGTACATGTGGGCCACCCCCTAAGCTACCCGCCACGAAGTCGGCCGGCTCCAGGACGGACCCAGGGTTTGTGTCAATGGCTGTAAACAACTAGGAACCTGAAAGTTTGACTGGGCTTGTCGATACCGCGAAAACATTCCATATTTGTTCCTAAACAGTATAGTGCTCCACGCACAATCGTAATTAAAGCAGTAAAGCATGGCATAAGTACAGGATAATAATAAAGCCCCAAACTACTTTGTGGCCCCCAGCACAGTACTTTGACATCAGGTAGTAAGCCGATGGGGTGCCCACACACCCACATGTGGTTAGCGCGCTCGATCTCGGAACAGGTGTCAAGAACTCGGGTCCTAGGTGGACACAAGTGGGCGGTCAAAAACCAAATATTGACTATTACCCATCGGTGCCTCTGCATTGTATCTATTTCCAGCATTTTAATTAACAAGTTATAATGTAAGCCATGATCATCTCCACCGTTAAGCTTCTCCACCATTATGCATGTGCCAACCTTCTATCAACGGTGGAACGACAATGACGCGAAGCAACACATAAGCAAGCAACTACGACTCGCAAGGCCGACTATCTATCAAACGTCAGGTAATAGGATGTGTCGATGGCAATTTAGGGGCTGCAAGGAGTATAAATGGTGCATGGAAACTAAAGCATCACAACACGGATATCAATAGATAAATAGGAGGAAAATAAAGACTATAAATGCAAAATAGGAAGAAAGGGGGAGAATGCTCGCCTGGGAAACACTACTGAAGATTCGTTATCCGAAGGACTTGTCGATACTCGCATCCACTCAACGGCCTAATCCGCGAAGAAGCAAAGCACTAAAAGAAACACCGGATGCACTATTTAATACTACGACAGAAGATCCGGCATGATTACGATATGATGCATGACATGGCATAGATGTGGTGCAATTAGGCAATATTAAGCGGAACCGGGGTCCCGCCAATTAGTTAAAAGGTTCATGTTGTTTAGCTACCCCGCAAGTTAAATGTTGTCTTAACAAGGCTAAACATGGTATCGGTTCGCTACACAAATTTAAATGAAGGCAATATAAGACTAGAATAGCCCGCATATAACCTCCATATTTAATTTAGGTGAATCGCCTGAATACCCCCAAACCACAATGATATGAATGCGAGATGAAAGATTTAATGCAACAAATATATATCATTTATAAAATAGGGTTTCGAGAAAGGGATCACACATCGAGGGTCAAAGAACTTGGCTTCGGAGGGGTTCGGGTTCAGCCTTCGGACTCCGCGATCAGGGTCTCGACGCTTCGGATTGGAGAGGAAGGAGAAACGCCAAGGTTCAGTGATCGGGGTGTTCGGATTCCGTGAAGGAGACCTTGGCATTTATGTCGACGACTATCCGGTTTGGCGACCTTCGATGCCGTGTTGACGACCTTGTCACCTCATGACTACACGATTCCGACGTAGATCTTGTCGAGATCACACTTGGACGAAGGGGATCAGACGCGGAACACCGACTGCTAGGATAGTTCACATTAACAAAAAGCCACAGACAAATTTTGTCACTGGGCGACGGTGAATTGGACCTGAAGACGTGTTACATGCGGGGCGAAGTGCGCTGCTCGCGAATCCTTGCACCGGGCTACTATGGAATCCCTTGGGCATGCTCACGCGGGAGGGAGGAGTTGGTCTCCACACGCGGGGACTGAGGCGGTTATCCCGAACGGCGGAGGCGGTCGATGCAGATGGCAGGGTTGCAGGGATGGGCGGTCCTGGCGACGGTCAGCGACACAGCGGCGAGGAGGAGGGTCGCGACGACGCGGGCTCGACGGGGCGAGCTCCGGTGGAGGGCAGCTCGACGGTGGCCGCGAGGAAGGGCGGCAGGGCGAGGCCGGAGGCGCAGGAGTGGCAGTGAGGCTCGATCTCGGGGCTGCGCGGGCAGACGGAGGAGGGACACGGCGGTGAAGGAGCGACCGGGGCTCGCAGGGATGCCACGCGGTGGCTGGGTTCGCTCGAGGCCCAGGCGACGGTGGCGCCTGTCTGCGGGAGAGGCGGGGAGGAAGATGGCGCGGCGACTGGAGTAGGCGAGGCGCGGAGCGAGGTCGAGGTACGTGCAGACGCGGCGAGGACGAGCTCTGCTCGACGGGGTTTCCTGCTCGGGCGGAGGCGAGCGGCAAAGACGAGCTTGGGCGGGGAGGCTCAAGGCGAGGGGGAGGTGGCAGGGGTGACCGAGCGGAGCTCCGAGGAAGTTGGCGAGACCGCGCACGGGGCGGGGTTGGAGGACGGCGGCCGGAGCACTTGCAGCCGGCAGAGGCGCGATGTAGGAGGGGGCCGCATCCCTGGCGGTGGGAGCACCTGGGCGGCGGGGAGAGCTTCGACGGGGAGGCTCGGGCGGTGGTGGTTGCGGAAGGTCGACGCGACCGGAGATAGCGGGGGATCGGGATCGGGCTCCAGGGAGGCCTTCCTGGTGGCGGGGCTTGCGGGCGAGGCACGATGGGGAGGAATCAGGGGCTCAGGGCTGGTCGGTCGCCTGGTGGTGGGGCCGGGGTTTGCGTGTGGGCGACGCTGGTGATGCGGGGTGGACGTGCAGTGTGTCGGGTGGGCGCGACGCACGGGTTTGGTAGGTGGCGCGCCCATGGGTTGGGCTGGCTCACGCGGGCGGGAATGCCTTGGTCGGTTGCGGCGCGGTCTATGTGACGCTGTGCTGCAGCGTGCGGTGTGGCGTGTAGTGCGGCTAGGGTTAGGGTTAGCACTGGTTTTGGTTTGGGTCGGGGGTGGTAGTCTAGGGTTTAGCCAAGATAGATCTAGGGTTTGGATTAGCCGGGGTGGTAGGCTGCTGCCAGCTAGGCCCTTTGGATCTGGCCGGTGGCGGTCTCCCCAGATAAAAATAGTTTTGCTTTATTTATTTATTTGTTTTAGTTTAATAAGACTTTTGTAAATAGTTTTTAGACAAATAAAAGATCTAGCTAAGACCGAGGTTTTTATTTGAAATAAAGACAAGATATTTAGAAAACAAAGATAGGCTTTTCAAAAATAGTTTTAGGCAAAACAAAATGCAGGATGACATGACGATGCTCAAATGCAATGTGGCATGATGACATGAGCATGCGATCATGGTGATGCATAAAGACAAAACACAACGATTTTCTAGTAGTGATTTTATCGGGGTGCTACACTTGACAAACCACCAAAGCCACCAAATGGACAAAAATGGTCCAAGCTGCCAAACAACTTCTTAAATGTCAACTTTGATGGAGCTTTTGATAGCAAGAGTGGAAATGGAGGCTGGTGATACATTATCAGAGACCGAAGGCAAGTTTGCAGCAACATGAGCAGGGAAATCTTTTCATCTCCCAGACTCTTTGCACGCTGAAGCCCTCGCTTGTCTTGCTGCTGTCAAGGGTGATATGTTAGGGGTGAATTGTATTGTCTTTGAATCTAATGCCTCCAATCTGGTTGTGGATCTCAATTCCTGTGAGTATGATCGGTCAACAATAGATGTGCTAGTGAAGGAAGCCAAAAGTTCTTATAGTTTGAACTTTGATCAGTTTGTTGTTTTCCTAGCAGGTGTTTCTATAATTTTGCAGCTCATGTGCTAGAAAAATTTGGTGCTCAATCAGATATGACTATTTTTGGATGGACTCTGTCCTCAATTTTGTAACAAACATTATCATCAGCTCGTTTCTTCTGTTTTGGTTGAGTAATGGAATGATATGTTCCCATAATAAAAAATAATGACGTGTGGACTCTAGCAGGATGTTGGTGGAGTGCAGAAAAATCTCAAAGCACAAACTCAACAACCGTGTATACATGATATCTCATGTAACATATGCACAAGTACAAATCTATGTCTGCTAAACATTTTTTAACCTAGAATTTTTTAGGATCTAAACATGTTTCAAATTTGATCTTTTTCCAAATTTTAATATTTTTCAAATATGGACATTTTTAAATCATAAAAGGGTAAAATAAAGAAATAAAAGAGAAATATAAAAAACAAAAAAAGAAAAGAAACCAAAGAAGAAAAAAGAGAGAAGAAACACACAAAGAGAAGAAACTACTATAAGTAAGTACCTGCAAAGGAATAGAGGAGGCTCCTAGGGTCGAACCCATCGCCACCATCTGCCTGCTCCTCGCCGTCTACGACCGGAGTCAACAAGTCCCCGCCTCCTCTGCTTGCCTTCCTGACGGCGGGAGGGAGCGGGGACCTTGGGCCTACGCTCGACGCTGTTAAAGGGTCCCTAAAGTTAAAGTTTGGTAAATCAGCATGATGTTATGTTTGTGTGGCAGATAGGGCACAATAGAATGAAAATCCAAAGAGTGGGAATTAAGGTAGACACAAAATTCCTAGTTTGTCTTAGCCATGTTTTTTGAAATGCAAAAGGATCAATTTTTTTGGAACAACCTGGGGCTTGATACTATTCTGGAGAAGCTGTTGGAGTGTGTCTCTTTCCATGAAATGCTACAATAGGTGTGGAAGCTAGAGGAGAAGGTGCACATTAAAGCCATGGTCCTTACGTGAGATTGGTTGGGTGTGCACAACAAGGCCAACGCCAACGAGGGGGTGAAGAGTGCGCAAGATGTGTGCCACCATGTGGAGAGACATATTATGAACTTCCTATTTTTAAAATAGCTTGACAAACCACCAAAGCCACCAAATGGACAAAAATGGTCCAAGCTGCCAAACAACTTCTTAAATGTCAACTTTGATGGAGCTTTTGATAGCAAGAGTGGAAATGGAGGCTGGTGATACATTGTCAGAGACCATGAAGGCAAGTTTGCAGCAACATGAGCAGGGAAATCTTTTCATCTCCCGGACTCTTTGCACGCTGAAGCTCTCGCTTGTCTTGCTGCTGTCAAGGGTGCTATGTTAGGGGTGAATTGTATTGTCTTTGAATCTAATGCCTCCAATCTGGTCGTGGATCTCAATTCCTGTGAGTATGATCAGTCAACAATAGGTGTGCTAGTGAAGGAAGCCAAAAGTTCTTATAGTCTGAACTTTGATCAGTTTGTTGTTTTCTTAGTAGGTGTTCCTATAATTTTGCAGCTCATGTGCTAGAAAAATTTGGTGCTCAATCAGATATGACTATTTTTGGATGGACTCTGTCCTCAGTTTTGTAACAAACATTATCATCAACTCGTTTCTTCTGTTTTGATTGAGTAATGGAATGATATGTTCCCATAATAAAAAATAATGATGTGTGGACTCTAGCAGGATGTTGGTGGAGTACAGAAAAATCTCAAAGCACAAACTCAACAACCGTGTATACATGATATCTCATGTAACATATGCACAAGTACAAATCTATGTCTACTAAACATTTTTTAACCTAGAATTTTTTAGGATCTAAACATGTTTCAAATTTGATCTTTTTCTAAATTTTAATATTTTTTAAATATGTACATTTTTAAATCATAAAAGGGTAAAATAAAGAAATAAAAGAGAAATATAAAAAACAAAAAAAGAAAAGAAACCAGAGAAGAAACACACAAAGAGAAGAAACTATAAGTAAGTACCTGCAAAGGAATAGAGGAGGCTCCTAGGGTCGAAGCCGTCGCCACCATCTGCCTGCTCCTCGTCGTCTACGACCGGAGTCAACGAGTCCCCGCCTCCTCTGCTTGCCTTCCTGACGGCGGGAGGGAGCGGGGACCTCGGGCCTACGCTCGACGCTGTTAAAGGGTCCCTAAAGTTAAAGTTTGGTAAATCAGCATGATGTTATAGTGGCTATGACGATGTTGTGAGGGATAAGAATAAGTTATACCTGCCTCATCTTTCACCTCGTCGGCGTTGAGGAGGGTGGGAATTCATCTAGTCACCACTTCCATGGAGTGGTGGATCTCGTACAGTCTATGTGTTTTAGGTTTGGTGTTATAAGCTTCAGATCAGGTTCAATGGTGACGGCTTCAGCTCTGGGGCACTAGTCCTTAGGGGCACGTGCACGAAGACTTCCCGACTGTCATTAAGAACGTCAGACTGATTTCGGTAAAGGAGCGGCGACAACGGCACGTCGGCGACTCGCTCTTGCTGCAGTAATGGTCGTTAGGTGGTTTAAAAACGTCGATGCAATTTTATTATATTTGAGGGCGTACGAAATAGATCTGGATCTTTCTTTAAAAAAAGAAGAAACTACAAAATTGAATAAAAAACGCTAAATGGGCCGGCCCAACACGCGCCGCGCGATAAACGTTCGCGTTGGATGGCATTTGCCCGCGTCGAGCGTGAAATAGGAGCTCCCGACCAGGTCGGCATATAAGTTTTCCGAATAGTACTGTACTAGAGTCTAGAGCCTCCGCCTCCAGAGAAGGAAAGAAAAATCTTAGCACTTGTCTTCCTGGTCCACCTGCGCCGTGTGACGTGGGCCGTTTCCTCGCGCCGCTTCCTCCGACCGCCGCGCTGCGGTATACCTCGCCGACGCTGAATCCCCAGCCTCCGCGCGCCGTCTCTCTGAGCCTTCCCGTTAGCACCGTTCCGTCCCTTCGCACCACAACTCCCAAACCAATCCTTCCGCCTTTCCGCGTGGCCGCTTGCTTGGGACTCGGGATCTCGTCGGAAGAGGAGGCGGCGGATTGGGATTCGGGCCCATGGCGTGGCGGCGCCTCCTCTCTCAGGTGTGTTTTCTGATAATTCTCTTCTTGTTTTTCTCCCGCGCTTCTCCTTTCGCGGGCGGTTGGGAAGGATATAGCCATCATTCCCATTAGTTTTGGGAGCTTCGCCTGCGGGCGCCCGTATTGGAATACTGTTGCATTAAACGATAAGACTGCTGGTTGTGAGTTGTACCTGATAAGTGTGATCCCGTTCATCTTTGACGCTTGTGGATTTCAGGTTAATTAATCCACTGAAATTACAAGAGCTTCGTTCTTTTAGTGCAATTTGTTCTGTTTTGTATATATAAGGTTATCAGATTACTGTGACAGACCTATGTGAGAATATCTAGGATATTGGTAGGTTTAAGTCTGTCGACCTGCTTGTGTCACCTTATTGTGCTGCTATAGTGTATACTAGAGTTTCATACGTCATTGTACACTAGTAAACATGCCCGTGCGTTGCAACGGGAGAGATTCACAAAATGTAACACCGCAGCTGAAAACCTCACAACTCTAATTATGCCAATATTTAATAATATTATCTATGCACAAATATATCAAACTATTGTCATCTTCTGTAACCATCTAGTAGTGTCCAAATACTTCACTATGAGTTGTCAGGTTGTTTATCTATGAGCGTATTCAAATCCATTATATAGCCTAGTTGCTATTTTTTAACATGCCCTTATAATGAGCCACATGGTTTAAGCTGATAAATACATTTGAAACATATCTTATATGCACATAAAATCATTTATATACATACAACATTACTTGTCCAGAGCATGGCCTAGAAGCGCAAAAAAACTTAGCAGTAAACTTTCAAAACATCAGAAATGTACCCCTCAAAAAGATGAACTCTAGGATTATGCACATCCAATTGCCTCCTTTTCATGCTCACTTGCAACAATGAATTATACGACTATGACACACATTCAATTCTCTCCTTTTCATGCTCATTTGTGACCGCATCCCAAATAGTAATATAATGAAAATAAAAGCAAGCGTTGACGGACCACATAACCATCCTACTAAGGCAAATGCTCATGAACCTCGGAGGAAAACATAGCTCTTGCGTTTAGCCCTATCCATGTACACATCATTGTAGCATGTGTACTGTTACCACAACCATGTTGTAAGTTGTACCTGTGTAATCAAAACGAGAATCAGACTGAAGCTAAGTAAAAGATCTTTATGAGCAAATGCAAATATCATCTCCCTTAAGCCAACAAGACTGCCACTTTGCCTCTTCCACCACGGGAATTAGAAGTGTAGAGCTTGTCCATGTCGACGATTGCGTCCTTCAGATTCAAATCAGTGGACCTGCAGAAGGGACAGTGCATTTAGCTGTAACACAAAATCTGAGTGAAAAAATACCACCTAACCTGGTTCAGATGGCAGAGTAGAAATGTGAATTCAGTTTTGCATCAATCAAGGGACTACAAAATTCAGCTTGATGATGAGGTTTTGAAGCCTTTTAGTTCTGAATCAACCCACTGAATTCCTGAACAGGCAAATACAGTTATGTGCAAGAATTATGTGGCTAGGAGAGAAGAAATCTCTTGTCAGTGTTAAGACTGAAAGATGTAGTTCAACAATGCTTTCAACCACTGCTCAGTCTGACAATAACTCAATCGTAGTTAATTGACCATATCAACATATACCAGGAAATATAACATGTGGTTGTCGGCATTGCTTCAGTATTGTGCTGAAAATGTAATTTGATAAAGAAGTTATAATTTGACATCATATGCAGATACAACAACACGATAACTATCTATTGTTGAATGAGATTTCAGTTCGATCGTATCCTTGGGATGGCTGAAGTAATAGCTTCATTATTCATACGCCCCTGCAATGTACAAGCTTGCGTGTCGCAGGCCCGGGAGTCGGCATGTTACCCTTCGTTCCGGTCATGTTGCTCACTCGTGGAAATGTCCACCAGAGTAACAAAATTAACCAGAGCCAGTTCTCTGATTGTCTCCACACTTGTCTCTACAACGTCAAAAAGAAAATATTGTCCTAGGGCCTTTCTATGATAAGATTATGTAGAAGTATTCTCATAAAAATTAATTCAATTTTATGGAACACAACCCAACTTCGTGGTGTTTGTGATCATTACAACTAACTTTTTTCAAAGTCTCATTATAGTTAATTTTGTTTCTAGCAAATTCACCTGGTCATAACTGAAGAATCCCTTGATGATCAGAGTCTAATAGTAGCTGAACCTTGGAAAATCACATCTTACCTCCACCTAAGCCAACTCTTCCCAGACGTCTGATTGCTTCATTAACCATGTTATGTTGTGATGCATGTCTGTCACGAATGCAGTTAAGCTTGATTATTGGTACATACACTCCTAAGGAATAATCAGAGATCAAATGTGAGAAACATAACAGGATTCTTGGCAGCATATATACACATAACTTTATGTTTTTCCTTTCATTTTGAGGGCCCTCTTGCAAAAGTAATTAAACACTGTAAGCAGCCATACACCCTAGGTCTGAAGTATGTATGAGCATTAGTGTCCCATTGCAAATAACAGTAGAATGTACATTCTACAAAATTATCAGAAAGAGGTAGCAGACAACCATGTGATATGGCCACGTACTTGAAATTTCATAGAGCATATATGGTGCTTCCTGCAGCTAGGACATATACCACATGGTTTGCCAACATTGCTTTAGTGTGTTTTGCCAGGATGAATAAAAATTCAGAGCTTCAGTGTAGTGTTGCAGCAAAAACGTGCAGTGAATGCAGTGGGCGACGTAGAACGGGGATGTCGGACCAGGCTACCTCGTGCCTGGCAAGAATTAGCATGCTGTGGGGGCGGTTATACCACTGGAGAATTCAGAATCACAACAAGAAATGAGAAGGGTCAGTAGAAAATAGACCTTGTCAGCCCTGAGCCTTGGATCAACTTCGCATGGGGAGGCTGGAGCAGAGGAGCTCCTCTGAGACCGCCAGTGCAACCGTACAATCCCCTTCCTCGAGCTCTCCAGGGGAGCCCTCCAATCCACTGCATCGCGCCTGCCTCTTCATGCCCGTCTGATCCTCTAGTTCGCCAGTGCCACCAGACGGTGTTGCTGCTTTAGGTGTCGGCGGCCATCTTGTTCACCTGGTCTAAGAAGAGGATCTCATTGTTGCCCTAGGACAACGATTAAGATTTTCATCACCAACACGCCCCTGGACAATTCAAGCAGGAAGATCCCAAAATGTGATGATATATCCCTAGTAAATTTAGATCGTCGTCAAAAAATAGAGAAACAACATACATATTTTTTTGAATGGTCACCGAGGGGAACGAATTACCCAGCTGAATTTATCAAAAATGGCTAGAAACAACAGACATTAAAATGCAAGATTTTTTTTTTGGAAAAGAGTATATTAATATCACAGGGATACCAATTACACCCAGCCTCTGCAACTACGCATGCCCTAGCGGCCTTACGGATGCACACAGCCCAGAAAAAACAAAGAAGAATTACAAAAAAGAAAAGTCCCGCTACAGAGAACTAATCCTCAAAGCAACGACGCTGACACCATCCGAACAACACCAGTAGTCCTCCACTCCAATAACAACGCCTTCAAGAAGGAAACAATGCCCAACCGCCGTCGTTGCCCGATCAAAGATCATAGGTTTTCACCCTGGAGAAAGTCCTCGCTCACAAAACAATGCCTTCAACAAGGTCATTGCCAGGCACAACCAGTTAAGGCCAGACCTTGGATTTTCACCCTGCAAGGTAAGACTGGGAACTCCCCCTGTGTTGTCTTCCCGCACCAGTAGTCGCTGCAACGAGTCCCGGATCACGCAGCCAGTTCTCCGTCGCCACAAGAACTAAAATCACCATCGCTACCCTCATATTTCCGCTTTCCTGACATTCTCCGCATCTGACTTCACCATGGCTCAAAGAATGGCACTTGGTGGGAACAAACAACAGAGCTTCGCAACACTCCCGCTGAAACCAAACGGCCAGAAAAACAAGGTGCGCACGACCGAATACCTTCCGATCCAGCAATCTCCAGGCATGATACGCCCATGGGAGTTTGCCGGCGGAGCCTTCCGGAACCCGCCTCTCCAGACAGATCAACGAGGGCAGACATCAAGCAGATTTTTGTCTTCGTGCGAAAGACACCAAAGGACCACCTCCTTTATTAGATCCGACGCATCGATCTCCACACCACTGGCCGGTTCCCGGAGAACGGATCAAGCAGGCAATTAGGGATAGAGAGCCGATCTAGGTCTTCCAACGGAATCCCATCGCCGGCACCTCCTCCACCAGATCGCCACCCGCCCCACGCCGGTAGAGGCCGCCACCTCCAGATCCAAGCTCCCACGAAGCCACCGCCGGTCGGAGTCACGAAGACGTCAATAGCGAGGGGGCCCCGTCCAGCGCCGGCGTTCTCCTCCCTACCGCCGCGCTGGGGCCGGGAGGCCAGATCCCCGCCGCCCCCATCACCGGCGCCGCACACTTAAGCTGGCGGCCCTCCGGGGGCGACAAGGAGGGAGAAGGATGGAAGGGGAGGAGGTGGCGGCGGGGTTAGGGTTGGCCCCCTCGGTCGCCAGGAGGGGGCGACACGAGGGGGGAGGGGAGAGGCGAGCGCACCTAGCGGTTCCTTTGTTCCATCTGTAAAGGCTATATAGGAGTACGTTGTAGATTAATTGATGGAAACAATGCATTAAAGGACTTCAGAAGTTCAGATGGCATGATATATACCAATTCAATAATTGTCCCTGCAGAATTTGTCTTCAAACGTTGCATTAGCTTAATCAGCATGTAACCATGTGAATCCCATGGAGGAGAAACATGCAGTGTTCTTAAACGGGCAATCAGGAAACTCCATATAACCAAAGTCCATCCTAAGCTGTAGAAATCTGTATAGTAGTGTAACTGATTGTCTCGAACGAAACTTAGACGGATTGAATCATCATCAGCTAACTAAATTTAAATTATCTGCAGAAATCTTACGGAATTGTAAATATCTTATAGGAATTATTGCTATTCTCTGTTTAACGAAAAGAAAAGGGACCAAGGAGTATAAAAGATTCATGGGAGACCAGTAAAATAGCAACCAATGGAGAGAGAGAGAGAGGGGATTCAAACAGAGTGGTACCTGTGTGAGGGAAAGACACGAGGCAGATGATCGAATAGAAATACGTGAAGGGAGGTCCGCCGTTGTGCCAGGAAAGGATTCAGATCATCGTGCGCGGCCGCCATGGGTTACCTACCTCGATCTGGTTATGGGTATGGGGCTTCTACTTCCTCCATCTGATGTCGTAGGCTCCATCCCCTCCGCCCTGTATGGTTCGGCCTCCATCCCCATTGCCAGAGATCGGATTGTGGGTCTCGGGCATGGTTGGATTCGTTCGGTGAGGAGAAGGCCTGACATCGGCCAACCAGATCCGAAATCTGGTGTTCGCAGCCGTGGGCGAGGGAGCCTGTGGTCGATGGGCCGGCGATAGTGTGCGCAGGGGGGGTGACGGCGTGATTTGCTCGGGGGAGTAAGACAGTAAAGGAGACAGAGACGGCGTGACGGCTGTGATGTCTTTTTTTCCTTATTATTATGCCTCGTCTGATTTGGTGGGAGGGCAAAATAGTCTTATTTGAAAAGATGTTGACGAAACCAGCGACCGGAGGAAACAGAGGAAATTCGTCCTTTTTAAGTAGTAGAGATATTGCTATGTTTGAGCATGGAGATAACGATCTATGGTGAACCATAGAGATGCAAGTGGGTCAACATTAGGGTACCCTCTACCCTCTTTAGTTTTAAAAAATGAACTAACTTTTTCCAGAATGATGATGACATTGGAAAATTTAGTTCATTTTGTTGAACTAGATCGGGTAGAGGATACCCTAGTATTGACCCCTTTGCATCTATAGTGAAAAAGCGTCGGAGCCAGTATTCAACCAAACACCGTACCAAAAGCAAACGCCAGACCAGAAGCTACGAGCCTGCAATTATTCTGGAAAGTACTTCCTACCAAGTCATAAAAAGTATAGGATTAATATAGCCCACAGGGTAAGTTACGGTTGGTCTAAGTATCACAGGTTGCAGCACTCTGTTCTTTCTTTCTTTCTTCGCAGCCGCCAGTGTTAACACTCGATTGACTCTGTCTTTGACCAATGCGATGCACTCTGACACCTTGGTTAATGGGCTGGAAGAACAAGTACACATACTGACAATACAATAAACGAAAGTCTCTTCAGATGTGCCAAGATTTTTTTTTCATGCACTACCCAGTCAGGTCCAACACATCTTGACCGTGCCCGAGATACCCATCTCACCTCAATCAGCATCGCAAGAAAAATAGTAGGATAGCTAATCGGTTAGAGGATACCCTAGTATTGACCCATTTGCATCTATAGTGAAAAAGCATCAGAGCCAGTATTCAACCAAACGCCAGAACAAAAGCTGCGAGCCAGTAATTATTCTGGATAGTACTTCCTACAAAGTTGTAAAAAATATAGGATTAATATAGCCCACAGGGTAAGTTACGGTTGTCTAAGTATCACAGGTTGCAGCACTCTGTTCTATCTTTCTTTTTTTGCAGCCGCCAGCCTCAACACTCGATTGACTCTGTCTTTGACCAATACAATGCACTCTGGCACCTTGTTTAATGGGCTGGAAGAACAAGTACACGTACTGACAATACAATGAACCAACGTATTTTTAGATGTGCCAAGAAAAAATGTTCATGCACTACCCAATCAGGTCCAACACATCTTCACCGTGCCCAAGATACTCATCTCACCTCAATCAGCATCACAAGAAAAATAGTAGGATACCTAATCAAGAACCACGAAAGATAACGAGGCTCGACAGCTCTGTCTTGGCTTTATCTAGCATTAGCAGCTTCAGTCGCCATGTGTTGGATGCGGATGAGGGCGCGCTTCTCCAGATCTTAAACTGCACTTCAGCGAGTTTTTTCTCCATTGCTCCATGCTCCACCAGGGCGCCTCTTGCAGGTAGCATTGCTGCTGGACGCCTTGGTCGAGCTTGCTGCTGTGTACACCGCCATGAAGGATGGTGACTTCGGGGAAGTTGTTTAGGTGTTGTGGGTTGAGGATTATTGGTGCTGTTGCTGGAGAAACAGGGGATTTGGCAGCGTGGCTGAGTTTCTACTTCCTGGATCCCGTGCCAATACATAGGCTATGATTTGGCTTGCCCCGGGTGCTCAAGGCCCAGCTCCTCCCCCTGTGGTTAAATATCGAGAGTTGCTGGGTATATTGTTCGTTGCATTGAATAGTTTGCTCAGTTATTTTGTCTTGTGCTGTTCTTCTTGTTGCTGTATATATTTTTTTATAGCAAGAGTTAATTCAGGTATATGTTTTTTGCCGCAGGCTGCAAGGAACCGATCAGCATATGCAATCTATAATGAGTTGGCAGCTTCTTCCCCTCTGAGGTCACTTAGAAGTGACATCTGTGCAGGTACACGGTCTTTCTGCAATGAACAACATGTTGGCTCAAATAGTAACTTTCTCTACTAACACTGGCATTTGCAGCTTTCTCTACTTATTATAAATGCGAGTGTCTGTATCCGCATATTAAACACATTTCTTCATCTGTCTGCCCCTTCACATCTTTTATGAAATTGCATTAAAGTGGTCCATGAGAGCATTTATGGTATATTTATTTTTGTTTTGTAGTTAGTGCTGTTGCTGCCATTGTTCTCGTGAAAATTTCTTTGCGCTTCTTTTATTGAGGTTTTTTATGGCGATTATCGATGCAGGTGGCGCACACAGGAACTTACATGATAGGTATCATTCAAGCTATTTCGGTGGCCTTTCACGCAACATGCGAGATCTGGGCTCCCAAAGTGAAACTTCTTTGCTAAAAGAGATATACAGAAGTGACCCAGAGCGTGTGATACAAATATTTGAAAGCCAGCCTTCATTGCATTCAAATTCTTCAGCACTTTCGGAATATGTGAAGGCTCTTGTTAAGGTCGATAGGCTGGATGATAGCACCTTCCTAAAAACATTGCAAAGAGGTACCAATATCCTCAAAATATCTTTCCTTTGGTTTGTTCAAATCGTTTGTTTTATTCAGCTTCTTTGTGTGGGACATGCTGCTGTTTCTGATTTTACTTTTTTTAGTAGTTACGAAGGTTCCATCAGCTGGCTGAGCACACAGTTTTATTTTATACTAATGCATGTTTCTTCTGCAATATATATCAACTTAAGTGCAAGTGATTTGTTATTTATATATTGAGTGTTTCATTCTGTCACTAGTCTAATAAGGAATCTACAGGTTACATTTTCCAAAAAAGACAGGCTGCAGCATGTTGCAACATTTGATGTTATTTATTTATTATAGTAACTTGGGTGAAAAAAGAAGAGCTAAGAACGTGGCAGTGTGCCATCAATCCAAATGTTCTGCACCAATAGATGGGCATCCAATGACTCAAAAATATATGTCTTTATCACCACATAAGCTGTCCGATAAATCAGTCTATTTGCATCTTTAAGGAGATAGTATAATTTCCACCATAAACTTCGTCATTGGCTAGGTTGCGGTTGTGTGTTCTAAAAATTGGATGTGATTTTGCATACTAGATCAAACATGCAATTGCAAATTGTTCATACGTATTCAGCATACTAGACGTTTCTATATCTTAATACTGTAGTCCCAGATTCCTGATCACTTTAATTTCTATTTCTTGATGGCTGTGCATTATCAGTCAGTTGTACCGCAGTTCAATCTGTTTCAGTTTTATGTAGATATGAATTGCGGTTAGGTTCCATCTAACAGAGCCTGAGCACCATTTCTTAATGACTATTTTTTGTCAACTTGGATTAAAAATCCGTGCACGGAAAACCTGTCAGGTCTTGCTGCTTCAGAAAGGGCAGAAGGAAGTCTTGGTAGCGTGCCAGCATTAAAGGGTGCTGGTCAAGTGACAAAAGATGGAATTATTGGCACTGCGAATGCGCCTATTCACATGGTTACAGCAGAAACAGGTCAATTTAAGGATCAACTTTGGCGTACCTTCCGAAGCATTGCACTAACTTTCCTATTAATTTCGGGCATCGGGGCTCTCATCGAGGATAGAGGAATCAGCAAAGGTTTTGTTGTCTCGAAGATCTTAAATGACTAGTTTTGTAATTCCAATTTGGACTTCGTCCCAGTAAAAAATATTGATAAATGTTTGTAGGCCTTGGTCTGAATGAAGAGGTTCAACCAAGCATGGAATCTAGTACGAAATTTAATGATGTAAAAGGTGTTGATGAAGCCAAAGCTGAACTCGAGGAAATAGTTCATTACCTTCGAGATCCGAAGGTAAACACATTTTATTTTTTCCATTAGCTACTCTTTTTAATAATAAACCATTGACAATCCAAAAGGTCTAATTGCCAGTGCCGCGGATTAATTTTTGCCAGGTCATAGCGTGAACTGCTTTGCGTCACATTCAACTTTTGAAGTGAATTATGCTGTTGAATCTCCTTTCGTTCTTTACCTCATTTGATCCATGAATATAATGTTTAATTCAACACGTTGTTTAATTTTGTCAACAGGCTTCTTGTCTTGGGTTAGTGCTGTGGTTTATGTCTGTCTAATCTGTTTGTTCTCATATGGATATGCTTCATATTTTGTGATTAAAGTAGATATCAGTCCTCTGTTTTTGTGTATCATTGCTATATCCATTTCTTAGAGTTAACCTCCAGTTTTGTTATAATATCTTTTCTATTGATACTCACAAGCTGCCTGCATGTTTTCCAGCGGTTTACACGTCTTGGTGGAAAACTGCCAAAAGGTGTCCTGCTTGTTGGCCCTCCCGGCACTGGCAAGACCATGTTAGCGAGGGCTATTGCTGGGGAAGCCAGTGTTCCTTTTTTCTCATGCAGTGGTAGTGAGTTTGAGGAGATGTTTGTAGGTGTAGGAGCTAGAAGAGTGAGGGATCTTTTTGCTGCAGCCAAAAAACGGTCGCCTTGCATCATATTCATTGATGAAATTGATGCAATTGGTGGGAGTAGAAATCCAAAGGATCAGCAGTATATGAAGATGACCTTGAATCAGTTGCTTGTCGAGCTGGATGGCTTTAAGCAGAATGAGGGGATAATTGTCATCGCTGCAACTAACTTCCCTGAGTCATTAGATAAAGCACTAGTCAGACCTGGGCGCTTTGACCGTCACATTGTTGTTCCTAATCCAGATGTTGAGGGCAGACGGCAAATTCTAGAGGTTCACATGGCAAAGGTAATTTCGCGAATTTTCATTACCATTTATATCGGCGTTTAAATGTTATGTCATATCCCTTTGCACATCATTGCAGGTCTTAAAGGGTGATGATGTGGATTTGATGACCATTGCCAGGGGAACGCCAGGCTTTTCAGGTGCTGACCTTGCTAACCTGGTGAATGTGGCTGCTCTTAGGGCTGCCATGGATGGAGCGAAATCTGTTACAATGAATGATCTGGAGTATGCCAAGGACCGGATCATGATGGGTAGTGAGCGCAAGTCAGCAGTGATCTCAGACGAGTGCAGGAAACTGACAGCGTACCATGAGGGAGGGCATGCCCTTGTTGCCATCCACACCGATGGTGCTCACCCTGTCCACAAAGCTACCATCGTGCCCAGGGGGATGGCCCTTGGGATGGTGGCTCAACTCCCTGACAAAGACGAGACTAGCGTGTCAAGGAAACAAATGCTAGCAAGCTTGGATGTCTGTATGGGAGGGCGGGTGGCAGAGGAGCTTATATTTGGGGATAGTGAGGTGACATCTGGTGCTTCATCTGACTTTGAGCAAGCAACTTCGATGGCGAGAGCAATGGTTACTCAATATGGTATGAGCAAGCAGGTCGGTCTTGTTTCATACAACTATGAAGATGATGGAAAGACTATGAGCTCAGAAACGAGGCTTCTAATTGAGGAGGAGGTGAAGAATTTCTTGGAGAAGGCATACAGCAATGCAAAGACTATCCTCACAAAACACAACAAGGAGCTCCACACTCTAGCCAATGCACTTCTTGAGCACGAGACCCTCAGCGGTGCCCAGATAAAGAACATATTGTCCCAGGCAGAAGATAACAAACAGCCGCAGGAGCATGCTGTTGAAGCCCCGCAGAAGACACCAGCTTCACCCCCATCACCAGCTGCAGCAGCTGCAGCTGCAGCTGCAGCGGCAGCACAACAAGCGGCAGTGCAAGCCACAGGTGTTGCCGGTATTGGGTCTTAGCATGTGGGACATCAACAGGT
Source organism: Avena eriantha (assembly GCA_910589775.1). Lineage (NCBI taxonomy): Eukaryota > Viridiplantae > Streptophyta > Magnoliopsida > Poales > Poaceae > Avena > Avena eriantha. The sequence continues at coordinate 349,618,537 of OU342742.1, read as the reverse complement.
TTGCATTGTGTATATTCACAAAACTAGCAGGTTTTCCCATCAAATTATCAGCTGATGAGTATCATGAAGAATATGCTACGCTGCTGCATCGACATACATTGATTGTTTGTAAGCTAGTACTATTGATGTTCCTCCGGTGAATAGAGGAACAGAGGCAAGAAAATTCACACATCGTAGCAGGCACATGTAGCTAGTGTTTGAGTATGAGTTTTGTTCTCGCATGCCGAACGAATTCTGTAGTTCACACCTTTACATCTCAATAATTGTTACCGTGGATACCTGCCTTGTATTTGTATGAATAAGGCATGCTCTCCTTTGGTAGCGTCTGACTCTATTTCTCCGGTCCTCTTATGGTCATCTTTTTTTTTTGTATTTGATTTTTTTCTATGAAAATATCTTTACTATTAAATCCAAAGATGTGGTGGTGTGTGGTGTCATTTCAACATATAATTACTAGAGCAACATATAATTACTATAAAAATACCACTGCAACAACAAAACACCTCGTACTTTTAGGCCTATATCTACCCTACCATACAACTAATTAAATCCAAAGATGATGTGGCCCCGTACTTTTAGGCCCATATCTATCCTACCATACTACTTTTAGGCCCATATCTACCCTTCCATACAACTAATTAAATCCAAAGATGATGTGTCTTCTGTAAACATGAGGAGATCAATCCATGCAGGAAACAAAAAAGATTGCCTTTCTGTCCCTTTTCCATAACTAACCCCACTGTGTGCAATGAAAAAGAAACGATTCGTAAGTGCTGGACATACTTTAATTTGCATCACTAATTGTTTTATGCCTACAGTTTGTTTCGATTCGCTCACGTTTGAATCCCCTGGGGATCTTTCTCCCAACAGCATATTCTCTTACTCCAAAAAAGGCTCCAAATAGATTCCTTCTATGTGAACAACTTGTAGCCGTCCCCTCTGTTCCCCTTCTTTGCCTCAGTTTAATGTCAGTTGGGGAAGAGGGAGTCCTGTTTTTAGCTCTGATATTAACTTCATAGGCGCCATGAAGGCCATTGGTTGGAACTGCAATGGCATGGGCAAGAACCTTCACAGAGAGAAAATGTGCTACCTTGGTAGGATGATTTACTCCACAAAAGTTTAGATTGCATTCGTTTCTGAAATAAAATCCTCCAAGGTAAAATCTTCTGATCTGGTTACTAGATTTAACATGTCAGATATTATCATTGTTCCTTCTCAGAGACGATCGGCTGGATTGTGGCTGATGTGGACCGACGATATCCAAGTCTCGGTTCATAGCACTAATTTTCATGTTATCTTAGCCACTGCAGTTAACACTAGTAGTAATCAAAAGTTTGGTTTAGTTTGTATATACGGTGACCCGTATCATCGTCAAACTAGTCAAATTTGGAATGAGGTGGCTACTTTTGTGTATGATAACTCTAACCTTCGCATGTTATGTATAGGCGACATAAATGATCTCTTGTATGATATAGATAAGAATTCCCCTAACATTATCGCTATCGTATGTCTGCTTTTCGCTCTCTTCTCAAACAATGTGGTTTCTTTGATTTGGGAAATAGTGGTCTGGCCTACACCTGGACAAATAAGAGATTTTCTTCTATACCAATCTTTGAAAGGCTGGACAGATGTTTGGTTAATGCAGAATGGTGCACTGATTATCCTATTTCAAATGTATATAACATACATATCATTCACAAACTTAGTGACCATGTTGCTATTCTTCTTTCTACTAAAGGTCCAGTTCGTAGGATTAAATGCTCTTTTAAATTTGAAAATTGGTGGCTTAAAGAAATAGATTTCCAAGATCATGCAAAGGCTTCTTGGTTCTCCACTTCAAACAAACCTTTTTCTTAGAACTAACCATCTTGCAGGTACACTTAGAATTTGGTGTAAAAAGAAGAAGCCTTTACAGTAGAATCTCAACAATTTAGAACAACAAATCAAGCAAATCCAGATGCAACCTCTTGACAAACAGGATCACAACCTAGAGGCATCTCTGGTCACAAGATATGAACAAACTATGACTAAATTGATTGATTCTTATGTGCAGAGAGCAAAAAAAAAATGGATTAAGTATGGTGACAAAAATATTTCCTACTTCCACAATGCCATAGTCAAGCGAAGGAGAAGAAATACCATTGTTTCAGTCAAAAATGAAAATGATATGATGCAATTCATGTCGGACAAGATTAGCAATACTTTTTTCAACTATTTTAGATCCATATTTGCTTCTACAAATGCTAACAATGGCAGACCTTTCATTCCAACACATCTCCCACAAAATGACTAGGACTACACATACTTTGTGCCAGACAACCAAGAAATATTGGACACACTCAAGGATATGAAAAGGAACGCCTCACCAGGACCAGCTGGATTCAATGTTGAGTTTTACTTGGCGACGTGGCCATGGATTGGACAATATGTTACACAACCGGTGACAAACTTCTTCCGAACAAGTATCATGCCCACTCACATTAATGATACTCATATTTCTCTCATTACAAAAAAGTTCGTTCCTCTAGTTCCAGCAGATTATAGGCCTATTAGTCTTTGTAATATCATTTACAAAATAATTGCAAAATGCTTAGTGAATAGGCTTAAGCCTCACTTGCCGGACTACATTCATCAATCACAACAAGCTTTTATTGAAAGTAGACGCATCAGTAACAACATTATTAATGCTCAGGAGATTACTCATTTGTTTGCTCTCAGCTCTTGGAAAAATCAAGCTTTCATGCTTAAGATAGATCTTGCTGAAGATTTTGACAGAGTAGAATGGAATTTCATCATTGCTGCCCTTTCACGTAAAGGATAGATGATTTGTTGGTTTGTGGACAAGCTACAATAGAGGAAGCAACACGTATGAATACCATTTTGCAAGAACTCTATGTAAACTCAAGTTAGACTCCAAACTGTCGTAAGTCAGGAATCATCTTTAGCAAAGATGTCCCAACCTCCATCATCCATTCTATCAAACTAATATTTCTAGTTCCAGATATTGACGCCAATTTCATACACCTAGGACATCCCCTCATTCTTCCATGGAAAGATAGAACAATTGCCTATAACTTTGTGTTCGACAAATTAAGGTCCAAACTCAGTACATACAAGGCAGATAAACTTTCTCATGCTGCAAGATTAGAACTCATAAAATCTGTTTTCTCTTCTATCCCGGTGTACTACATGTCCAATATTATTTTCACCAAAAATTTCATTGCTAAGCTCAATGCTATTATTCGAAACTTCTGGTGGACTGGGATTAGAGAGGAAACACACTCTAGAATCCTTTGTTTAAGGGCTTGGAAGGATATTTGTGCACCAAAAAATGAAGGAGGACTAGGCATCATAAATATTCAAGCCATGAACCAATCTTTGATTATCATGGCGGCTTGGAGGTCAGCAGATCAACCAAATAGTTTTCTCCATGCTGTCCTTAAATCCAAATACTTTCTAGACTCCTCAATCTGGCGACCAAAACCGAATGCTCCAAAATCAGCTTTCTAGGCTTCCATTATAAAAGTTCTTCCTATTCTTAAAGACCACTCTTTCTACCAAATCACCCAGGGAAACATCTCTATTTGGAGTATCCCATGGTGCAAAGATTGATCTCACATCTATGATGCTCTTATTATACAGTATGCATAATTTGTTTACCCAACCAGGGTAAGAGACCTTTGGGCGTCCAATCAACAAGCTTGAAACTATCAACTCATAGATAGGCTTTTCCAGCAGGCTATGGCAACAAAATCAAGCAGACACCAATCATACATTCATATGATGATGACATTATTTGCTAGGAATTATCTCCATCAGGTAAATGCAACACCAAGAGTGCATACCATACTTGTCTTAAAAAATTACAGGAATTAGGAGAACCAACGCCAACACAAGTTCAGCCATCTACAATTCAACTTTTGAATCATATTTGGAAGAACAAGAAAATTACCCCAAGAGTTCAGACCTTCGGATGGAGATTTCTTAGGATGGCAATGCCAACAGCTACTCGAGCAAGTAAGTACTCAACTCATATCAGCAAACTGTGTGCCAGAGGCAATATAGAAGATGATATACACTTGTTCTTTACTTGCCCTTTCTCGGAAGTAGCCTGGTTTAGTGATCCTTGGTTTATTTGCTTAGAGTATATTTTAGCTAATTGTAATTCTCTCACTGAAATCACTCTAAACCTTTTAAATATGAATCACCTACATGCTTTGCTCTCAAACATCTTAACTTTTATGTGGTGTATTTGGAAATCTAGAAACGATCACCTATTTGACAGGAAAGCAGGAGCACCATACCAAGTAAATCAGATGGCCCAGGCGATCAAAAATAATATGGAGATGATAGATTGCATCCATACTCCCTTTGTAGATACAAGCGCAACCATAAGACACTTCCTTGCAGGTACTAAAAGATCAGGAGAATGAGCAAGCAGCGCAACCTAATTCTTCTTCAGTGCAGGAATCTTCCCAAGGGTGTTGTAGCCTGCAAACCATGAGAACAAACACAAATGCATAACATGTAAGCGCTTTGAAAACAAACTTAACAATTTTAGGTCCCAAAATTTACTCGGATGCGGCGTTGAAGACAATAACAACACAGGGGAGCTGCTCTAGATGTAAGAATAGGTCTAGGAATCTTCTGTTATTTTCAGGAAGGACAACACATGGCCAAGATCTTAATCCAAGAATCTACGTTGCTGGCACCATCTCCACTACATGCTAAAGCTTTGGCATTGATCTTAGCGGCAAGAATTGCATCTACACTCAAACTCTCTCAGGCAACGTTTCTAATTGACAATCTCTCTCTGGCAAAAGCGACAACAGCAAATTCATTGGCTGATCCTTAGGGCTGATGGGATATTCGTAGCCTAGTATCTAAATTTAAACAGGTCTCCACAGGTCTACATGCATCGATCTACCACATCAACACAGATCTGAATGGGGTAGGTCATAATTGCTCTTAGTAGGCTACCAGAAACTCCTCTTCTGGACCTATCTTCACTTGTATTTCTTTAGCTTGCCTTAATAGTTCTTGCCCTACAGCTCTAGCGATACATGAATCAAATTTACATGGATTTGTACTACATGATGTAACATGCTTATGAGCTGAAATGAATTAGGCACCCCCGGTGCCTCTCTTTGTAAAAAAAAAGAGTATGCAAGATGTAGCTTAAGTTCAGTAATTTGAAATTAACCAAGATTTAGACTATCAAATAAACTTTTAGGAATAGTAGAAACACTTGCACGAATATCACAAAGTGCAGAAATCTCATTTACTCATATATGAATGTTAATTGTTGGTTTGAATATATCATCCAAGTTGGTAGGTAGTTTCTTAGACAACTTTTTGTATTCATTTTCTAAATCATGTACGTTTTTAGCGATTTGATTGATAATTTTTTGGTATATAGCTTCATTACCTCCCTCAATATCAGGGTTATTCAAGGTTATCATCTTAAAAAGATCTTCCACGGTGTAGTCTAGGGATGGAGCATTTCTATAATCTAGCTCTTTAGGTTCTTCGTTATCAACCCTCATCAGCTTGAGCTCTTTAGAATCTTGCAAGTATGAGAGTTTGACTCTCGGCTATCTTTCCCAATTGTGCCGCAACGGTCTTGGTTCTTTCCTGTAGAGCCTGCACATTATTCTTAATAGCAACTACTGATGACCCACAAGTATAGGGGGTGTATCGCAGTATTTTCGATAAGTAAGAGTGTCGAACCCAACAAGGAGCAGAAGGTGCTGGCTAGTGGTATGGATCAGGAATTCTCTGCAAATACTTAGCAAACGGATTTTTAGGAGTTTTCGATAAAGCAAGTAAACAAAGTACGAGTAAATAAAAGACAGTAAGAATGAATGCAGCAAGTGGCCCAATCCTTTATGCAGCAAAATACAAGCTGGTTGTATTTCTATAGATGACCAAACGTTCTCGAGGACACATGAGAAGACTGTCAAGTGCTTTCGCTTCATATAGCTGATTAATCTTGTTTAGCTTGCTAAGTGTTATGTGGGTGAACCTGTGCTAATGTACCGCCCCATCCAAGACTAATACATACTTGTGATTATACCCCTTGCAAACATCCGTAAGTACAAGAAAGTAATTAAGGTAGAAATCTAACCACAACTTTAAACTCTAAGACCCTTACGTCCCTTGTGCAATGGTTTTCTAACGGGGGTTCATGTTTCTGTCACTCCGGCAACCCCTACGATTAGTAGCCAAATACACAATGCATTCCCCTAGGCCCATATAGGTGAAGTGTTATGTAGTCGATGTTCACATGACACCACTAGAAGAAGTACACCACAACTTAAATAACAATCTATTGAATCTTTCTCAACGCAACTCCACTACTAACAACAAGACTTCTCCCATGTCCTCAAGAACAAAACGAACTACTCACAAGACATCATATGGATCATGATCAGAGATGAAATAATGATGTATAACAATCTGAACATAAACAATAATTCAATGGTTCACTCAATAGCATCAACTACAAAGAGTAATCAACACCGGGAAAGTTTCCCCTATGAACTATGCAAGATTCAACCAATTGTTACAGCAATATGGAGATGGTGATGAGGGTGCTGATGGTGATGATGATGATGATCCCGATGAAGCCCAGCTTGATGGTGGTGTTGATGGCGACGATCTTCCCTCTCCGGGAAGGAATTCCCCCGGCAGAAATCTGTCTGCCGGAGAGATCTTTCTCTTTCGGTGTTTTTCCGTCCCGCAGAGGCGGCGTAATCTTTTTGTGGTCGCTCCCCGAGTCTTAGGGTTTTGTGGGGATGATATACGCCAGAGGAGAGAGGCTGGAGTGGGCCAGGGCGGCCACACCACTCCCAGGCGCAGCCTAGGCCTGCCCGCACCATGGGGTGGTGTGGGCCCCCTGTGGCCCACCTCCACTCCATCTTCTGGCATCCCGAGTCTTCTGGAAAAATAGAATTTTCCGTATATTTTCCCGGATTTTTTGATCTTCGCGAATTTTGCCTCCAAACAGCACCTTTTCCATCAGAATCCTGACTGCAGCGGTCCATGCTCCAAAAGTCATCAACCATACAAAAATAGATGAAATAACATAAGTATCACCTCTCAATACGAAATATATCAATGAATAATAGTGAATTAAGACATAGAATAGTGATGCAAAATGGACGTATCAACTCCCCCCAAGCTTAGACTTCGCTTGTCCCCAAGCGAAACTGAGCTCAATAAACATGGCCTCAAGTTTATGGAGTGAAGAGTCGATAAAAGAATACGGACAAGAAGCATCACATTCATCAAATACATAGATCATAATAGAAGACAACTCACTATTATATAACTCAACTTGCAATGAGTAAAGGAAGCACAATAAGGATACATAAAGTGAATCATAATTGGTAATGGCAAACTTAGCTCTTGGTCGAAGAATAGTTGATAATTTGCTGGAGTTCACAAATAGCTGGTTTTCAAAGAAAGCTTTCAAAGTAGTAAACTTTCAAGATAAGAGCAATGTGCAAAACAAGGAACATAAGAAACATGAATGCATAAATCATCATATGAATGAATGAAACACATCAACTCAAAATACTTGCTGAGATAGAAGGGAATAGGTTTACTGACTCAACTGCAAAGTAAAAGAAAGGCCGTTCGCAGAGGGAAGCAGGGATTGCAAGTCTCATAAAGAGCTCCCAAAAATTATGATACTTACTAGCTTTCAGCTCTCATTGCCCCTATCATAGGCATCTTTTGGTGATTAAGGTTAAAGTGACACAACTAAGAGGGTATGCTTGACAAGTTATAAGTTGAAATCTCATGCTCCTTACTTATGAGTACCGATCCTCATGCGACTCAACTTCAGTCACGAGCAAGCTCTTGTCATTGTAAATACATGCGTATCATTGAGAATCGGCAACGGGGTACCCCTTGCACATGACACAGGAGCTATCCCATAATCAAAATGACAAGGCAAGCAGACAGTGAGCATCTCAGCGATCTTTTTATTTGCTATTTGCATAGGTTTTTATTGAGGATGCTTCATAGAATGCTCACTATAGTTATGCTGCAAGTTTCCACCATGATTAGGCATGGCTTAGGCTAGCGGCCCAGGCGTTTCTCTAACACACATATAAACTCCATGATCTTACAAGTTCAACTTTTATTTCACACCGCAGGGATCCATAAGCAAAAGAACATGATATCAACTAGGTACAAAGTACCAAATGAAGTGTTGAAAGCGGTCCCCATGATACATGGTTTGGCTAACTTCAACTCATAAAGCGCAAGCATACACGTAACAAAGAAGGACCCAATGGTTCAAGTTTATTAAATGCAAGAAAGTAAAGTGTGCCATCAAGTTCGTGAGAGCTTTAATCACTAATTTTCACATAACAAGTTTAATTTGGGAGGTAGACAAAACATGAATTTACTTGGAATAGAAATAATGCTACTAGGTAGGTATGGTGGACGCAAATGGCAAGGGTTTTGGTTTAAAGGAGTGGATGCACGAGAAGAATTCCCTCTTAGTACAGGTTTCTGGCTAGCAAGGCTAGGTAGCAAGTATAAGAGTTGAAGGAAACAAACAAGCATACAAATGATAAAGACAAACATGCAATCTTCCTTGGAAGCACAAAATAACTTGACTAGAGAATACTAAACTTATGAGCAAATCAAGAAAGAAAGATGATGAAATTACTTTCCTCTAGAGTACTTCTATCTTTTTCTTTTCAACTCTCAAAAAGGTGTTGCTACTGACCGAGCCAGGTTTGCCAAAACCAACTAAATTAACTCAATGATCCCAAAGTGCTACCAATACTAACAACAAGATCAATCATATAACCACGAATTTAAAACTAATATAAGCCATGCAAAAGAGTGAATGATAGAACTTCTCATTAATATTCCATAACAGAAACTCACACCAAGGGATACATATCTAAAGAGAGAGGGGAAACTTCATAATGCAAACCATACTACAAAATAACTCCTCTATTCATGATATGACTCTACTAATAAGGTAAAAAGATAGAAGATAGTGATATGATACCGCGACACTCCCCCAAGCTTGGAACAAACCAAGGGGATGCCAAACCTGATGACGAATTACTCCTTCGGTGGTGGCGGTATCCTCTCATCTTCGTCCGTCTTCCAGGGTAAAGGCTTCCCATCAACAAAGGACATCGTGGTTTCCAACATCCTAAAACTTGCAGCAGCACTTATGCGTTTAAATCTAGCCTCATACTCACAGTTTTGATTTTGAACGTCATAAAACTGTGCTTGGAGTTCGTTGGTTGTTTGGCGGAGTGAGAGGACTTCGTCTTTGAGTTCAGCAGTCTCCTTTTGGTGCTCGGTGATGAGTTCGGAGCAAATCTTATGGATGATATCCACTACGCGCTCCGCCATCTTCCTGTACCTAAAGACTTCTTGCTCCAGTGCTTCCATCCTGTCCTCCAGACTTCCTTCACCTTTAGGGCCTTGAACCTCTTTAATCTGGACCTCTCCTCCTTCAAGCAACAACTCCTTGGGATGAATCTTCAATTCTCTCATGTATGGGTTGATGATATCCTCTAAGGAGTCTCCCTTGGATGATCCAGAGGAAGACACTGTGGCTCCAAATCCGGGATTCTACCTGGCAGAAACAGATCGAAACAAAAACACGACGAAAATACGATACACGGACCTCGGGGGATCCGGGGGGTTATATATTACGAAGTTTCATATCAAAAGGAAGGTACTGGGAGAATACGAGTCGGAGGCGGAGTCCTGGGTGGCCTCACCACCAGGTGGCACGGCCAGGGGAGGGCCCACGCCATGGGGTGGTGTGGGCCACCTCGGCTCTGGTTCCATCCCTTTTTGCTTCGTAGCTTTCCTTATTGACTGAAAACTGCAAAAATATAGTTGGATTGTATTTTCGTGGAACTTTTCTTACCAGAACTGTTACCTAGTTGGAAACGGACTCTACAGGTCTCTGAATTTGGTCCTCAATGAATTTCTCTGGAGTTATAACTTGAAAGGCGTCAACATCTTCATTGTAAGAATCTCTAGCAATATAGTGTTTGAGTCGCTGTCCATTCACTACTTGTGTAGTATTATCTTTTAAAGAAGAAAATTTTATTGCTCCTGAACGGTATACTTCTTCAATGATGAAAGGTCCTTCCCATTTTGATAGTAGCTTACCTGCAAAAAATGTGAGACGAGACCTATACAATAGAACTTTCTCACCAACATGAAATTCTCTCTTAAGTATTCGCTTGTCATGCCATCTTTTAACTTTTTCCTTAAAGAGCCTGGCATTCTCATAGGCTTCACTCCTCTGTTCATCTAAAGAACTTAAGTCAAATAATCTTTTCTCACCAGCGAGCTTACAATCTCTATTTAGTTCTTTTACCGCCCAGTAAGCTTTATGTTCTAATTCTAAGGGTAGGTGGCAAGCTTTCCCATAAACCATTTTATAAGGAGACATTCCCATAGGATTTTTGTAAGCAGTTCTATAAGCCCATAAGGCATCATTCAACTTCTTAGCCCAGTTTTTTCTAGACCTATTGACAGTCTTTTGCAAGATAGATTTAATTTCTCTATTTGATAATTCTACTTGCCCGGTAGTTTGGGGGTGATAAGCTGAATCAATTCTATGATTAACATCATACTTAGCAAGGGTCTTCCTAAAACCGCCATGAATGAAATGAGAACCCCCATCAGTCATGAGATACCTAGGCACTCCAAACCTAGGGAAGATAACATCCTTAAGAATTTTTAGAGAGGTTTCCTCGTCAGCACTCTTCGTAGGAATGGCTTCTACCCACTTAGTAACATAATCTACGGCAACAAGAATATGAGTATAGCCTTTCGAAGGAGGGAAAGGACCCATAAAGTCAAATCCCCAACAATCAAAAGGTTCAATAACTAGAGAGTAGTTCATAGGCATTTCATTGCGTCTAGAAATATTACCAACACGTTGACATTCATCATAAGATAAAACAAATTTTCTTGCATCTTTAAAAAGGGTAGGCCAGTAGAAACCTGATTGTAATACCTTCTGTGTCGTTCTATCTCCTGCATGATGTCCTCCATAGGCACTACCATGGCATTTGCGCAATATCTCTTTTTGTTCATACTCTGGAACACATCTTCACATAATACCATCAACTCCTTCTTTATATAAGTGTGGGTCATCCCAAAAATAATGTCTCAGATCATAGAAGAACTTCCTTCTTTGCTGAGCTGTAAAAGTTGGAGGCAAATACTTGGAGACAATAAAGTTAGCATAATCAGCATACCAAGGGCTTCCTCGTGAGCTCACCCTCACTTCAGCTAACTGTTCATTCGGGAAACTATCATTAACATGCATAGGGTTAAAAGAGATGTTTTCCAAGCGAGATAAATTATCAGCTACAGGACTTTCAGCCCCCTTTCTATCTACTATATGTAGATCAAACTCTTGTAAAAGCAGTACCCATCTAATAAGCCTAGGCTTAGCGTCCTTCTTCGTCATAAGATATTTAATAGCAGCATGGTCAATATGAATAGTTACTTTTGAGTCCACAATATAGGGCCTAAACTTATCACAGGCAAAAACAACAGGTAGAAATTCCTTTTCGGTAGTGGCATAATTCCTTTGAGCAGCGTCTAAAGTCTTACTAGCATAATGGATAACGTTTAACTTTTTATCAATACGTTGCCCAAGGACAACCCCTACAGCAAAATCACTAGCATCACACATTATTTCAAAGGGTAAACTCCAATCAGGTGGTTGAACAATAGGGGTTGTAGTTAAAGCCTTCTTAAGAGTTTCAAAAGCTTCTCTACAATCATCATCAAAAACAAAAGGTACATCTTTTTGAAGAAGATTAGCGAGAGGTTTTGTAACACCCTCAAATCGGCCCTATGCAAGTTTTAGCCCTTTCCGCCAAACCCGCATAGAAACGATTCAAGGACACCCACCAAGCACTTTCGTGCGGGTGGAAAACGAAGTAATACCATTACACAACAGTCCTCGATGGGACCCACATAACAGATACATATACAACAGCGACTCAATGAGTCAAGAATACAGATATATAATACAAAGATCCAAATCACCTTGAAAACGATATATATCGTCCGACTATGGACAAGATGCAAATGGGGCTAAGAGCCCTGAAGAATAACCAATGGCGTCCATAACCCTGCCCAGGCCAAGCCGGAAGGGTAACCCTGCTAACGACGTCGATCTCAAACCTGCTAAAATGAAAGGGGGTGCCGACAAAGGGCAAAGGAAAAAGAGGAGCGCCAATACTGAGGCCAGTACACGTCGAGGCTAGAATTCGGCGGCTCTCGCCTACATAGGTATGGTGGACTGAAGCGACAGCGCAGCAGCACTAAACTACCTATAGAGACTCAGTATAACTGTCGACTATTAGAGAGGGGTAAGAAAGACCTATTCGGAACACCTGATACTAACACCAATCATACCCATCCTGGTATTTACCCCTCGAGACCAAACGAGGAAGTCGGACCAAGGAACTCACACAGTTGGCAGTTTTATCCATTCCATTATAGTTGAAGCACTTACTAGTAAGATATATAGCTTGCGTCATCATGAAACATAAGTAGTGGGCAGTTTTAATTAACCATTCCGTGGTAGTTGGAACATTTACTAGTCAAATATAATTGTCCCGAGGAATCCCAAAACCCAACAATTGTTGGAACTTTTCTCACATTCCATTGGAGTTGCAATACTTACTAGGCAGGTATATCAGAACATGATACGACCAAGATCCACCAGTTGTTGGCATTTTTAATATCCATTCCGTTATAATTGAGCTGATTACTAGTCACATATTAAGTCAAATTTATAGCACTACTTTAGTTATGCTTGTCTATGATCGAGATACTGTGCTCCAAGTCGTCCATAACCACGGACACGGCTTTCAGAAAGTTTTACTCTGCAGGGGTGCACAAATAGCAACACACACTCGATCAACCTCGGAAAAACCAACTCAAAACCCAACAAGGCATTCACGACAAAGCGATCATAGGATTCATAAAATATTTCAGGGGGCCACCCCACTAAGCTACCCGCAGCGAAGTTGGCCGGCTCCAGAACGGACCCAGGGTTTGTGTGGACGGCTGTAAACGACTGGGAACCCGAAAGTGTGACTGGGCTTGTCGATACAGCGAAAACGTGTCATGATCCTAAACAGTACAGGTGCTCCACGCACAATCTTAAATAAAGCAGTAAACATGGCATAATTACAGGATAGTAAATAAAACCTCAAACTAGTTTGTGGCCCCAAGAAATAAAAATGAATCAAGCTCTGGCTCAGGGGGGTCCACGGCCTCCCGGATGTGGATAGTGCGAAAAATCAAGGAACATGTATCAAGTACTCGGGGTCCTACGGGAGACAAGTGAGCGTGGAAGAACCAAATAACATCTATTGCCCACCGATGCCTCTGCATTAGTTATATCTAGCAATTTAATAGTTGTGTTTAAAGTCATGATCATCTCCACCATAAACATCTGCCAGCATTCCAACAACTGTGGTACTCGACAACACGAGATCGCACCTGAGCAAGCAACTACGACTTGCAAGGCTAGCTATCTACCAAACAACAGGTATTAGGAGGTGTCCATGGCAATATAAAGGCTACACGGGATATAACTGGTGCACGGAAACTAAAGCATCACGACACGGATAGCAATAGATCAACAGGAGGAAATAAAGACTATAAATGCAAAATAGGTAGAAGGGGAATAAATGCTCGCCTGGGAAAACACTGCCGGAGGTTCATATCCGGAGAACTTGTCGATACTCGCATCAACTCATCGGCCTAATCCGTGAAGAAGCAAACACTAGAACAAACACCGGATGCACTATTTAATACTACGGAAAAAGATCCGGCATGATTATGATATGATGCGTGGCATGGCACGGATGCGGTGCAATTAGGCAGTATTAAGCGGAACCAGGGTCCCGACAATTAATTACACGGTTCAAGTTATTTATCTACCCCACAAAATTAAATGTTGGATTAACAAGGCGAAACATGGCATCGGTTCGCTACACCAATTTAAATGGGGGCCATATGAGACAGAAATAACCCGCATATGGTCTCCATATTTAATTTAGGTGAATCGACTACTTAACCCAACCCACCAGATGACATGTATGCAAGCATGATGATTTAATGATGCGATAGGTATATGTCATATTATAAAAATAGGGGCTTAGGGTCACACATCTGGGTTCGGAAGATCTTGGTTCGATGTGGTTCGGGTTTGGTCTCCGGCGTCGGCGAGATCAGTCTTCGCCTCCGGGAACAGGGTCATGGCGTTCGTGAGGGAGAGCTCAGGGCTTCGAAGCCGTGAAGGAGATCTTGTCGGTCCGCATATCGGGCCGGTCTTGGCGTTCGAGATGAAGAACTCGTTCCGAGGGTTCGGTCTCGGGCTTCGGTCGACGGTCTAGGTTTCACCTTAGGCTCTTCATCTCGTGTATCAGTGTCACCTTTACTTGGCGCCTTGCCGGTTTTAGATACATGGCGGTGGTCCAACTCGGTAGGGGCACGGACATGATGCACCCGAAGTTCTTGGCGGACCAGACTGGCTCAAAGGCAAACTTAGCAAGAAAGAAACGATGGACGCTAAACATAGCAACACGATGGAGATCTTGGTATCTTACAGAAGAAAACGTAGCTGAGAAAAACCATCAGAGGGAGGTCACCATCTGAACAAGCGGCAACATGCCCGTTAGTTACTGAAGTGAGCAACAACATACATCGTGCACGCGCTGGCTGCAGGAACACGAACAAGGAGCCGTTGGCAAAAGCAGACACCTGACTCGGCACGGGCCGGAGAAGAGGAGGCACTGCCGGCGACGGGGTTGACCAGGGCAGCGAGCTCGTGGGCCGGCAGCCGGTGAGAACGGGCGGTCGTGGCGGTGGTTGCCAGCGACGAAGGGGGGTCGAGGCGACGGGGCGAGGTCATGAGGAGGCAGCGCCTTCGGGGTCGAGGTACTGGCCGCTGGTGACGGCGGCAGCGCCGGAGGAGCTCGGGCAGCCCCGCGTGGAGGGAATGGGGCGCAAGCGGCGCACAGAGGAAGGCGAGAGGGAGACGCCAGCATGGTGGACGCTAGCGGCTGTAGAGGAGGAAGAGATGCCGAGCTCGACGGAGTAGGGCGGCACCCGCACGGGACCTGGCGGCATCAGGCCCGGGCGAGGAGGACGGGAGAGCAGGGATCCAGCGGCAGTGTGGCCTACGGCAGCCTCGCAGGGAGGAGACGCGCAGGGTCACGAGGCGGCGGCGGAAGGTCGATGAGCTGCAGGGGCGGCGGGGCAACAGCGACGGCGACAGGGAACACAACGGGGTTGGGGCGGTTTAGTAGCGGCTATGGTAGGGCCGGGGCTTGCGGGAGAGGAACCGGCAGCGGCGGCGCGCTCGGTCACAGGCAGCGGGGAAGGTGGAGGAGGGAGCGAGCAGCAGCGGCGAGGAGGAAGGCGGTGCACGGAGGGGATCGCATGGGGATCGGTGTGGGCGAGAGGAGGGAGGTGCGCCTGTGGGCGGGGGAACCAAGGTGGGCTGTCGGTGGAGCAGGTGGGGGCAGGCCCGCCTGGCGGTTGGTGGGGAGAGGGTCACGCGGGATGGGGGGTTCGAGGAGGGACCAGGTGAGAGCGACGTGCGGGGGGGGGGGGGGGGGGGGGTTGGTGGGGATTTCGCTGCGTGGGGTTGGGGCTGGGCGACGCGGGGTGATGTGGCAGTCCGGGAGTGGGCGGGGTGAGGTGGAGGGGAGGGAGATGGCGCGTGGTGGATGGGGCGATGGTGGCCTGCAGGTGGCGGCTGGGGGAGGGAAAAAGAGGGAGTAGCTAGGGTTAGGTTTTAGCTTTGGTTTTGGGGGTAGTAGGCTGGCTGGCCGGGCCTTTGGGCCTGGCCGGCTGCCTCCCCTAAAGTATTTTTATTTTTAGTTGTTTTATTGTTAAAGACTTTTATAAATAGTTTTAGACAAATAAAAGATCCGGATAAGACCGAGGTTTTCATTTGAAATTAAAGACGGGGTATTTAGAAAACAAAGGCAGGCTTTTAGAAAATAGTTTTAGACAAACCATGCATGATGACATGACGATGCTCAAATGCAATGTGGCATGATGACATGAGCATGCGGTCATGACGATGCAATGCACAAAAACAACGCGATTTTCTAGTAGTGGTTTTGCGGGGCGCCACAGGTTTTGATATCCTAGAGAAGTCTTTAATAAATCTCCTATAGAAACCAGCATGACCGAGGATACTACGGATACCTTTGATGTCTCTTGGACATGGCATATTCTCAATTGCCTCAACCTTAGCTCTATCAACTTCTATCAAGGTTGTGCAGACAATTATCAAAAGAAGTTCCATAGACAGAAAAGTCATCCATGAACACTTCTACAATTTCCTCACAAAAACAATGAAAGATAGCAGACATGCACCTTTGGAAAGTAGCAGGAGTATTACATAAACCAAAAGGCATACGTCTATAAGAATAAGTTCCATAAGGGCAAGTAAAAGTAGTTTTTTCTTGATCTTGTTGTTTAACAGCAATTTGAGAGAAACCAGAATAACCATCAAGAAAACAAAAATGGGTCTTTTTAGACAACCTTTCCAACATTTGATCAATAAAAGGAAGCTGGTAGTGATCTTTTTTAGTAACTTTATTGACTTTCCTAAAATCGATGCACATCCTATAGCCTACCATTATTATTTGAGGAATAAGCTCATCATTATCATTAGGGACAACGGTAATACCTCCCTTTTAGGAACACAATGAACAGGACTAACCCATTCACTATCAGCAATATGGTAAATAATACTAGCATCAAGGAGTTTCAATACCTCATTCCTTACCACTTCCTTCATCCTAGGATTTAAACGTCGTTGGTGCTCCACTACTGGCTTCGCATCTGGTTCTATATTGATAGAATGCTGACATATAGTAGGTGAAATCCCTTTTAAATCATCTAGAGTATAGCCCATAGCTCCTCGATGTTTCCTCAAAACTTCCAATAACCTTTCTTCTTCCTTCCCTGAAAGTTTAGCGCTAACAATAATAGGATATATCTTTTTATCATCAATATAAGCATATTTAAGATCATCGGGGAGAGGTTTTAGATCGAAAACCAGATCCTTTTTAGGTGTCATCGTGGTACCCAAGTCTTCTACAGGCAAGTCATGCTTAAGCATCATAGGTTGATCACGGAGAATCCTGTCAATCTCAATCCTTTCTTCCATGAAGATTTCACTTTCATGATCTTCCATAAATTGCTGCAAAGCATTGTTAGGAACAAGAGAAATTGAAGCAAGTTGTTCAACCCTAAAATCCTCATTATGGGTTTCCTCTTCGCAAGGTTCTTTAGCAAATTTCGAAAAATTAAACTCATAAGATTCCCCATCAAACTTAGTCAAGATTTTCTCCCTCTTGCAATCAATAATAGCTCCACAAGTACTCAAGAAAGGTCTACCAAAAATGATAGGGTAGGTTTTACTAGCAGCCGAACCAAGTACTAGAAAATCAGCAGGGTACTTAATCTTACCACAGAGAACTTCCACGTCTCATGTCAGGCACCTTCCCTCTGCCTCCCTCTCGCCCTTCCCCGTGCCCACAACATGCGCCTGCTAGCTTCGCCGTCGGCCACCGTTGTGCCTGTCGCTCCAGCGACCATAGAGGGGCGGCGCCACCTCTATGTGGTTCGCCTCGATGAGCTCTTTCCAACGAGCCCAACCGCATTGCTGGGGTGCGCTAGATCGCCTCTGGCGACCACCTTCTGGTGGCTCTGCCGTGGCTGACGTGGCGTCAACCATGCTTCGCCACCGTGGCAGCTGATGTGGCCTCAGGCCCTTTCGTCAGCCAGAGTGGCTATGTGCTGCCCCGGTGTAAAAAGTCCCCACCCCTATGCTGACATCATAATGTCGCAGTAAAGTTATTTCTTGTTTTATTATTATTTCGAGAAATGATTTAATAAGACAGAAATTATTATAATATTATAAAATTCATAACTAATTCATATTTAATCAGAAAAATATGAATAATATAGCAAAATGTTAGAAAAACGAGATCTACACTTTAAAAATATAATCATGCATTGTTGATTAACCTAAACCCTAGTTAGTTAGAGGAACATCGAAACCCCACTAATTGTATATGGGATCGATGGAATGCCAAGCCCTCGGCACTCCGAACCCATTTAAATCAATGCTAATCCTAGGGTTCCCATGCTAACTTTAATCTGCCATACCATTCACGTGCTTCCGCATTGCATGGTTCGAGATATTGATTGTTTCCTTCTTTTCGGTATTGCTTCTTCGCAATAGGATCCGAGCGCGATACCGAAGTCAACGATACCAAAGATCCATATCTGTCTACTGAAGGACAAGGCAAGCATAGCCTCTCATTCTGAACCCATGTTTTACAAAGTATTTACTTTCTTGCTATGTTGCACACGATTCCAATGTGGTCTTTTGTCAGTAGCTAGAGTCACCTATCTGCTGCCTAGTTTCCCTGTTGTAGCCTTATATACCTGATCCACTGCTCCTAGCAGACCTAAGTCTGGCATGTGAGAGTTGCTAGAGCTTCTTCGATGGTTAAGCTTAGCCATGCTTAGTACTTATGCCTGATCAATCCTGATGATGATGAATCGGAGATGTCAAAGAATCTAGAAAGGTAGGGGAGGGAGACATGATCGGAGCTGACGAATAAATATGCTAAGGCTTGCATGGGAGGCCACGTTGGGTGTGGTTTTTGTAGTCCTATGCTCGCCACTACTAGCAACCGAGTTCTTGCCTTTGGAACCGAGATGAGCGTATAGCCACACAAGGCTTGGGAACCCCTCGACTAACTAACTAGCCTAGTAGATTCCGTGAGTCACATAGTTCGGGCTTCCCATTTGGCATACGCATTGAAAATGTTTTGAAAGAGGGGGTGAAGGAGGTGCATCATAACAACTAGGTAAGCGTGGCCAGGGTTGCTTGGGGTAGATGGCGCCCCTGATAAACCAACCCCGCCCACATCTCTGGGGACCGGCTTCGGGATTTGACCCGTTACGGCAGAACTCTCCTTAGGGTGTGACTCATGGTCTCGGAGATAGCAAGGTAAAGGTCGTGGTCAACCACCCTCTGCCGGCCTTCCCAGGAAGAGGGCTACTAATTTGGCGTTAAGAGTCGGTTGGTACGTGTGGGTAAAGTTGTACACCCCTGCAGGGTTAAATATTTTCGAAAAGCCGTGTTCACGGTTATGAACGCTTGGTGACCGAATTCTAAGATCATAGATAACATTAACTATAAGTAAAACTTGTTGATCCACGTGTGCTTAAGGCTGCTTCCTCGGGGGTTCGAGGGGGTGATCCTAGATGAGAATTTCAGATGTTCAAGATGGAGTTGTCGCTCTCTTACCCTGTTTTGAAAGTACTCTATGTAGAGGAGCCTCTACTCTCTCTCTTGTTTATAAACAAAGTTGGCTTTATGCAAAGAAAATCCAGAGAAAGCTTTTATAGCCAGAGCATGTAGATACTAGGTTATCTAAGTCTTGCGGAGTACATTCTCGTACTCAGCCTTGCGCTATTGTTGTTTTTCTCCAGATGATCTAGTTGTAACTGAAGGTGGCTTCTACGTTGACATCGACGAGTAGTTGGGGGTCCTAGGTAGCAGCCTGAGGACTATGGGTTGGACATCGCTTATGTTTATGGCCTCTTAGGCCTTTGTTAAGTTTATTGTGTAGAACAACATAATTTTCTTTCGCTATTTGGTGTAATGATGGGTCTGTGACCCATGGTTTGTAATAATCTGATATCATACTCTATTAAGAGTTTAAACTTATGCTATTGAATCCCTGTGTTCTGTAATGCTACCGAATCATATACTGTGAGTCTCTGAGGTTGGAGTTAAGTTTGTCTTGGAAGGCAATCCGAGGTTTGTTTAACCCTAATCCCGGGGGTGTTACAGGTTTTGGTATCAGAGCAGGATTCCCTGTAGGAAACCCTAGTATTGTTCGATGTTGAGTCTAGAAGTTGACAAAACTATTTAAAGGTTGAAATCTATTTGCAAAAACTCTGACTAGGACTCTCTTTACTCCTTTTCTGGTGTGATTCTATGCTGGAGTTTTTTTATCCTATTTGGTTTGAAAAGGTTTTCATTCCTCCCCCCTAACACCAAACGTTTAGGATTGAGTCTTCGGGGTTGTTTTTCTAAGTACTCCGTAACTGGTTGCTATTCTCAGAGTTATCAAGATGGCTGAGTTCTGCTTGACGCATAACATCTTAGCACTCCATTATTATGGTTTGTAAGTTAGCTGGTTAGTGTATACGTTAGTATGCTTTGATACTAACATGCTTGATGAGATGACATGTTCAACATCTAGCATCTTCTGTCTTAGAAACCCTTGGCTAACGCCTTCTGTTCTTACAGGATGGGTGACACTTCTCGAGCTCGCACCCGTGCTCAAGCTTATGGGTCTAGGAATGAGGATGATCCTTCTAATCTTCCTCCACCACCATCAATGGTTCAACTTATGGCTATGTATGAGACCAACCGTGTTGACAACATGAGGCTCCTTGAAAGGATTGAGCGCAATACCCAGCGCCCAAACAACCAAGTCGGTATCAAGGATTTCATACGTCTCACTCCGCCAGTCTATAGCTATTCCACTGAGCCACTTGATGCAGACTACTGGCTTCGCACCATGGAGCGTAAACTTCAGGTTGGTCATGTTCCTGAAGCTGATTGGGTAACTTTTGCCGCCTACCATCTGGAGGGAGCAGCTAACTCCTGGTGGGAAAATTTCTTGGCACTGCAAGCTGCTCAGCATGTCGTTACTTGGCAAGAATTCACTGAAGGATTCCGAGCCTATCATATTCCGGAGGGTCTAATGAATGAAAAGAGGGAGGAGTTTCTTAAGCTGAAACAAGGCACTGGTTCTGTGTATGATTACCAGCACAGCTTCAACCGTCTTGCATGCTATGCTCATGAAGAAGTTTCCACTAATGCTAAGAAGCAAGTTCTGTTTCGCAAGGGACTGGACCCTGATGTTCGTCGTGATCTTCATCTGATGGATTTTGGGAATCTACAAACTCTTGTGAATAAGGCAATGAAAGCAGAGCGTGGAAATGTGGAGTATGAGGAAACTCGTAAGCGTTCTTATGAAGGATCCAACAAGGCTAGTTCAAGTAATAAGAAGCGTCGTGTCTTTGTGCCTTATAGCGCTGTGCCACGTGCTCCTTACACCCCAAGGTCTTCTGGATATGCTCCTCACCCAAATTCTACCTCAAGCAATGCTGGTGGGACAAACTACCCTGCTGTTGGTAAGACATCAGGTCTTATCTGTTTCAACTGTCGCTAGCCTGGTCACTTTGCAAGAGACTATCTACAAAAGAGTGCTACTGAGAGAGAACCACCAAAGAAATATACCAAGCCTCAAGGTGATGGAAGTGGTCGTCTAACCCATATCTCTACTGAAGAGGCTCGGGAAGATCCAAGCGCCGTTATGGGTACGCTTTGTATCAATCACATTCCAACTAAAGTTTTGTTTGATTCTGGAGCATCACATTCATTCATGTCGCAAGCTTTTGCTGAATTGCATAGGATAAGTTTTGAGGGGTTGTCTAAGCCTTTGATGGTTCATTCTCCTGGTTATAGATGGCAAACCACCATGGTTAGTCATGGCAACTTAATCAATGTTGCCTCCCAGTTGTTCCCCACTTCTCTTGTTGCCCTCAAGTCAACTGATATTGACGTCATTTTGGGCATGGACTGGTTGTCCCAATATCAAGCGGTCATTGACTGTGCAACCAAGTCTATGACTCTGACTAGTCCCACTGACATAACAGTCACTTATTGGACCGTAGGGTCACTATCTCCTTCAGCTATTTCTATTCCTCAAGCGGAGTTGTATGCTCTTGAAATTCAACTTCCGTTAGAGATTCAAGATGTTTCTGTGGTATGTGTATTCCTGGATGTCTTTCCTGAAGAGTTGCCTGGCATGCCACCTGATCGAAGTGTGGAGTTTGTCATAGAGTTTGTCCCTGGAACTGCACCTGGTTCCAAGAGACCCTACCGTATGCCCCCTCATGAGCTAGTAGAGTTGAAGAAGCAATTAGAGGAGTTGGAAGTAAAAGGGCACATCCAACCTAGCACATCTTCTTGGGGAGGTCCTACAATCTTTGTTAAGAAGCGGGATACCAATATACCTCGACTGGTTGTGGATTATCGCCCTCTCAATGCTGTGACTGTCAAGAACAAGTATCCTCTCCCTAGGATCAACAATCTTTTTGATCAGTTAAGTGGTTCCACCGTCTTTTCCAAAATGGATTTGAGGTCAGGGTATCACCAAATCAAGATCCGAAAGGAAGACATTCCAAAGACTGCTTTCACCACTCGTTATGGTCTTTACGAGTACACCGTCATGTCCTTTGGTCTTACGAATGCTCCAGCCTCTTTTATGCGGCTTATGAACTCCGTCTTCATGGAGTATCTTGACAAGTTCGTTGTGGTCTACATCGACGATATTCTAGTCTATTCCAAGACTGAAGAAGAACACGCTGAACATCTGCGTTTGGTGTTGAAAAAGCTCCGAGAACATCGTCTCTACGCCAAGTTCTCCAAATGTGAGTTTTGGTTGCAAGAACTCATATTCCTTGGTCATGTTGTTTCTGTCGAAGGAGTTTCTGTTATTCCGGACAAGGTTCAATCCATTTTTGATTGGGAATCCCCCAAATCCGTTAAGGATGTTTGGAGTTTCCTTGGATTGGCGGGATACTACCGTCGATTCATCGAGAATTTCTCCAAGATTGCCAAGCCAATGACTGATCTTCTTAAGAAGGATAAGAAGTTTGACTGGTCTGATAAGGCTAAAGAAAGCTTCCAGGTTTTGAAAACCAAGCTAACAACTGATCCGGTGCTAGTTCTTCCAGACACCAGTAAAGACTTTTTTATCTTCTATGATGCCTCGCACCAAGGTCTCGGGTGTGTGTTGATGCAAGATGGTCATGTGGTGGCCTATGCCTCTCGACAACTGAATCCACACGAGAACAACTATCCAACTCATGATCTCGATCTTGCAGCTGTTGTTCATGCTCTTAAGCAATGGCGACATTACCTCATCGGTAGTCGTTGTGAGCTATACTCGGATCATCAGAGTCTGAAGTACCTTTTCACACAACCTGATCTAAATCTCAGGCAAATAAGATGGTTGGAACTCATCAAAGATTATGATTTGGGTCTCAATTATCAACCCGGCAAAGCCAATGTCGTTGCTGATGCGCTAAGTTGGAAGTCTTACTACAATAATCTGTTGATCAAACAAGCTCAGCCTTCTCTCCATGAGGAATTTTCTCGACTGAATCTTGAAGTTGTTCCTCGTGGATTCCTTTCTACTCTTGAGGTGAAGTATTCTTTAGAGGATGAGATCAAAGTTGCTCAGAAGCAAGATCCTAAAATTGACACAATCAAAGAGAGCATTGCTAGTGGAATTGCTAAATGTTTCTCCGTCAATGAACAAGGCATCCTCTATTTTGGTACACGTTTAGTAGTGCCAAATGGGAAGGACTTGAAGCGGATAATTCTTAAAGAGGCTCATGAATCACCTCTCTCCATTCACCCTGGAGGTACCAAGATGTATCGGGATCTCCGTCAAAGATTTTGGTGGTCTAGTATGAAGAAAGATATCGCTCGTTTTGTTGCTGAATGTGACGTTTGTCGTCGCGTCAAGGCTGAACACCAAAGACCCGCTGGTCTCCTACAACCACACCGTATTCCTGAGTGGAAATGGGATGAAGTTGGTATGGATTTCATCACTGGTTTTCCCAAGACCCAAAAGGGAAATGATGCCATATGAGTTACCGTTGACTATTTATCCAAGGTTGCTCACTTCCTACCTGTCCGTGAGAGCATTACTGCTAATCAGTTGGCTGAATTGTACATCTCTCAGATAGTGGTCCTTCATGGAGTTCCGAAGAAAATTGTATCCGACCGAGGGAGTTTGTTCACTTCAAGGTTTTGGTCAAGTTTCCAACAATCTATGGGAACTCACTTGTCCTTCAACACAGCTTATCATCCTAGTAGTGGTGGTCAAACCGAAAGGGTGAATCAGATCCTTGAAGACATGCTTAGAGAATGTGTCATATCTTTTGGTAAGAACTGGGAGAAATGCCTACCTTTCGCTGAGTTCTCCTACAACAACAGTTATCAGTCCAGTATAGACATGGTACCTTTCTAGTTCTTATATGGAAGAACATGTCGTACTCCTCTAAATTGGTCTGAAACCAGCGAAAGAAAGTTCTTTGGACTGGATATGATCAAGGAAGAAGAAGATCAAGTTCGTATTATATGAGATCATTTGAAAACTGCTCAGTCTCATTAGAAGAGCTATTATGATATTCACCACCAACATGTTGAATATGAAATTGGTGATCAAGCTTATCTCTGAGTCACTCCGTTAAAGGGTGTCCATCGTTTCGGTATCAAGGGCAAGATGGCTCCTCGCTATGTTGGTCCTTCATGTGTTCTTTGCAAGTGTGGTAAGCTCGCATATCAATTGGAGTTGCCTGCAATCTTCCCTGAGGTGCATGATGTTTTTCATGTGTCTCAACTCAAGCGTTGCTTCAAAGATCTTGTCCATGGTGTTGATCACCAAACGCTTGACCTTCAAGAGGATTTGACTTATCAAGAGTATCCTGTTCATATCCTTGATGAAGTCGAGCGCAAGACTCGATGTCAAAGCATCAAGTTCCTGAAAGTTCAGTGGTCTCATCACTCTGAGGATGAAGCAACCTGGGAACAAGAAGATCGTCTTCGATCTGAGTACCCCGCCTTCTTTTCTAAAACTTAGGAATCTCGGACGAGATTCTTGTAAGGGGGGTAGAGCTGTAACAACCCAAGTTTGTAATATATGTAATTCGTACTTAAGAGCATAAGCATGCATGAACCTTTTGCATTCTTGTTGTGTTTTGGAGACAAGAGGGGATAAAAACCCTAATTCTCTAAATTGTTTATCTCCTTATTTCTATTCCATTTCAAATGGTTTTGTTTTTCGAAAATCACCAAAACATGTGGATCCCAAGTAGTATAAAGGGGTCCCTGCATTATTTTTGATATAGCAAACCTTCTGGTATTTTTGAAATAATTCAAAACAGAAAATAAATTCAAATACAAAAGGGATAAAAGAATACAAAATTGGAAAAGCGTTTTCTGTAAAAAAAAAGAGCAAAGAGGGAAAAAGTCCACAGCCCAGCATCCAGCCGCTTCCCTTCTCTTTCCGCGGCCCACCCGGGGCCCAACTGCGTCCCGATACCGCTTCGGGAGCTGTTCGTGTCATCGTCATCGTCAACGACGGGGAAGCAGCTCCGTGGCCTCGCCGTCGCCGTCAGCCACCGCACGCGCGCCAAGATTCCCGCCCCGTCGCCTATAAAGTCGGCCGGCAGAGAGGAGGAACCCTAGATGCCACTTCCCCCTCCCCCTTATCCTCTCCCACCATGGCCGATGAGATTTAGCTCACTGCCGTCGATGCCCTCGCCGTCTCCGGCCACTCCAGCTCCATCTGAGACCACCGTCATGACCGCCTTCGGCTCCTTGTTCTCCCCAGCTAGTTCTCGCAGCTCGGCGCGCCTCCAATTGCCAGAATCAAGAGGTTCCTCCGCCGCCAGACGCCGTCGCTCACCGTCGATCCCCGCTTCCTCTCGCCTCGCCGACGCCATCAATGCAACCAGGGTGAGAACCCGGTGCTCAGGCACCTTCCCTCTGCCTCCCTCTCGCCCTTCCTCGTGCCCGCGACATGCGCCTGCTAGCTCCGCTGTTGGCTGCCGTTGTGCCTGTCGCTCCGGCGACCATAGAGGGGTGGCACCACCTCTGTGTGGTTCACCTCGCTGAGCTCTTTCAAACAAGCCCAGCCGCATTAGCTGGGGTGCACCAGATCGCCGCCGGCGACCACCGTCTGGTGGCTCCACCGTGGCTGACGTGGCGTCGACCACGCTTCGCCACCGTGGCAGCTGATGTGGCCTCGGGCCCTTTCGTCAGCCACAGTGGCTAGGTGCTGCCCCGGTGTAAAAAGTCCCCACCCCTGTGCTGACGTCCTAATGACGCAGTAAAGTTATTTCTTGTTTTATTATTATTTCTAGAAATGATTTAATAAGACAGAAATTATTATAATATTATAAAATTCATAACTAATTCATATTTAATTAGAAAAATATGAATAATATATCAAAATGTTCATAAAAATGAGATCTACACTTTTAAAATATAATCATGCATTGTTGATCAACCTAAACCCTAGTTAGTTAGAGGAACATCGAAACCCCCCTAATTGCATATGGGATCGATGGAATGCCAAGCCCTCGGCACTCCGAACCCATTTAAATCAATGCTAATCCTAGGGTTGACATGCTAACTTTAATCTGCCGTATCATTCATGTGCTTGTGCATTGCATGGTTTGAGATATTGGTTGTTGCCTTCTTTCTGGTATTGCTTTTTCGCGATAGGATCCGAGCACGAGACCGAAGTCAACGATACCAAAGATCCATATCTGTCTACTGAAGGACAAGGCAAGCGTAGCCTCTCATTATGAACCCATGTTTTACAAAGTATTTACTTTCTCCCTATGTTGCACACGATTCCAATGTCGTCTTTTGTCAGTAGCTAGAGTCACCTATCTGCTGCCTAGTTACCCTGTTGTAGCCTTATATACCTAATCCACTGCTCCTAGCATACCTAGGTCTGGCATGTGAGAGTTTCTAGAGCTTCTTCGATGGTTAAGCTTAGCCATGCTTAGTACTTATGCCTGATCAATCCCGATGATGATGAATCGGAGATGTCAAAGAATCTAGAAAGGTAGGAGATGGAGACATGATCAGAGGTGACGAATAAATATGCTAAGGCTTGCATGGGAGGACACGTTGGGTGTGGTTTTTGTAGTCCTATGCTCTCCACTACTAGGAACCGAGTTCTTGCCTTTGGAACCGAGATGAGCGTATAGCCACACGGGGCTTGGGAACCCCTCAACTAACTAACTGGCCTAGTAGAGTCCATGAGTCACATAGTTCAGGATTTTCATTTGGCATACGCATTGAAAATGTTTTCGAAAGTGGAGGTGAAGGAGGTGCATCATAACAGGTAGGTAAGCGTGGCTAGGGTTCCTTGGGGTAGATGGTGCCCCTGATATACCAACCCCGCCCACATCTCTAGGGACCGGCTTCGGGATTTGTCCCGTTATAGCGAAACTCTCCTTAGGGTGTGACTCATGGTCTCGGCGATAGCAAGGTAAAGGTCGTGGTCAACCACCCTCTGCCGGACTTCCCAGGAAGAGGGCTAATAATTTGGCATTAAGAGTCGGTTGGTACGTGTGGGTAAAGTTGTACACCCCTGCAGGGTTAAATCTTTTCGAAATGCCGTCTTCACGGTTATGAACGCTTGGTGACCGAATTCTAAGATCATAGATAACATTAACTATAAGTAAAACTTTTTGATCCACGTGTGCTTAAGGCTGCTTCCTTGGGGGTTCGAGGGGGTGATCCTAGATGAGAAGTTCAGATGTACTTGGTTAACAAGTTCAGATGTTCAAGATGGAGTTGTCGCTCTCTTACCCTGTTTTGAAAGTACTCTATGTAGAGG
Source organism: Avena eriantha (assembly GCA_910589775.1). Lineage (NCBI taxonomy): Eukaryota > Viridiplantae > Streptophyta > Magnoliopsida > Poales > Poaceae > Avena > Avena eriantha. Next base: position 349,590,944 of record OU342742.1, on the reverse strand, counting down.
AGCCTCTACTCTCTCTGTTGTTTATAAACAAAGTTGGCTTTATGCAAAGAAAATCCAGAGAAAGCTTTTCTAGCCAGAGCATGTAGATACTAGGTTATCTAAGTCTTGCGGAGTACATTCTCGTACTCAGCCTTGCGCTATTGTTGTTTTTCTCCAGATGATCTAGTTGTAACTGAAGGTGGCTTCTACGTTGACATCGACGAGTAGTTGGGGGTCCTAGGTAGCAGCCTGAGGACTCTGGGTTGGACATCGCTTATGTTTATGGCCTCTTAGGCCTTTGTTAAGTTTGTTGTGTAGAAAAACATAATTTTCTTTCGCTATTTGGTGTAATGATGGGTCTGTGACCCATGGTTTGTAATAATCTGATATCATACTCTATTAAGAGTTTAAACTTATGCTATTGAATCCCTGTGTTCTGTAATGCTACCGAATCATATATTGTGAGTCTCTGAGGTTGGAGTTAAGTTTGTCTCGGAAGGCAATCCGAGGTTTGTTTAACCCTAATCCCGGGGGTGTTACAGGTTTTGGTATCAGAGCAGGATTCCCTGTAGGAAACCCTAGTATTGTTCGATGTTGAGTCTAGAAGTTGACAAAACTATTTAAAGGTTGAAATCTATTTGCAAAAACTCCGACTAGGACTCTCTTTACTCCTTTTCTGGTGTGATTCTATGCTGGAGTTTTTTATCCTATTTGGTTTGAAAAGGTTTTCATTCCTCCCCCCTAACACCAAACGTTTAGGATTGAGTCTTCGGGGTTGTTTTTCTAAGTACTCCGTAACTGGTTGCTATTCTCAGAGTTATCAAGATGGCTGAGTTCTGCGACCCCTGGCTTGTAATAATCTAATATCGTACTCTATTAAGAGTTTAAACTTATGTTGTTGAATCCCTGTGTTCTGTAATGCTACCGAATCATATACTGTGAGTCTCCGAGGTTGGTGTTAAGTTTATCTCGGAAGGTAATCCGAGGTTTGTTTAACCCTAATCACGGGGGTGTTACATAGGATAAAGATAAAATTAATCATCTCGTTCATGTATTGTCATCTATATTGATAAATATTGTGGGTGGTACGTCCATAACTACTATATTAATTGTCAGCGACGCTTACTACAAACTTTTGTACAACCAATACACCACCGTCACAGTGGGTTGCAGAGTTATTAAGTAAAACATACCAAAGAATTATGATCATTGACATTACCTTTACTCCCAAATGGATCCCAAACAACTACTATACCCCCTTGATGTCATTGTGTTTCATGTGTAGAAGATGATCACCACTCATCTCACCTTAATATCTGGATTGATCCTTAGGGTCTTGGTACATAATAAGTCCTTAGATCAAGGCAGAAGACAAGAATAAAGGATGAATCTAATATCAAACCACAATTCCATAGTGTTAGAAATTGCACATAATCGCTATAAGGCTATGCCTCAGCCCCCAACCCATGAGGACTACTCACACATGATTAGATCAACAATCATAAACACTGTATTGAAAATTCTAAAGGATGATAACAAATAGTATTACAATGCCGCCAATGGCGATGATATCAAGATTACAAGTAGATGACTATGGATGTGGAGTGGAGATGGAGGAGGGAGAGGAGTTGTGGATATGGTGGTGAAGATGTGATATCCTCTCCTCATATACAAATGATGTCAGATGTGTTATGCCGACTGACGCTCTTGTTTATAGCGGCTGTAGGATGAATATTATATAGCCTCCTTCACGAGAGTTTTAGCGTTTGACTTGGCGAAGCCTTCGGCACTCTGTACGAGTGGAACCTTCCCATACTGGTGCTCGTTAAAGCGCCTGGACGCCTCCTCCGAATCACCTTCGACTTGGGAGTATTGGAAACTCATAATTTCCCATTAGTTGCTCTATATTTCGTCATGAAAATGTCCAATTTTGCAAGGAGAAAGATCAAGATTTTTTTTTACAAAATGGAAGTCAACAGTATCTTCCATCCACCTTGTTTTGACGATGTCGATCTCCAGTAGAATGAAGAGGATGGAGAAGATTTTTCATTTGCTTCCACCATATCATTGAAGATTTGTTATATATTGAAATAGACGAGACCACCAACAAGAGATTATTAATTATGTTCTTTGAGAGAACCCTCCAGAAAACAAGGATGAAAGTAAAAGTATCAAGAGATAACAACCACTTCTAACTTCTGTGGAATGAGTGAAATCGCATTAATCCACCAATTCAATGTACAAGAGTGAACGATAAGAGTAGTGGTATGGTCATGACTCCATACCGCACTTAAAGCATTACTCTATACATGAATAGGAAAATCGTGCAACCCAACTCTCGAAATTTAGACTAGAGATCTTGAGAAGTAGAATTCATGAAGCTTCATAAGAAAACAAGGAGGTGATGCAAACACTTTGTCGGATCCAAAGTAGATAAAGATGCTGATGTTGTCGTCGTGTTGGAAGTCCTAGGCCATCGGAAAAGATATGAACAAAGATCATGAAGAAAGATAAAAGATTCAACATATATATTAAGGATATCACCCAAAACTTTAATAGAAGAATTATGAAAGATCTGTAAAGTCTTCATGGCATCCGACAGATTAAGGGTAGAAGATAAAACAAGATGGTTTCAAAAGGCTTCTTTATGAGAAGAAGACCAACATAATTTATTGTCCTTGAAAATATCTGAGAGAGATTTAGCAGTCTCAAGAAGTTTTCAATGAAGCAACAAGAATTACTTGTCAACACAAGGATAAGCTCCAAAGTTGGTTGAAAAAGCTCAAAACACTTTCTAAGCTCAACGCTATTTGAAAGATCATCATTAAGAGCAAGGATTTGTGTTGGAAGAGATGTATTGGAAGAATAGACTATCTGACCCTTCGGATGAGAAAAAGATATACCAACTTGTTCACATAGTCGATCGGATCACCGGTTGCAAATATAAGAGGTCTTGGATAAAGAAGTGATGATAACTCATATATTTAAGCAAAGCTATCAAAGATGAAAGGATGAAATTCTCTCGGATCAAAGAGAACCTTTGTAGATATGGAGCTTAAAAAGATATGAAGAACGGCAGTCGAATGATAATCCACCATAGTGCCTTCAAAAACCTTCAGATTTGCCAAAGATACTTGAATATGACATAGCTATGATCATAGTATAACTCAAATACACCATAGATAACCACAATCATTTGGAGAATTAGATTGATAACATTTAACACATTCCACTCATGATAAGTGTCATGTAGCTATAACAAGAACCAAATTACAATCGCAAGCATCAGATCAATGCAAGTTATTTATTTATCCCAAAGAGGTTGAAGATGAAGTAAAACAATTCGATTTCCCCATATGTGACAAAAAATGAGCTAGCATGAATATGCCAACAGAATAAGATAGATAGCATCACACACAATTGAAAAGGAGTGTGGAAACACAGATGTATCAACGAAAAAATTCCGCATTTTTCAGCATTAAAATACCAACTAGATGCGCAAAACCACTTAACAGATAAAGATTAGCAACTCCACATTATGTGAAAGTGTGCTAAGGAATAAACACCCTTAAAAAGATCGCGTCGGTCTACACACAAGCTTGTGTATGGAATGTACCAACATTTGATAACCAAAGGCAGACTGCGAAGCAAGGTTGGATGCAACAGATCAACAAAGGATTATCACATCCTATGGTACTACAGATACACCAAACATGTGAATCCTAGTTTGAATTTTTAGAAGAGGATAGAGAAACGTTACACTTCCTTACGAGAATAGGGTGGGTGGGTAAGAAGAAAAATGGAAACAGTCCTACTCTCACGTTTAGTTTTTCCCTAGTATATAGCTACCAAAATATTTCTATACTAACAATGACCACCTTGGTTGAGACCTTGAAGGGCAGAATTTCTCTGATACCAATTGTAATCCCTGGACATCAAGTTTCTAAATCACAAGCTGGTATAACCAGAACTTGGAGAGGACGTACTACCATGGAGGCCACGAGGCCGCCCACAAGTAGGTCACAATGGCAGGGCATGGTACCGGCCAACCATCCACCCCAAAATTCATGGTTATAGCTTCGAGTGCAAGAAACATGACCGGTTGGCCTCGAGTCTAACATACACAAGTGAGTATGTACACCAGCGACATAAAAGAGTACATCAGAGAAATTCCATCTAAAACAAATAGAAATATTACAACACCATTATGGAAAGAACCAAATTTATACAGATATTAGTAGTAATATTTTAGGAATATATCCTCATACATCACTCAACAAATCATCAAGCAGAAGCGGAAAACACGGATCCGAGTACCGATGAAGTGTCAAATTGGCATAAGATGCCATAGAAATAAGCACATTCCCGCCCACAAATCTCAGATATCTCCATCTCCGGAATCTCTACGCAAGAGGTTCATTGCCTCCATCATGGACCTCATCGACATAGTAGCCTCCATATGGATGTACCTGACAACCTAATCAATATTTATGGTGTGAGAACTTAAGGCACTCAGCAAGTCTTTATTCGACTAAAGGGATAACCTTGGTTGACACGATTGCATTGAAAGATAAAGAACTAAAAGTTCTATAGAGACACGCTACACCATCCGCCTAATCAGAAATAGACGGATGCACATTAATTAGAAGCCAACAATTATATAGTAACATAAAGTAAATATATCCCATCCTCCTTCTCGCTTACCAAATGAGAAAGAAGAAAAATATCCCATCCAATGGAAATTTTATTATCCATTCCATGTGTTTTGCACTAGTTACTAATAAGTTTTGGGCAAGTTAAACATGGTACTTTAGTTATAGTTATCTATGATCGAGAAACTGTGCTCCAAGTCATCCATAACCAAGGACATGGCTTTCAGAAAGATTTACCCTACAGGGGTGCACAAATAGCAACACACGCACGATCAACCCCGGGAAAAACCAAAGGAAAAGCAACGAGGCATCACAACAAAGCATTCACCATACTCAAAAATGATTTCAGGGGGCCACCCCACTAAGCTACCTACACGAAGTCGGCCGGCTCCGAGACGGACCCAGGGTTTGCGAGAACGTCTGTAAATGACTGGGAACCCAAAAGTGTGACTAGGCTTGTCATTACCGCATAATCGTGCCGAGATCCAAAAATAGTACATGTAAACGCTCCATGTGCAACAATGCCATTTGGGCTAAGAACATAGGATCTACGTATCAGCGCACTATGTAGCGTTGCATCCACGATCAAATTAGACGAAATGTACATGCATATGTGGATGACATAGCTGTGATGTCCAAAAAGAAGGAAACACTTATTTCCGACTTGGAGCATTCAGCAATCTACAAAATACAACATAATGCTTTATAAGAAGAAGTGTTTCTTTGGAATACCAGCCGGAATATTGTTAGGTTTCATTGTGTCTCGAAGAGGCATAGAGGTGAACCGAGACAAAATAAAGGCTATACTCAACATTTCCATGCCGACTCGCCTGAAGGATGTACAACGGCTAACTCTTGAAAAAGACCAAGAAGTTCGTCTAGACTGATGAAGCTTAAGCTGCACTTCAGGATCTACTTCTCATCCACCCCTATCCTTGCAGCACGGGGACCACATGAATCGATGTTGCTCTACTTAGCTGTGACAAACAGACTCGTCATGGTGGTGGAATGGTGGCAAGAAAAATAGGAACACCTGGTGCAGCGTACGACTTATTATCTCGACGAGGTCTTGACTGAATCAAAGCAAAGGTATCCTCATTACCAAAAATTATCCTATGGTGTGTTTTTTGCATCCAGAAAGCTATGACATTATTTTCAAGAGCACAAGATTACCATGACGAGTACAACTCCCATGAGAGACATAATCAACAATAGTGATGCCACAAGATGCGTCACTAAGTGGGGAATAGAGCTAGAGCTTTTTCATATTGAGTATAAACCTCGCACAATAGTTAAATCCTAGATTCTTGCTGATTTTTTTGCTGATTGGATAGAGACGGTAGAAAACAAAGGTCTTTCAGAGATGGAAGTTTGGACCTTACACTTTGACGGGTCTAAGGCGTTCGGGGGCTCGGGGGCTCGCGTGGTGCTCAAGTCATCCCAAGGTGATAAACTATTCTATGTGTTACAGATTCACTTCACGGTGACAAACAACATTGCCAAATATGAAGCCTTGCTGCATGGAATTCGAATTGCAAAAGACATTGGCATTCAGCGACTCATGTGTAGCGGAGACTCAGATTTAGTTGCTTAGCAAGTATCCGATATGTCCAATGCAAACAAACACATGGCAGCATATAGAGCTGTCGTGGATGAACTATCTAAATTGTTCGGAGGGTTTGAAGTTCAACACATTGCACAAACAGAAAACAAGGAAGCAGATGCTCTATCAAGAATAGGCTCTGCGCAGAAACAGGTCCCGGATGGTGCTTTCTTGGAGCACTTAAGAGTTCCCTCTATCATAGGAGTTGATGAGGAGTCTCCAACCAAATCTGACTCACCACTCATAGCAGTTCTAGCTGTAATTCCCAGTTTGGCACAACCCTACCTTGATTTCTTGGTAGATAGAAAATTACCCGAAGACGAAGTTCTGAGCCAAAAGTTCATCCGACGAGAAAAATCCTACATAGTGGTGGGAGGTGAGCTCTATAAGCGGAGTGTGTCTGGGGACTTTCAACGTTGTGTTTCTCCGGAAGAAGGAGTGGAAATCCTAAGGGAAATCCACAAAGGGGAATGCGGACATCACACCGCAGCCAAATCTTTAGTGGCAAAGGCCTTCAGACAGGGATTTTTCTGGATTACAGCTAATGCAAATGCCGAACGGTTGGTCAAGACGTGTAAAGGTTGCCCAAAGTACGCCAAACAAGCCCATGTTCTGGCTGATCAGCTGTGAACAATTCCAATTACATGGCCCTTTGCGGTATGGGGGATTGACATGGTAGGACCATTTAAACGAGCTCCAAGTGGATACACACCTTCTTTTGATGGTGGATAAATTCATGAAATGGATTGAGGCAAAACCCGTCACAAGTTATGATGGAGCAACATCCAAAAAGTTTGTCGAGGATGTTATAATCCGGTTCGAGTATCCGCATAGCATTATTATAGACAACAGGAGTAACTTTTCCATGTGAGAACTCATTGAATTATGTAATGAACAAGGGATCCGACTTGATATTTCATCAGTCGCACATCCACAAGCTAATGGACAAGTCGAATGGGCAAATGTTTTAATTCTTCAAGGCCTACGACTGACATGGGCATACTGAAAGAACATTTCATGTTTTCCTGTGTTTTGCGTGTTAGATAACAATACTGTGGAGATTATTCATGTGCGCTAAGTGTGTAGGAAGCTTTGAGGGGGGCCGGATTATCCGCCCCACCAAGGGCTGAATAATTTGGCCTACCTCATTGCTCAAAGGAAGCCAAGGCGTGTCGCTTGGAGTCTGGTCGGATTTTCTCCCGGAAAATCCGAACTGGGGCGGTTTTTCTTCCCCAGGCCGGATAATCCGGCTGTCGCATGGGCCGGATAATCCGGCCACCAGATTTTCAGCAAAGCATGCCAAGGCGCGTCGCTCGGAGTCCGGTCGGATTTTCTCCCGGAAAATCCAAACCGGGGTGGTTTTTCCTCCCCAGGCCAGATAATTCGGCCATCACATGGGGCCAGATAATCCGGCCCACAGAAGATGATCAAGTGCAAGCTCTGCGCGACACTCTGAGAGGAGGCGGACTATCTGCCGGATATTCCGAGTATGGGGCGGAGTTTTCCCCAGGCCAGATAATCTGGCCCCCAAAGTCTCCAACGGCTGGTTTTGGAAGGGAGTATAAGTACCCCTTCTCCCCCAACGTTCAGAACTCTTAATTCATTTGAAATTGTCCAGACATTGTGCAAGAGCTCCCATTCTCGAACTCCACCGAAGGCTTTGATCTTTGCGGGAATTGAAGGAGGAGAGGATTATCATCGTCATCTCGAATCAAGCGCATCAACTCCTCTCCATTCACTTGGAGAAATCCCTGATCTAGTATTCTTGTCAATACCTAGATCTTGTTCGTTGTATTTGATAACATTGTTCTTGTGGCAGCTTGTTGTCATTTCGGGAGCCTCCAAGTTGATTGTGGAGTTGTGCCCCACTAGTTGTGTAATGGCGCCGGTACCCGCCTCGAAGGGTCCCTATAGTGGAAGGTGGATCAGGCCTTTGGTGGCGGGATCCATCGGAGAACAGGGTGAGGCCTATTATGGCGTGGTGATCTTAGTACCACCCACCCCTCCAACATAGACGTACTTCCCTTAACAAGGAAGGAACTGCGGTCAAACAAATCATGTGTCTCTTCATTACGGTTTACCCGTTCCTCTTCCACTCGCTCTTTACTCACTAGTAGATAGGTTCGCATATAGGGACATTCCACCTAATAGTTTATCTAGAGAATTTACCCTTTGTGCTAAGCCTAAAATTGAAAAGGCATTAAAATTTGAAGTAGCACCTATTCACCCCCCCTCTAGGTGCCCATACGATCCATTTCAATTGGTATCAGAGCACCGGTTCTTAATTTGGGCTTAACCGCCTAAGAGTAGTATGGGTACCAAGGGTGATGGGAATGAGGCTGTGGATCAGGTCACAATGGATGACCTCAAGACGTTGGAAACAACCTTGTTGAAATCCTTTGAGGCCAAGATGGAGGAGATGAATCAAATGATTGCTCGCCTCACATCATCCATAGCCCCATCTCCATCCTCCTCTGAGGCAGCTACACCATCATCTAAGGAAAAGGCTAACACCAGATCCAAGGATGATGATGCGGAGGGTGAAAAACTTAATGGTTCCACCTCCAAGAAGGGAAGTGGTAAGGAGGAATATAGTGAGGTTCGTCACATATATTCCCCCGAATCACCTATCCCTCATCCTCATATAAACAATAGGGGTGATCCACCCAAGCTCACTGCATCCTCTTTCAATCAATGGCAATTCTTAATGAAGTCTCTTGTTTGCAGCTCCTCTATTGAACTTTGGAGGATTATTGAAGAGGGTCTTCATATTGGAGATCAAACCAACCTGACAAGAAGAGAAGTCGTGGGTAGCCAATTGAATGCCACTGCTCTCCACATGATACATCTCGGTGTGGCTCCCAAGGACATGCCACACATTGAACATCTCAACACAGCTAAAGAAGCTTGGGATGCCCTTACTGATCTCTTTGTTGGGAATGAAAGCATGAGAAGGAATAGGTATGATGCCCTTAGTAATGAAGCTAAGGGATTCTACATGTTGGATTGTGAAAACCATGAAGACATGTATAGAAGACTTAAGGGCATCTCAACAACATTTAGAAAGCATGGAGCCACTCACATTGATGATGCGTGGATAAAAAGGAAGTATGTGAGTGCCTTAATGCCTTTCGAGCCAACGGACTTGAAGAGCCTGCAAGGTAGACATAACTACCATCAAATGACATCCAATGAGGTCATGCAAGAAATGGCGTCATTCAAAGTGGCAGCAAAGAATGTTCAAGATGCCCGTGCTTGGGCCATTGGAATGCAAAAGGGTGTCAATGTTGCTCTAAAAGCCAATGTTGTTGAGCAAGAGGAGGATGAAAGAGCGTTTGATGGGCCCTCCATGGACTGCCCCGATGAAGTCAAATGTGCTCATGGTGAGTACATGGCGTTTTATGCAAGGAACTTTTGGAAGGATCCTGCCAAGGCCAAGTCGGAACTCAAGCGCAAGAACGGGTCAAATGGAAGAAGAGAAAGTGTCCCAAAACTAAGAACTTGCTACAACTGTGGAGATAGGATGCACTTTGTAGCCGAGTGTCCGTATCAAAATAGAGAAGACAATGGTGGCAGACTCATTCTTAAAGAAAAACCCAAAGCACATAAGAAGAAGCCATTTATTAAGAAGAATGACCCCTACAAGAAGCAACCCAAGATCGTCTTAGTGGCACAAGAAGAATACTCCTCTGCAAGTGAAGATGAAGAGGATGAAGATAATTCTCATGAGGTGGCTGCTATAGCCACCACATCGACTCCATCATCTCTCTTTGACTCGCCAAACGAGAACGTCATCAACAACAATGCTACTTGCCTAATGGCAAGAGGGCCCGAGGTATCAAGTTCTAGCTCTTCATTTCCTAAGACTAACATAATTTTGGATATGGATGATCATGACAGTCTTAAAATGAAAGAAGAAGTTATTGCTTTGGACACCTTTTTCACTAACCTGCAAGGTGAGCACAAACTCCATTTTGATGCTCTTATGAGTCAACTTGCTCAAGCCGAAGATCTTCTTGAAGAAAAGGGCAGAATCGAAAGAGAAGATGCCTTGGAGATAGCTTCTTTGAAGAATGCCTTGGAAGAAGAAGAGGAAGCTCGAGTATCTTTGGAAGAGAGACTCGAATCCATTGAGGAGTCACATGAAGAAGCTGTGGCTCAGCTCATCAAAGAATGTGACCATGCTCTTGCAAAAGTAAAGAAACTAAAGAAAAGATTGAATTTGGGGTTGTTCATGCTAGACTTTTGGAGAAGTTTGATAATCTTGAAAGTGCTCACAAGGCATTGAAGAGTGATCATTCTACTTTAAATGAGTCTCATGACCAGCTCCAAAACTCAATTGAAATGGTATGATGTGCTAAGTACCTCCACATCATCTTATGGAAAATAAGATCTTGCAAGAGGTTCTCAACACAAAGGTAAAGAGGTTATTGATGATATACTGAGCAAGCAAAGGACAAACAATAGAAAAGAAGGTCTTGGTTACATTCCCAAGACAAAGAGCAAGAAAAACAACAAGAAGAAGAAGAGCAAGACTGCTCAACCAAAGACTAGCAACATTACCAATGACAAGACTAATTATAATGGTTTTGCAGGGGCTAACAATCCTAACTTTGAATTATATTGCGATTATTATGGTGATGTTTATGCTAGTTATGTAGGCCCTTATGATTGTTACATTCCTTGGTCTATTTCGGTCCCCAAGACCTTTGTCACTAACATGAGAGGACCCGTTGAAAAATGGGTACCTAAAACAAAGAAGTAACTTTCTTGCAAGGCTATGCTTCCGGTGGTTCTAAATGGGTACTCGATAGCGGTTGCACGAGTCATATGACCGGAAGCAAGGAGATCATCAAAGAGATGCGGCCAAATCATGATCATATAACCGTATCCTATGGTGACAAGTCAAAACCTGAGGTATTGTGTCTCGGCAAAGTTGTGGTGGCTCACAATATCTCTCTCGTGGACGTCATGCTTGTTGAGACCCTCGAGTACAACTTACTTTCAGTTCGCGCCCTTGGTAAGATGGGCTTTGCAGTTTATATTGATGTTGATTTGGTGGTACTCTTGTGGAGCAAGTCTCTAAAAGTCGCTTTCGTGGTATATGTCGAAAATGACCTATACGTGGTGGACTTTTCGAGGAAAACCACTACAGGCCCGATGTGTCTTTTCGGAAAGCCTGACGCGGGTTGGCTATGTCACCGGCGACTAGCCCACATCAATATGCGAACTTTGCAAAGTCTCCACAAGGGTGGCCACATCCTTGGACTAAAATAAAATGTCTCCTTTGCCAAAGATCGTGTTTGCAGGGCGTGTGTTGAAGGGAAAATGCATGACTCTCATCATCGAAGGAAGACTATTATCTCGTCAAAAAGGGTCTTAGAGCTCCTTCATGTGGACCTCTTCGGACCTCCATCTCATGCAAGCCTCGGTGGGAAGAAGTATTGTCTAGTGATTGTTGATGATTGCTCAAGATACACTTGGGTTTATTTCTTCAAGTTGAAGAGTGAAACTCAACAAACGGTCATCGACTTTGCCAACGAGGTTCAACGCAACACAACGTCCCTATACTGGCTATAAGAAGTGATAACGGCTCTCAGTTCAAGAACTACACGTTAAATGAGTTCCTAAGTGAAGAGGGGATAAGACATCAATATTCCGTTGTGTACACCCCTCAACAAAATGGTGTAGCCGAAAGGAAGAATCGGACTCTAATGGATATGGCAAGATCAATGCTAGCTGAATTCAAATCTCCATATAACTTCTGGGCTGAAGCAATCTCTACCGCTTGGCACTCATCCAACCGATTATACCTCCGTAATATCTTGGATAAGCTCTGTATGAAATACTTACTGGTAACAAGCCAAACATCTCATACTTTTGGGTATTCAGTTGTAAGTGTTTCTTTCTCATCAAGGGAGTTTGTTTATCTAAGTTTGAATCTAAGGCTCTAGAAGGTATTTTTGTTGGTTATGGTGCTAAATCCCACACTTATAGAGTCTACAATAAGCTCTCCGGAACTGTTGTAGAATCTTGTAGTGTGGTGTTCGAGGAAAATGACGGTTCCCGTGCGGAGCAAGTTGGTGTTTGTGATGCAGATGTTGAAATACCCCAAGATGCCATAAGAAGAATGGGCGTGAGATTTTTCTGCCCCATTGAGGAACCCCTTGTGGCGGATCGGGAAGGACAATGCTCTACTCATGAAGAGCCCTCATCTACACATACCCAACATGTTCCCACCATGGGAGCAACTTATGCACCATCTCCATCAACTGCTGAAGGTCAAGATGTTCTAGAAAGCTCTAGGCCGGATTATCCGGTGGACACCGGATTTTTTCGACCACCCCGCTCCTGCTGACCATATTGCTCCTGCTGCTGAAGATATCGATGCAAGCTCCAGGCCGGATTTTCCAGCCAGCCCCGGATTATCCGGCCCCTCGCTAGTTCAAGAAAACCCAGGCATCCTGATGAAGCTGCTACAAGAACTCCCAGGCCGGATTATTTGGCCACTCCATCAGCCGGATTATCTGGCCCTGACTCACCTGTTGTTCAGCAGCCTCCTGTTACGGCTACTGACTCATCTCAAGGGAACGCTTCATCACCACCTACTGCTGTTATCCCAGTTTCTAATCAAGGTCGAGCAAATGATTCCAATGAAGATTCAAGTGATGAAACTACTCCACCAAGAGACAACAAACTTATTGAACTTCTTCGCAAGGCTCGGGCTGATCGGAACCTTGAGTTAAGGGGTCACACCCTCGACAAGGTTGTTGGTGATCTTCGACGAAGGGTTTCTACAAGAAGGGAATTGGCCAGTTTTGGTGAGCATCAAGCTCACATCTCAATGGTGGAACCCAAGAAGGTCTTTGAAGCTCTTGAAGATCCAGACTGGGTTGTTGCTATGCATGAAGAATTGAATAATTTCGAGCGCAACAAAGTTTGGAAACTCGTGGAGAAACCCAAAGATTGCCGCAACGTTATCGGCACCAAATGGATATTTAAAAACAAGCAAGATGAGAATGGCATTGTTGTGAGGAACAAGGCAAGACGTGTGGCACAAGGTTACTCTCAAGTTGAGGGCATTGACTTTGGCGAGACCTATGCTCCAGTGGCTCTCCTTGCGTCCATCCGTATCGTTCTTGCTTATGCTGCCCATAACAATTTTAAATTACAGCAAATGGACGTCAAGAGTGCTTTCCTTAATGGTCCTCTAAATGAGTTCGTATATGTAAAGCAACCCCCGGGCTTTGAGGATCCTAACTTCCCGAACCATGTCTACAAACTCGATAAGGCACTCTATGGCCTTAAACAAGCACCACGTGCGTGGTATGAGCACCTTAAAGAGCTTTTGCTAGACCGTGGCTTCGAAGTTGGGAAAATCGATCCCACTCTTTTTACTAAGAAGGTTAAGGGGGAGCTCTTCGTATGCCAACTATATGTAGACGATATTATCTTTGGTTCTACTAATAAAGCTTTTAATGATGAATTTTCAAAGCTTATGACTAACAGGTTTGAGATGTCTATGATGGGGGAATTATGGTTCTTTCTTGGATTCGAGATCAAGCAACTTAGAGAAGGAACCTTCATCAATCAAGCAAAGTACATCCAAGACATGCTCAAGAGATTCAAGATGACGGATCTTAATGGTGTCGCCACTCCGATGCAAACAAAATGTCATCTTGAACTTAACCCACATGGTAAAGATGTTGACCAAAAGGTATACCGGTCCATGATCGGCTCTCTTCTTTACCTCTGCGCATCTAGACCCGATATTGTGTTGAGTGTGGGGGTGTGTGCAAGGTATCAAGCAGGTCCTAAAGAAAGCCACTTAGTGGTGGTCAAGAGGATCTTTTGATATTTGGTTCATTCCCCTAACTTTGGTCTCTGGTATCCCAAGGGCTCCAATTTCTCTCTATGTGGTTATACTGATTCAGATTGGGCTGGTGATAAGGATGATCGGAAATCCACTTCTGGAGCTTGTCAATTCTTGGGAAGATCTCTTGTGTGTTGGTCATCTAAAAGGCAGAATTGTATATCTCTCTCCACCGCCGAAGCTGAATATGTTGCTGCTGCCAGCGCTTGCACTCAGTTATTGTGGATGAGGCAAACATTAAAGGAATACGGTGTCAATTTTGACAAAGTGCCTCTTTTATGTTATAATGAAAGTGCAATCAAAATTGCGTACAATCCGGTATAGCATACAAGGACGAAGCATATTGAGATTCAGAATCATTTTATTCGAGACCATGTTGCTCGAGGCGATATTGATCTATCTTTTGTGAGCATGAAGAACCAACTTGCAGACATTTTTACGAAGCCACTTGATGAAGCAAGATTCTGCTACTTGAGGAATGAGCTAAATATCATTGATTCCAGGAGTTTGTCTTGATTACCCATGCACTCACTCGTACATCTCAGTCCTATTTGGTCTAGGTGTGGGCATGGATATAGGGGGAGTGTGGTCCTAACTCATTGGGCTAACTCTCCCCCATAATGGCAAAAGCAAGATAAATCATTTCTCTTAATATCATTTTGTGATATGTGACCTTATTGATGAGTATTGGTCGTGAACCCAAGATATATCTTCGCGGTGTCACACCATACACTCCAACAAGGTGGCTTTGGCCACCGCCCTCTCCCTTGAGGAGAATTGGATCTTCTTGGCTGGTTTTGCCCTCGACACTCAATGTTGGCTTTTATTTGATTTGGATCTTGCAATTTTGAGTGTCTAGTACCATCTTAGTTTGGTTCTCTTAATCCTAAGCCTTTCCCTACCCCTAAGCCATCTATTCTTGCACACAAGTCCCTTGTACACCTTGTGGGGGTGTTGTTTGGGGACGCGCGGGCCTGAATCTGTGTACAACAGAATTTCAGATTTGAGGCCGGATAATCCGGCCAAAGTGTAGGCCGGCTAATCCGGCCCTGGCGGATTTCATCTTAAAGGGCAGGGATCGGGGGGAAGGGCTCATAACGAGCAGCACTTCTCCCCCAACCCTCTCCTCCTCCTCAGCCACCGCCTGCCGTCCCCGACCCTCCCCAGAGCCTCTCCGGCCACCGGATTTTCCGGGCCTCCCCGGATCTTCTTCTCCACGCCTCCGGGTACCTTCTCCTCTGCGTTCTTCCTCCAATGAGTGAGGGTAACTCCCTCTCTCACCATCTTTGGCTAGATGTGTTACTTGTTGGGTGGAACGTTGTCTAGAAGGATGTTATTTTGCATAGAAATCATAGTCTTGAAGTTTCTAGGCCCGATCTAGTTTTTTGCATTCAATCTAGGTGAAATCAAAATTTTCTGCCAGGGCCGGATTATCCGCCCCTGGCCAGGCCGGATAATTCGGCCTGACAGATTCAACTCTGGTTCAGTTTCACCATGGAGTATGCATTGAGTAGATTTGTCTTATGAACTTTTTGACTACTTTTTCCATGCTCTCTCCTAGACTTGTGTGTATGCTTATCCCCATGCTATCATTCTTGTTCTCCTCACAGGTGGTTCCAGTGTTCCCAAGACCTACAAGCGCCGCCCTCGCGGTAAATACTTCCGGGAAGACGGACAGGGTAACTTAGTGGACGATGTTGAGTTGAGGAGGAGAAAGAACTGGCTGAACAAGCAAAGAGAACTAGGAAGGGAGTGTCCAAAAGGAAGAGCAAGGATCCCAAGATCAACTACAAGGCTTTGGATGCAGTCACCTATTCCTCCATCCATCACCGTGACTTGTTTACTGAGTTGCCTCGTGATGATGAGCTAGGGGATGCTCATTTTTGGTGTGCTGAACAGAAAGGTATCTATGAAGATGTGTATGCGATGCTGAACATTAGGCCTATGCACCCACTGGTTCTTGCTAAGGCTTTGGAGAAGGCCCACCTTGTGGATGCAATGTTTGTGGCTGAGCGGATGGGGCTGCACCATCTCATGTCTCTCCAGTGCTCTTATGACTCTGAGGTGGTGAAGCAGTTCTTTTCCACTTTGGTTATTTGTGGAGATGAGCGTCGCACTATGAAGTGGATGACTCATGACAGGCCTATGTCTGCTGATTTCCATGTGTTTGCTGAGGTTCTTGGGTACTTTTTCCGCAGCAGGGATAGCCCAGTGGCCACCGCATCATCACCCAGCTAAAGCCCAACAAAGATGTAGCTCTCTCTCCTTGCACAGTGGACAATGGCATTGTGGGCAGTCTGCCTGGTCTTGCTCCTATCTATGCTGCCTTAGTGGGCCTCTTCTGTGACTCCATCACTCCGAGTGGGGCAACAATGACAACATCCGTGGTCACCTTGTCCAGCTCCTTCAATTTTCTCATGAGGTTGCCTCGTGCGAGGACGAGTCTGTGCAGTACCCATGAGTGCTAGGGAATATGGGTATGATCCAAAAAGGATGCCCCTCCAATAGAGTGCAAAAATCAATAACTCACCAAATAAATTTGGCGGTCAATTCTCCACCCTCAACCACTAAGTACCTCAGCGGGTGCGAGTCCTGCATCACCTTCAACAAACGTGATCATCCGCACCATCATCCTCGCTCGGGCCACTCTCCTTTGGTACTCGAGGCGCAAATTGGCGGCTTCGAAATGAGTCGCGTCTTTATGGACGGCGGCAGCAGCATCAACCTCATGTTCGCCAGCACCTTGCGCGCCATGCGGATCCCCCTGTCATGACGGGAAAATTCCAACACAGCGTTCCACGGCATCGTCCCAGGGAAGGACGTATACCCCCTGGGCAAAATCATCTTGGATATCATCTTCAGCACGCCAACAAATTTCCGGCAAGAGCATATCGAATTTGAAGTGGTGGATTGGCCCTCGTAGTACCATTGTATCCTCAGACGTGTTGTGTTCACGAGGTTCATGGCAGTACCACACTACGCCTACCTGCAGATGAAGATTCCAGGCCCTAACGGCATTATTACCGTCAACAGAAGCTTCAAGAGGTCAGATCGCTGCGACAGGGAGTTCAACAGAATTTCCTAGTCTTTCGGCATGCACGAGGAACTAGCGAGGCTAAAGGAGTCAATAGACAACAGTCTTTCTCCTCCTAGTAAGCCAAATGCACCTAATCAATCCTTCTTCTCGTCGGTGCACACCAAGGCGGTTCAAGTCCACCCAACAGACCTGACCAAGATGACCCTCATTGCCAACAACTTGAGTCCCACATAGGAACTCGCGTTCATCGAATTCCTTTGTGAATGCTGGGAGATCTTCGCCTGGTGTCTAGCGGAAATGCCAGGGGTTCCCAGGGAATTCGCCGAGCACTCACTCAACATGAATCCTGAAGATAGACCAGTGAAGCAGATGATACGTCGGCTGTCAGAAATAAGGGCAAAAGCAGTTGGTATGGAAGTCAACAGACTCCTCGACGCTAACTTAATACGGGACATCAAGGAGAGCACCTGGGTAGCAAACCCCGTGCTTGTTCCTAAAAAGGACACGGATATCTTGTGGATGTGCGTGGACTTCACTTTCCTGAATAAGCATTGCCCGAAGGATCACTTCCCATTACCGCGGATCAACCAGATAATCTATTCCACTGCGGGATGCGAGCACCTATGTTTCCTCAACGCCTACTCAGGCTATCACCAAATTCAAATGAAGGAAGTGGACCAGGAGAAAACAACCTTCATAACGCCCTTCGGCATCTTCTGCTACACAACAATGCCCTTCGGGTAGAAGAACGCAGGAGCCACCTACCAGCGGTGTATGCAAGCCTACCTCAAGAGCCAACTTGGCCGGAACATCCAAGTCTATGTCGACAACATCTTCGTCAAGACAAATGAAGAAGGCACACTACTCAACAATCTATGCGAGACCTTCGACAATCTCGAACGCTACCAAATCAAGCTAAATTCGAAAAATGCGCCTTCGACGTACCATTTGGGCAACTTCTCGGGTACCTCATCTCTGCCAGGGGAATCGAGGCAAACCCAAAAAAGATAAAGGCCATACTGGCCATGGAGAAGCCGAAGAACGTCAAAGGCGCCTAGCAGCTGGCTAGACGAATCGCGGCGATGAGTCGATTCAATAGTCGAATGGGCGAGAAGGCGCTATCGTTCTACCAGCTCCTCCTCAAAACTGAGAGGTTCGAGTGGGCAGAAGAAGCGTAACAAGCATTCTAAGACCTCAAGCATATACTCTCCACCTCACCTGTACTTGTGACACCCAGAGAAAAGGAGCCCATGTTGCTATACATCTCCGCCACTAACCAGGTGGTTAGTACTGTGCTGGTAGCGGAACGAGCCGAACAGAACAAAGTCCACGGGGTGCAACACCCAGTCTACTACCTCAGCGAGGTGCTCACGCCAATGAAACAACGGTACCCGCACTATCGTAAGTTGGCATACGGCATCTTCATGACAACCCGGAGACTGCGCCGCTACTTCCAGGAGCATCCCATCATTGTGGTGAAATATGCTCCATTAGGGCACATCCTCAACAACCCCGACGCCACCTGGCGAGTCACGCTCTGGGGGATCGAGATGTCTCCACGAGACATCACATACAATAAGCGAGACAGGATCAAATAGCAAGTGCTCCCAGATTTCCTCATTCATTGGATGGAGAACTAGCTCCCTAACACACCAGACATGTCCTGTCTATGGACAATGCACTTCGACAGATCGAAACATTGAGAGGGAGCTGGCGCCGGTGTCATCCCGATGTCATCACAAGGCAACAAGATGAGGTATGTTCTGCAAATGCAGTTCCGTGCCTCCAACAACAAAGCTGAATACGAGGCCCTGCTCCATGGGATGCGGATGGCCAAAGCCTGCGGTGCAACGCGACTTGTCATCTACAACAACTCAAAGCTTGTGGTAGACCAAACCATGAACCAGTGCGACGCCCTGAGCAACAACATGATCGCCTACCGCAACCTCTATGACACACTTGAAGGAGACTTTAACGGCTGCGAACTGTAGCACACTGGCCGTGAAAGCAATAAAGAGGTGGATACACTCGCCGACATAGGCTCCACCTATGCTCCGGTACCATCCGGAGTATTCCTGGAGCAAATATGTGAATGCTCCATCAAGACAAAGGCTCTAGAGCAACCATCTAGCACGTAAAAGGACTTGGGGCCTACGCCACCCGAATGACTCAAAAAACCTGAAGATGAAGAACAAGGACCAGGAATCGAAGGTCCCATGGAGGTCATGCTCATCGAGCCATCCTAGACGGATCCGTACATCACATACCTGCTCAGCAAAAGGCTGCCAGATGACCCAACAGATGCGTGACACATAGCGCGACGCTCAAAAGCTTTCACCATCATCAACGGCGAGATGTACAAGCGCATCATCACATGAGTCCTTCAACGACACGTCTCCAACGATGATGGGAGAGCCGTCCTCCTCGAGATACACGAAGGCACCTGCGGCCATCACGCCGGAAGCCATGCCCTCGTCACCAAGGCTCTATGCGCTGGTTTCTACTGGCCAATGTCAATGCGCGATGCCAAGGACATCGTCCAAAAGTGCAATGCCTGCCAAAGGTTCACGGACAAGCCGCACGCACCTGGCGCGGAACTAAGGCCAATACCCGTGGCCTGGCCCTTCATGCAATGGGGACTTGACAAGGTCGGCAAGCTACAAAAATCCTCACTTGGAGGATATGTCTACCTCCTCGTCGCAGTCGACAAATTCACCAAGTGGATTGAGGCCATGCCGGTGACAAACCAGTCAGGAGCCACCGCCGTCAAGTTCTTCGAGTTCATAGTCTTCAAGTTCGGGGTGCCACACAACATCATCACCGACAATGGGACGAACTTCACCTCGAATGAGTTCCAGGATTTCTACGAAAACCTGGGAATCAACATCAGCTATGCCTCAATAGCACATCCCCAGACCAACGGTCAAGTCAAGATGGCCAACGGCCTCATCTGCAATAGCATCAAGAAAAGGCTTCTCAGACCACTCGGAATGAGCGGATGGTTGCTGGCCTGAGGAACTACCATAAGTACTATGGAGCCTAGGCACAACTCCAAACAGCACCATAGGCTATACTTTGTTCTTCATGGTACATGGCGCTGAGGCAGTACTTCTAGCAGAAGTGCGCTATATGGCCCCAAGGGTCGTGGCGTACAGCAAGGCCGAGTCCACAGCTGCACTTGAAGACGTTGTCGACCTCCTCGACCAAGCATGTGAGATTGCAGCGGAGGGATCCACGATCAACCAGCAGAGCCTCCCCAACTACCACAGCCAACGGCTGCGCCCAAAGTCCTTTGTCGAAGGAGACCTCATCCTCCAACTGAAGCAGAAAGGACACCTCAAGCTTGAGTCCCCCTAGGAGGGACCCTATGTGATTACTGAAGTAATCCTAGGTGGCGCCTATTGCCTAAAAGACGTAGAAAGTGGAGTCGCATACTCCAACCCCTGGAACGTCGCGCAGCTGCGTCATTTCTACCCTTATATGTGTTTACTTTTGCAGTAAGGCTACTCAGCCAGGCTACTTAGCCAAACATTGTACCTCATGATATTTTACAAATAAATAAAGCTAAGTGCCTCCAACCTTGTGTTTTTTAATTACATTGCTATTCCTTCACTTAGGGGCTGCGCCACCTTGTTAACCTCATCACACGAGCAACGCAGTAACCTAAGTAGCTGACATACTATTAATTGAACCCTTGAGAAAACCCAACCCAGCTGCAACGCATCTGACAGGTTGGCAAGGTGTTGAGATAAATACACATCAGGCTAACGAAAAGGCACTGCATAATACAAGCTACTCGAAAAACATACAAGCTAGCAAGATTTACATACAATACGGGTAACAAAACACCAAGTCAAAACTATGTGAACTTTACATCAGCTATACATCTTTATGTAGGTAAAAAACTACTCTATTGGCGTAAAAGAAGAACATCGGTACGCTAGTCGAACAACTCGATGATGTCTTCCACTAGCTGATTAACCGCCCGATAGTGGGGTACTATGTTCCACGCCATCCCCTCTGGAGGTTGTGGCGGCCCTGCAGCAATGGCACCCAAGTCCACGTGAGGTCGATGTAGGATAACAAGTGCTAGTGCGACCTTGGCACCTGCAACTAGCTGTTGATGCACACACTCGCGCACCGCGTCGGTGTTATGGAATTTTCTCATCAGGGCCAACAGGCTCGAGGGCACCATATCCAAGGGAAACATGGCCCGAAAGATATGCTTCAAACATTACTACGCCTTCTTCAAGAAGTGCAGCACTTGCGACACACGGTCTTGCAGCGTCGCCAATGTAACTGCACGATCATGGTCGAACCAGAAGTACCCACTAGCTTCCAATTGCTCTTGGGTCAGGGAATTCAGTCGTATGCTTATATGGTCTCTCTCTTCCTACGGAAGATGAAGACTCACAACTGCAACAAGCAATTAAAAAGCATAGGAGTGAGTCGCCATAATAAGTGGCAAGAAAAGAGAGGAGGATTTAGAGAAACTCACATTTCAATTGCTCATTAAGCTGCTACAACTCACCAAGGAAATACTTCTCACGGTCAATGGCTTTTTCGACTTTCGATTTCTAGACATTGGCAATACCATGGATGACGGGCACCTCTCGCTCTAAATGCATCACACGGTCACGTAGTCATGACAACAGTGATATCTCCTCCAGCTTCGAACGTGGCTGGGCCACAGGTTTCCCATGGGAAGATGGACCAGGTACATCAGCAGAAGGCACATCATATGAATCATTCGAAGGTCCCTAACTAGGCAAAATAATAAAGGGATAAGAGCCATCATTTGAAAAGGAACAAAGCATAGAAGAATCAAGCATCAAACTTAACAAGTTTTGATAGGGGACACTCCCCACAACCATAATTCAAAAAAAGGTCTACAAATGCCAACACGATTACAAAAGAACAACACGATTAAGCCTACAACTATGCATTGGCACTCGGGGGCTTCATTGACTCAGTGGCAGCCTCTAGCACCGAGGCCTTCTCACCTACAACCCCTGACGCCGTGGCCTTTGTTGTCTTCGACCTTTTCCGCTCCTCCGAGTACCTCGCGAGTGTCTCTATGAGCTGAGGCCCATATTTGTGACAACAAGTGGCAAAGGGAGCGAAAACTACCTGCTGGCCATCCGCAGCAACCGGCATCATCGTGGAAACCTTGCTAGGGTCCAAGTCGACACCGTGGGCTTGCGCCATCGCAAGTCCCATGGTAGCACCGACCCCTTTATGTGCATTCTTGTATTCCACGGGGACACCACCGGTGAAGGACTCGACGAGGCCATTAAGGTCTCAATAAGCCTGGCCTTGGGAAACAACTCCTCTCGAAGACGCCCAAGTGCAACCTTGGCCTTTTGAGTGAGTCCTGAATGCCGACGCTGCGGTCTTTGACTGTGGCCATGGCGCTGGCCAACGCATCATCACGAGCAAGAGCTTGGGGGTTGAAACTCACCCTAGAAGCGTCGGCAGAAAACCCACGATTAAAATCATCAGATGCTGAACAAAAGAGGAAAAGAAATTCTTCATGGAACAAAACTTCACACTAGCATACCTGAAAGCATTTTAGCGATGTAATGAAGTTGTTCTACAAACATCTTTTGCTGGTCAGCTGCAACATCCGCGAGGTCATCTTCGCACATCTTCACCTCCTGTTCAAAGTGCTCGAGGGCTGCGAGTGCCTCATCCTTTTCTTATCCACAATGTTAAGGCCCTTATCGAGGGTAGTAACACGATGGAGGAGATCATTGCTCTCAGTGCAAAGAATGATGTAGAAAAGTCAAGCTCAACCAAACTTGTGCACTGAACATAAAAAAATATAGAAGCTACCTTCGAGATGGCAAGTCCGTTATCTAGCCAAGCATGCTGCTGGCCCAACAATGCAATCTGTTCGCCAAGGCAAATGGAATCTTTCAAGATAGGTTGTAGAAGACAGCGCAACATCAGCACCAAAACAAATTCAAATGACAAGAATAAAGACACTTACATGGTCATCCAGGGACTCCGAAGTCTCCTTCAAGGTGGACATCCGGGCAACCATCTAGTGGTCCCCCGCATGGGGGGAACTCGAAGAATTGGCCCCGGAGTTGGCCACTACCTGGGGAGAACGCGAGCGCTCCTCCACATCCTTGCTTTTGGAGTCTATGACTCCGGTCTCTTTCATTAAGAGACAATCATCGGATGATGACGACGCAGTTTTGCTACAGGAAAATATGCGACTAACTTTAGAGAAAAGATTTTCAAGACATAAGGTTAAATTAGCAAAAGTAAAAAACTTACCCGTCAAAGTTATCGAGGTGGAAGGAGTCCTTCGACTCGTCCTTCTCCTCCCTTAGCTTCTTCCGTGCGGAAGGATATACAACGTGCACGGGCACTACAGGGATCAAAGCGTCCACCATCGTCGAAGGACACTTCGGCGTCTCCGGCGACGAGGCATCCGAGTCCTCACTTCGGGAGCGCTTGTGAGTGTCGCCCCTGCTAGACTCGAGGGCTTCATGCTCCTCAACAACGGGAACGGTCAAGCCAGATTCGTCCTCCTCCGCCGCTTCGGGAGGAATTATCCCTTTTGGCTGGGGGGGCATGATGGTCGCCACTTCCCATTCCTATAAATAAGCACAATGGCATCATGCATGCCTTCCAGGCAATCGAAGAACAATACAAGATACAATAATAAAGTTACCTCAGGTGGAGGGTGACTCGCGCAGAATAGGAGCACGACTGACTCACTTGGTAGCTTGTCCTTGGCGGTGAACTTGGTCAGCCCCCTGAATCTCTTGTCCACTTCAACCGAAGATATGTTCTCTTGAGAGACGCGGGCGATGTCACCTGCGCTAGTCCAGTAGTACATTGGGTGTGCCCTAGCTTGCAGTGTCTGCACCCGGGGACCTATCCAAGTGTGGATGAGGTCCGGGCCATCAATCTCCTTTCATTGAATGAGCTGGAGATCGCAAACACACTTGTACAAGATTTCGACTTCCTCGGCCTCGTCGAGCATCACCACATTCTTCTAAGATATTCTCTTCTTCAACTCTTCCTTCCGATCAAAGGGAGCAAGCCTGTAAATCTTGCCCTCGACGTGCTGATTGTGGACATGAAAACACTTCTCCCTCCATCCTTGGATAGACTCGGAGCTCTTGAGGGAGAAGTACTGGACATTCGGCTCCACATGAATACCGCAGCCTCCAATATCATAGACCAAAGATCTGGAGACCGACTGCCGCTTCAACTTGAAGAGCTTTTTGAAGAGGCCGAAGTGCGGCTTGATCCTGAGCCAGCACTCGCAAAGAGTGATATAGCACGCAATGTGTAGAATCGAATTTGGGGTCAGCTGATGTAGATGGAGCCCTAAATAATAGTAACCCTCGCACAAACTTATGGAGGGGGAGAGGAGGCCGTGGACAATGAAGGCAAGAAACATAACCCAAAATCCAACTAGGGGATCTAGGATTACCTCCAAGCCAGGCATCTTTGTGTCCGCCTTGTTGGCGGAGAGCAATCCATCTTGATGTTGATTATGGAGCTCCTACTCCCTTATGGTGGTCCGCCACCAAGAACCATTGGTGACGTGCTTCCCCGTGCTCTTCTTCTTTCCGGTTGCAGCAACAGTGCTGGAACCGGTGGCGAAGACACGTTTCTTCTTCTTCGCCGCAGCAGCAATTGTAGCAGATCCAAACGCGGCAGCACCTTTCTTCTTCCCCATCCTTCGGTGAAGGTGCGAATCAAGGAGGACCACAATGCAGATGCAATCTAATGGCCAGAAACGCATCAACCAGACACATGGTGCAAATCAAGGAGGACGCGTGGCAATGAAAATGGTGAAACGTTGCCGCACTTTTCCCAGTACACGCAAAAATCGAGGAGGCACAGTTAAAAAAAATATTACGCATGCCTGGTCAAATCCTAGTCAGAGATGGGGCCCCACCTTAGTCACATCCCTTCAATACCACTTTAGCAGGCAAATGAGATCATCCAATCATCAACACTGATGTCATCTACTCAAGTAAAAGACATCTTCGACTACTTTAGTCCTTGCTTGACTTTGCGAGTCGACCAAGCACTCTAGGGCTACTCCTAACATGAGTGCTGGCCATGCACTTGAAGATTTTATAGGCATAAAAATGCCTTCACCATTATTACCCCTCTTCGAATCAGCGATTCGATTATGAACTCGGGGGCAACTCCCATAGGGAGCACTAAAAGCATATTCGGCTAAAAACCAAGAAATGATAGCAGTCGAAAGCATATTCAAAGTCCCCACCCGAGTCTACGACTCAAATAGAAACTTGAGGGCTACTCCCATAGGGAGCGCTGGCTGTGCACCCTATGAATTTTTTTAGTTATTAAATGTGTGTTTATTATGTCCACATTCAAAATGGCGACTCCGCCTCACATTCCCCCTGCAAAGAGACTGTGTCTCCTAGGTCACCTGCATCACCTCCGTGGTGACTAAGATTTTGGATGCCGCGTTTACAATGTGAAGGTAAGACCTGAAAAAGGCCTGGAAATGCATCTGCTGCGCTCTACTAGATATAAACCATGAAATAAGCCTTGATGGATGCGTCGAGGGCCCACACCTAAAACACTAGAATTCAAACTCTGTAATACCTCCGCACAGAGTCGAATTACGCCAGCATTATTCCAAATTCGAGTCCGGGGGCTCGAATTTGAGTAGATAACGTTTTTTTCCCTAAGGTAGTTAACTGGTCCTGATTCATCCGTATGGATCAGGCACGCATATCGACAATCCCTATGACATAAACTGCACAAGCAGTTCTTCCAAGTGATTTTATCCATACTTCTCCCTGAATTGCTTCTTATGTCGAAAAGGATGCCGAAGTCGCTCGACAAGATGACCTCGATATGCTCAAGGAAGTTTGCATCGTTGCTGAGCAGATATCTACATCCTATCAGTTGAATTTATGCAAGTATCATAGTCAGAGAGTCAGAAACCGGTCTTTTAGGAAGGGCGATCTGGTTCTCCGACTAGTGCAAAAAAGAGAGCACAAACTTGCCTTTATATGGGAAGGGCCCTTTATGGTTAGTTGAGTATTTCATAATGGTTCTTACTACCTAACTTACATGAGGCCAGAAAAAGAAAGACCTGCTACTAAGAACAAAAAGAGAGCTGGAGGCAGTACAAATCCGGATGAAATAGACCGTCCATGAAATATAGCTTAGCCACGTCCCTTTTATTCTTAAATTTCTTTCTTTGTAATCATATCAATGTACATGTTCAAAGTGAAATAAAGTGTTGGTCTCCTCAATGTTTTTCTGAGATGTTTTTTAAAGTACCATCTTATTTCTGAATGATCATGTCATAGTCGAAAATCCCAGAATACTTGAATGTACTTTATGCTCATGTTTTTTCTGGTTAGATTTCCGATTCTAAAAATGCTACCTTCGGATATAATTCAGAAAATTTTCTAGTTTATACTTGGGTTTTTGTTTGATTGTTGGATGCAGATATTTTCCGAGTAGTGAATTGTTGGTATTAGAAGCCTGCTTTGATTCCGAGTTAAAACTGGTTTAGCAATTGAGCTCCGTTGCTCGGCAAAGTTTTCATGCTGAAGTTTTGCTGGCTCACAAAAGGGACAAGGCGGGAAGCCACATAAACGATAAGTATAGACAAAACAGTGCTTAAGTATTTTTCAAGCACAAAAATAAAGCCAAAAGTTCTAACTTAGTAAAGTATAAGTTCTTACAAACTAGCACATCAAAATAATATTCTAGCTATTACATCAGAATGTTTTCACAATAACACATTGTTTTTCTGGTGAAACTTTATGATGCAGGTGAAGACGAAGGATTTGCTGTCTCGCTAGAAAAATCACCCGTATCTCCCTGATATCTTTATGAGACGAGTATATCAGACTCAGTCTATTCATCGTCTTTGGAAACTTTAGCAAATTCTTCTCTGGAGGGAGGTGGCACTTCAACAGGCGTGAAGAACGGATCATCGTAGTTGGTCACCTCGGCCACGCGACAAGCATATCTGGCACAAGCATCCTAGATTCATTTGATGTTCTGTGGCTTGTCGTCTTCATCAATAGTTGAATAAACCTTGGTTACTTGCCATATTTCCATGCTTCCATGGTGGCTCATTACCATTGTCAATGCATTATGTGCCACTGTGCATGCATATGACATATTCCAATCCTTGACAAGCTTGGACATATTCGTCTACTTATCTCATACCTCAAAGGCAGACATTGCGTTTAAAACGGAGAGCTAGATAGATTCATCGATTTCCTCCAAGAATTGGCGGAAGTCATGGATCAGGTCCCCTATGGCAACAAGCCGACTAGTACGAGACTCGGATGAAGAGGCATCAAGAATGTTGAGAGGACCTACAAATAAGAAAACAAGGTCAACGATACATCTGAGTAAACAAAGTCAGAAAAGAAACGATTCAGAGACAACAAACTTACCGAAGATAGTGTCATCTACTTTGGTCTTCTCCTCTCGAAGACTTCGGAGTTCATTCCGAAGAGCTTCGGTGGTATCTTTCTCCCCGTCCAACTCATCCTTCAAGTTCGAGATAATTTGGTCTTGCTTGGCTATTTTGAGGTCACACTCTTCGATAGCCATGTTACTGGATTCAAGAACACTGTTGATACTACACTCATGGTCTACCTTGAGTTTGTCCAGCTCAGCATGCAAGTCAACATTTTTAGTTATCAAGACCTAAAATCTTTGGCTTGTTCAATCAGCTTGCAGGATTGTTTCACAAGTTCTGGAGCAGCAAAAAACAAAGTCGAATAAATATTCGGCTATAACTCAAAAATAGACTATGAAAATGAAGCCTCAAATTCTTACCTCCAGCTTCATCTTTTGCAACTTTAAGTTGTGCATTTTCAAGTCGGAGAGCTCTGATCTCTCTCCGCTTGTGACATATATTCTTTAGTAATTTCTGGTTATAATCGTTAACTTTCTGTATGTCAAAATGGTAACTTGATTCAGAAGTCTACTAAGACTCAGGCTAATATTTTAACTAAGTTAAATATCAACACGCGCCTTGGGGGGCTATACTAGTTCATTCTTTGGCATCCTATGAAAGCATCAATCCGGATCCCTATCCAACTTCATGCTTGGGGGCTAGAGGATATTATATGAAATACAATAAAAATAGTCAGATTATGACTTAGATAATGTTCATGAGTCAATTGGTTGAGGCTCATCTTCACCTCAGAAGAAACCTTCTCGCTAAGATTTAAAGAAAACAATGGTGGTGGCGGAGCCATGCCGGCCTTCAACTTCTTGTCACGAAGACAAACTTGGTCATGAAGACCAACGAGTTTGATGTCCTCGACTTCTTGCGCCTCCTCCTCGGCTGTGATATTCTGGGTCTCTAGGAAATGGAGAGCCAGCTTTCGGATCTCTTCTGTGCTCTTCCGATTAAGTTTGGCAATACCCAGATTCTACAGAAGGTTTTCCGTGAAGGTCTCAGCTGAGGGATCATTACCCTTTGAGAGTTCACCCTTATCAAATCCCGAGTCACTCATGGTGATGTTGGTCTGCGAACCAAGGTTCGCTGGCTCTGAAGAATGAGCCAGAACATCTTCGGCATGTGGAGAGGAAGTACCCTTCGGTGCTGAAGATGGCTTTGGGGTAGGAGTCGGAGGCGGGGCAGCAGGTGAGGCCAGAGTCAACTTCTCCTGGCGCAAAGTCTTCCCCGAATTTCCTTTTGCCTTGCCCTTGACAATTGTTTTAGCTCTGGATGGTAACAAAGTAAGATCATTGCAATTCAGAAAGAATACGAGTTAATATACAAAACCTTGTGAAGAAGTTTACCTTTTTACCACTAGCACTTTCTGAGTGCCAACAGAAACAGTTAGAGTTTTATGCTTCCGGTAAGCGCCTCCGACAGCAATTCAAGATCTTCATCCTCCGAAGGACCAGATCCTTAGGCGGATATCCCTCGAGAGGAGAAAGCTCCAACTCGGGGAGGTCAGCAAGCTGAAGGACAGTTATCTCAGTATTGCAAATAACAAAGTATATAGATGAGCAAATCAATGAGTGTGAAAGAATTAGCCAGAAAACTTACTGGTGTCAAAGGCTTGTCAGTAGGAAACATGTCCAGAGAAATGTCTGGAATCTTCTTCTCAACCCGCTCCTTGATCAACCATTTGATCCAGGTCTCGTCCTTCTTATCTGGGATTGGGAGTGGGCTGATTCTCAGGCTATCTTTCTTACTCTTGGTGACCGTATACATTAGCCGGTCACCATGGTGCTAGAGGGGTTGAATTCGACGTGCTAGCCAATAGTGGACTACGTCAGATCCCTTCAGGCCTTTGTGATTCATCAAATATTCAATCCGCCTCTTGGCACAGATCAAATCTTTAGTAAGAGCCAGCACATCTGTGTCCCAAGACTCTTGGGGGGAGGCGGCTCTGTTGACAAAAGCCAGTAAAGCTTCTTTCTTGTTGGGAGCCGGCTTGTCCTTGTGATAAAAGAACTTGGACGACCACCTCTTCACTAAATCACTAGCTATAACCTTGGGATAGACTCGGTCTCTCCTAAGGGTCAGGCTCAGTGTTTCTGTAATGTAAGGATTATCGTGGTGATGGAATTTATGCGGGTATCGAAGTAGTATTGGAAGAAAATAAGACTCGATTTTGTTCCGAGATAACCCTCGCAAAGGGATATCTAAGAACTAAGCTCTAGAATTGTATTTGGGGGGAAACTATGGAGTTGAACTCCATAGTGATCTACAACCTCACAGAAGAACTCTGATGGGGAAAACTCAAACGTCGGTCCAGATGGGTGCCAAAGTGGACCATCTCATCGGCGTGAGGGGGGGGGAGATTTTGTCGAAACCACTCCGCCATTCATTGGTGAAGAGGAGGCCTTCCTTCTCAATGTCGTGCAACCTTTCATTATCGAGAACGTAGGAGATATAGACCCTGCAAAAATTTACCTTCTCCGGCACTGAAGTTGTCACCGCCATCATCGCCATCGTCGCCGCCGTGCTAGAAGAGGAAGCGTCAACCATTTGGTTGGAGGGCGGTGACTTTTGTTGGGTGGCCCTATGGGATTTGGGGAATGAAAAGAAGGCATGATCACTGCATTGTTTGGAGGAAGAAGAGGGCAAAGGCTGGTGAGCGGACAATGAGAGGATCTCAACCCCTTATGAACCACGCCTGCGCCAAGATTCGTGTGAACAAACAGTAATTTGTGCCACACATCACGGAAGGAGCTGGGCAACTTCCTAGAGAAGATCACACCTCCTCGATCTCTATGCACGCATTAAAAGACGCCTCGGTTCCGCGCGAAGCGGACCCACCAACGGTCACACTGATAGGAATGTCTGTCAGTGACAAGACTTGACCTTGATTGATGTCAGGTTACATCAGAGACCAATTTCCGACTTAATTTGAAATCATGCTAGGAAAAACCGCAATGAAATACTGACAGGTCCGACTCAATTTGAGACCCGGATCCTACTTTTATTTTGGAGTTTCAGGAACCCTTCAAAACTCTACAACCGAAGAAAGAGCAAGCTAGAAGATGAAATCTGATTTTGGATCCTGGAGGCTTCTAGGGACTACTATTGGGGATATACTTTCCGGGTATACCCACTGTGACTCGGTGACTAGGGTGCCCACTTCGGGTTAGAGCTTTGCTTCACGGACGGTCCAGTTAGGGAGAGAAAATGGAGGTCCATCCGGCTACGAGAAGGCCCATAAGACTTACCGACTTAGGCCCGTATAGTTACTTGTAGTCCAAGCTGTACTTTGTAACCGACTCTGTATTAGCGGGATAGGTCTCTCCTATAACCCTAGGCCGGATATCTGTATAAGCCTTCCTAGGGACCAGCATTTAGGGCAACCACAACTTACAACCTCAACTCTCACATGCAAAACCTTTCTTGTAATCCATACTTCTGGCTTTGTCGTATTACTGAATTGCTAGTAGGAGTAGGATCCCTCCATCGCTGGCGGATTCGAACCTGGATAAAGCTTGTGTGCTCATCGTCCCGGAATACCGTCACCACACAACCCCTTTCTCCACACGCCTCGAGGACCCTCTCTCAACGTACATGTCTTTAATCCGACGACAGTATTAAATAAAGCAGTAAAGCATGGCATAAGTACAGGATAGTAGTAAAGCCCCAAACTATTTTGTGGCCCCAAGAAATAAGATCTGAATCAATCTCAAGTGAAGGGGGATCCATAAAGTCTCCCACATGTGGATAGTGAGATAGTCAAGAAAATATCAAGTACTTGGGTCCTACGAGACACATGTGAGCGGCTAAAAGCCAAATATCAAATATTGCCCAATGGTGCCTCTTTATTTAGTTATCCCATTACTACACAATTTAGTTGTTTAGGTACCTCATTATCCAATAGACTCGCACAAACCCTACACATGCAATTCTGCGACTCTCATGGATCAAACAATTCCTGTAGTAAACTCTGATAGGATGGAGGTACAAGCTTCGATGGGGTTTAAAAATAAAGGTTGTGCAGTACTTGGGATTGCAATTTAATTCGAATCATGACACAATGATGCAAGACTAAAGATAGAAGGATTGGTTCTATATGTAATGCAAGCATGGAGAAATGCTTTCCTGTAAGCTCAGAAGTAGGATACCGGGATCCGGGTAGTACTCTTGGGTCTCCTGATAACTCCCTTGCTCGGCGTCTATCTGGAATAAACACACAAGGGCCATAGTAAATAAAGTATGCAATCATATGAAACATATGCAACAAGAAAAACATGGTATGCCATGATAGAATGCTGCACAATTTCATGGTATAATACAACATGGCATGGGCGAGATGTAGGAACAAGAATAAAACTTTTTATTATTTATTTAGTCCTATTTTACTCCCATAAAGCTTGCTGCCTATTTAATATTTATATGATGCATGCTCCAATTGATATAATGGAACACATAGTTAGAAAGGCCTCTTGCGCTGATCGATTTAAACATATCATTTGTCGAATTTTAAATTATGGTTTAAAAGTTATAGATTCATTAAGAAATAGGCATATTAATGGTATTTAATAATTTGAAAATTTTAACTGCCTAGAAATTATTTTGAATAACATATTCATATTCGTGGCATTTTTTTGATCTCAAACATATGTCATTTGTATTATTTAAAAATATGAATTAAAATCATTATTAAATGCAAAACTATTCAAAATGGGTCAAAAAGTCAAAGGTTTGACTAGCTAGGGTCAACTCTAAAATTATGAAAATATGTTTGAATTCATACTAAAAAATGATTCATATTTCGTTTTGTAAGTTTTCTCAAATTCAAATCATTTCAAAAGATATGAATTATTTTAGTTATATATTTTTTTGGATTTTATTTGTATTAGAAAATCGTGCTAGGCTTTTTCTTACTCGGGCATGTTCTAGCCACAACCAATGACCAATGGGGTCACGAGCTGCGTTGGGACACTGCACGCGCAACCGGGATTGGGTCGACACATGGCCAGGCATGGACTGCGGTTTGAGAAACAAAACTAGTGAGGGGTCTTTCTGCAAAACCGATCTGATCACGTCATGAGTTGCTGAATCGTTTGTGAACTAATCCGCCGAAAAAATAGCTAGCTGGGCCTTCTTTCGCTCGACGATTGCAAGCAAACCTTTGTGAAATAGGAGATTCTGCTATGTAATAATTTGAAGAGGGTGTTTAGGTCTACAACTTTAGTTTTAGTTACTTTTTGAAACAAAGAGGAACATGCATATCTGAGTTGTTTTGTCAGGGCAAACTCACTGAGGTAAAACAAAAACTGTAATTGAATTTTGACGTCCGCTACTGCAAGATTGGGATAACTACGGCAGGTGATTCTGGGAGATTCACTGCATCTATTTGAGCGAGGGTTAGTGCATTGGAAAGCTCAAAGCTGGATGAATCCTCTACGAAGGAGGTTACTTCACGGCACTGGAATCGAACGGAGGTGGTCGAGAAAAATAGAACGGTGTCTGCACATGCTGTTCTGCAGTGATGCAGGGCTCACGCGCGCGCGGCGACTGCGTGACGCTGCTCCGAGACGGTGCAACAGCGGAGGGGAGTTGCAGGGGTGATCTTGAGGCGGTCCTGCTCCTAGAGCCGCGCACGATCACGGGGCCGCTCGGGTAGCTGTGGAGCTGCATGCACGCATGAGATAAACAAAGGCGTGCACGGTGGTTATGAACATTCATGGCGCGGCGGCGCCGATGCATCGACCGGCTAGATACTAAGGCATAACGAGATGGTAAAGAGAGAATAACATAAGTCGTGCTCATCATGGGCAGGTACCTAGCCCAGCTAGGCACGAGCCGGTGACGAAGCGGGAGGAAGGAGGCGAGATGATGAGGCCGGTGGTGGCGAGCATCGGGTGCACAAGGACGGCGTCAGTATCCAGCGAGGTGTGTGGGATTCTCCTCCTTGCACTGTGTGCCGATCAACATCAGTAGCAGGATGACACGGTGCCCCTCGTCGCGGTGTCCCTCCTAAGAGGTGACTCAACAGCCGGCGACCAGAAGATGGCAAGGCCATAGCCATGGCGAGAGGAAGAAGGAGGGGAGGAAGAGATGAGCTGGGGTCTCAGATCTCGATCTAGGTGAGCTGAATCGATAAGGAGGAAGGCAGGGACTCACATGGTGCGGTTGATGCTTGGCAAAAAGGTGAGGAGAAGGAGTGGTGCTCTCGGTTAGGGCTAGGCCTTCTTTCTCTCTCTTCTATTTTCTCAACCGAAAGAAGCAGGGAGGGACCAGGGTGGCATGCTGGATCTGGCTACTCTTCTTGCAAGGCACGCCAAGGGGAGGGTTATATTAGATGGGGTATAGGATAGAATTTAGGGTAGTTCAGGTGTAGTTTATATAGGTTCGTTTCTATTTGTTTTCTTTCCAAAACTTTGCTCAATACAAGTCATAGCAAACTCCCCAAAGGAACCAAAGAAGAGAAAAGATAAAAGGATGGCTGGACGATCAAGTGGGTCTAACTTGACCTTCATTTGATTGGATACAAATTCAAACAATGGCCATATGAGTCACAATACCCCAAAAGAAACATGGATAGATAGGGCATGGTCTTGCATGGCCATGTATGCTCTAGTTGTGAAAACAACTAGAGTTTGATCATAGTCCATGATTTCAAACTAGCCTTCCCAAAAAGAATATTCAAAAGAAGAAGAATATGGACCTCTCCCAATTTATGTGGCGTATTCCAATAAAGTGTATGCATAAATGATAAGGTGGCCATGCTAGTGTGTATGCACTACTATAAATTCATATAGCCACAATATATTCAAACATGACCTTAGTTCAAATAAGACCACCTGAGTGATTATGAAGGGTCTCTACTCACATAGCATGCAAATGTGACCATGTGGCTCTCATATCCAATATCGTGACAACAATAAGAGATCATATATGGGAGAATTTAGATTAGAATTGGATCCACCCAACACATATGATCTAGATTTAAATACCAAAGAAAATTTCAAATGCTCATAGTATGTGGGATGGTGGAAATTAGATGGAGACAAAATAAAGGTGGTGGAATTAGAATAGATATGCCGCCAACTCAACTTGGTCATTTTAGCAATATATCGAGAACCAAATACAATATATCAAGAGGCAAATACAATTAATAAGGAAAATGGATTATGAGGAAAAGAACCAAATGAAAGGATTTAATATGATGCTCAAATGCAATGTGGCATGGTGACATGAGCATGATATTATGATGATGCAATTAATGACATGTAGGAAGTAGCATTATATATATTAAACCATGTAGCATACAAGGTTTAGAACATTGGGATACTACACACACTAGCCATGGGTAATGGAAGATATTAAGATCAATATATACTGGACCAAAAGCATTAAGTTCAATGGACAACCATGATCCTGCGTATATGTGCGTCTCAAGAGATATCAAACATGTCACTAGTGAGGTCAAATGATTCACACAATACACATATCTAATACATGTCGACTTGTGGAGTTGGATCTCTCCAACTACAAGAATGGATTGATCTTCCCCAATCACTAAGATTAACATAAACGTGATTAGAACTACGCACCATAGACTATAAACCTGTAACATCCCAACATTAGAGCTTAGAAATAAGATGATATGAGGTGTGTGCATTGCATTCATGCATAGAAAATCTGGATAATTTTCATGCTTTTAAATAAAACTTGTCAAAGTCATTGAAGCTTGTGTTAACTCGGTGCAACTAAAGTAGATCATCAAGTTGACCGCGATAAGTTTGAATATGAGCTTTGCTAAAACCGTACCTTTGGGTAATATTATTTGATCCAAGGGTAGATCAAATGTAATAAAACTAAGTCATAACACACTACTTAATAAGGAGTACTAGATCTTCTAGAGATCATTACATGGTATTCCATACAACAACTCAAGGATGAATACTTAACATTCTAAAGATTATATTAAGGTATTATATACAACAAACCCTGAATACCAAGTTAAGTATATAAATTAAGTAAAGAAACTCTATAACTAAATCTTGATACACTTGCTTACCATAGTTATTCCTACCATGGGTATCATGGTAGTTCTTAAACATTAACTATTATCACAAATAGAGTAGAAAGGGAAGTCAAGCCAATACCATCCAGCACATACCCTTAATACCATATTAAGTGATGACATTCCTATTTAACCAAGTCCTAGTGTCAATTGATCATCAATGTTGAGTGATCAATTCTTGACCTAGAACTTATTGACTCATAGCCTTTGACCTATTATGTTGACCTTCTAAAGACCTTAAGTAAATTAATAATAAGAAGGAACTAGTTATGGTAGAGTGTGCCATCATCAATGGAATGTGATCCTTAGTGGTGATCAAACCATTTGATATTAGAGGAGATAACTCACTCATGAGTTAACTAGGAGAAGTATCTAAACCTAAGAATTAACTAATACTTGAGAAGTAGTGATGAAGCTAGTAGTAGTACAGAATCCAATGATAATCTTGTTAAGCCAAGTAGGTATAAAACTAATGTAAGTTTTCTTAACAAGATAAGCCTATAGAGAGACTAGTACAAATCTAGTACTTAGTGTTAATAGATTTTTATCAAGCAATTAGAAGCCTAAGCTTATTATGATCAAAGTATGGAAGCCATCATTCTCAAATAACTTGAGAATAGATGATTAGGTATTGAATAAGAGTTGTGAGTATACTAAATTAGGAAAAACCTTAGTAAGCTGAATCATCTAGCTTGATCATGAGTAGTCAAGCTAGAGTTTGATGAAGTGTATAATATGAGTTGTATGGAGTAGTGGGAGACATAGTAGTTTAACCAAGCTAATACAAGAACAAACTTGTATTATGGAGAGTAGTACCATACCTATTCTAGAGGATTGATATCACATGTGATATAGGGAGGATTGTAATCTTGCAAGCCTTGGATATAGATGCAAGGTGAATATAAAGGAGTTAATGGATGGAGTTAGTAATAACTACAGTGATGGAATCATCAGAGGTAGTTTAGAAATGGAAGTCATATGTACTAGGAGAAGAATGAAGAAGTAATGTTGAAGTGGCATGACCATGTCATCATATGATGATGGATATGGTGGATTCAGATGATTGACTTATTCAGGAAGATGTGATCTTGGTGAATAAGATAAGAGAGATAAATAGAGTATATTTAGGAAAGGAATTCCTTAACCATGTCCCAAGCTTAGTGAAGTGTGAGGATAGGAATTCTTGAGAAACCTTTAAACAAGATCATATCAAGCCATGACAAGACCATGCCTACCTATTTGTTCAAAACCCTAGGATCCAATTGATAGTGGAACAATTTCCTATTCCTAGGTAACCATTGAATAATGTATCTTGGACAAATGAAGCTTCCTAGAGATAATTAGAGAACCAAATGAGTGCTTATGGATGAAAGCCTTGTCTACTTTATTATCTTAAACCCTAACAGAAACCTAATATAAATTAACTATCAAGAGCACATTAGGAAAGCAATCTCAAATAGCTCACTCTAAGTCGATTTATTATCCACGGCCACAAAACATGAAGGTAATTCATCCTAGATCTTAATATTCATCCATATTCATAATAGATATGAGTCTAAAACTCATGTCCATTATTTGGAAATCAACATTTTCATTTCCTCATTAATGATTGATATTCATGCATAATGACTTAACTAAGATTGTTTTATCATAGTTCTAATCCCCCAAAACTAAGTAGAGTTTGAATATGAGAAATCACCAAATATGGAGAACCATGAAACTCAAATCATCATATTATAAACCACAAGGTTTAATACCTCATAATGTATATATATAATTCCTTTATGAGGTTAAGTATGAATAAGATTCTATATACAACATTAAATCATTACCATTAAAATTTACAAGTGAAAACAAGATCAATCCCATAATATCTTTATATAAGAAGTAATCTCTAAAACCCTAATTCCTATTAATATCTCCTAATGAAAAGAACCTTTCATATAATTATGAATATTTTTAAGGCACGATAAGAAATAAGGAGAAGAGGGTCGTACTTGCTTTATACAATAATATTCATGACCTACCAATTCTCTGGACATTTCAATATTTGAGGAAATTCATATTTGAAAAGGTTTTACAAAAATAGGAAATAGAATAAGAAAAAGAAAAGAAGAATATACAGCAGCCTCAGCCCACGGCCCATCCTCTAACCGCCACTCGCGTGCACCAGCCACCGCACTCTCTCTCACGTAGCTACAACCCAGCAGCAGCCCAAGCCCAGTTACCATTTTTCTCACTCACTAATGGACAAGACCCACCGCGGGAGAGATTCGTCGTCTTCATCTTCTTCTCCGCATGTGTCCGCCACCACGTCGACAACGCCAAGTCCCGAGACACCGTTTTCCTTGACCAAAGCCACAGCTGACCACGACATCGATGTTCCTATCCTCCCCGTGTCCACTTGCAAGTTTGTGTCAAGATTATTGCCCAGGAAGAGCTCCGTAGCCACCTTCACATCTCCACTATCACCGCGGTGAAATGACGAGCAAGACCTCCTCGAGCACTATAAAAACCATTTGGAGCATTGCTAGGAAACCCTAGTTCTTAGAGGCCTATTAAATCTCTCAATAATCTTCTCCATCTCTTCCACTCACTGAAAACCACTTGCCAGAGTTCTCGCCGCCGTTGTCGATGGAAGCTACACCGGAGACCGTGGAGTAGTCTGGGAGAAGCACCGTGCTATGTAGATCATCTAGGTGAAGTGCAGGGTCAAGGGGAGCTCGGAGTAGGGGGGATTTTCCCATTTCCTTCCGTCGGAGTTTGCCGAAATCCGAAATTCTACGCTCATATCCGGTCACCATCCACATCACCAAGCCCAACATCAAGTCCAGGGTAAGATTCCGTGTCAATTGGTACTACCTAAGCATCCTAGGACAGCCGGTATTGGTGTTGGACATTCAGTCGGAGAGCGTCGCTGCAAGTGCTCGTCGTCGTGACTGTTCTAGTGACCAAAAGTGGGCGGCGATGCCACCACTAGGTTCGCCTCGGTCCCCTCTTTCCAGCGACACCAAATACGCTTGCTAAATTGCACTACATCGTCGCAGACGCTCGCCGTCTACACCGCCCCGGTGAGATGACATCATCATGACATCATGCCCACACCCCTAGCCCAGTCAATTGTCATGACTTGGTCATCGCCTTGGTGGCAGCTGACGTGGTACTGACCCAACTGGTCAGTGACCCGGGCTGGAGTTGGTCGCGGTGTAAAATAATTTCTGTTTAGAATTCATTTTACAAAATGATTAAATGCTATAAAATTCATATATTTTGTTTTATAAGTCAGATAAAACATGTTATATATCAAAATGTTCAAAAAATAAACTCTATAATATAAACCTATTATCATACTTTATTTTCCAACTTAAATAAAATAATTATTATTAATTAGTAAATAACCTATTAAGGTTAAATCTTAAATAAACATATTTTACTATTTGAAAGTTAATAAAAATAAGTATTAGATATCAAAATTCTTAGAAAAACAAAATAAACATTTATAAACTTATCCCATACATTTCTGTGATACTTAACAAAAAATTGTTATTCATTAAGTATTTATAAAGTGATAAAACTTATAAAATTTATATCTTATTATTTAAAAATCACAAATATATATATAATATACCAAAATTGATCACAAAAATAAAATCTACACATTTAATGTATCACTTTTCATATTGGAAGTGAAATAAAGTACAAAGGTCTAATAAACTTTATTTAAACCATTCTCTTTTATTTTAATACCTTAAAATTATATAAAACCTTTTCTTATGCCTTTAATATAAGTTATTTAAAGTCTAAAAGGGTATAAAAGCTCAATTGATGTTTATATGAAGTCAAACAAATCAAACCATTTTAAATTATAATTCTTAAAACTACCATCTAAAATTAAGTGTATCTTACTTTCCAAAAAGATTTTAGACATTATTAAATCATCAAAAAATAATGTTATGACTCATTAAAACTATTATACTATAAATCCTTGTGCAAGTTTGTAGATTCACTTAAATTCTATGTAAAATTCTTAAGTAGTGATATCTCATGATTATAGAATATAATCATTAATTTTAGAGAAAATTTGCTACAAGACACCGTTATTTTTCGGTCTTTGCTAGAACACACCACTCAAATGCGTATTTGCTGGGTACCATTACACTTCTATGTCACATTTGCCAAAACACGCCATATCGCCAAAAATGGAAAGTTCGACATATTTTGCTTGGGATGACCGCCTTATTTCTAGTTTTAACAATTTTTTATCTAGTTCAAAGTGCGGAGCGAGAAGAGTCTGTACATTTCAAATTTAAGACATTTGATGAAAAAGTCTAAGCCAACCTTTATCCTCAACCTGAACCACAGATTTTAAGTACCAAGACGCCACACTTCTGGCCATTATCACCAAATTCAGCATATGCAGACACCCGTGTATTAGTTCAAGTAGTTGAACTATCGTACGCAGATTAACAGGGTATGACCGGTTTATATCTTATAGGGATTACATTGGAGCAAGAAATTGACCTGTCGGGCACCCAGACAAGTCATCTACCAGAATATGCGTTATGGCGGAGAGAAGCTGCGTTGTGGCGGCGGGAAGCCAGAATATGCTAGGGTTCGTCGTTCTGGACACAAAATGCAAAAGGTGGGAGTAATTTTAGAGTGACAACATCAAACTTTCTGTTTTTAACAATTTGGTGTGTTTTGGCAAACGTGACACAAAAGTGTAATGGTACTCGGCAAAGACACATTTGAGTGGTGTGTTCAAGCAAAGACCGAAAAATAACGGTGTCCTACAACAAATGTTCCCTTAATTATAAAATAGATAAATGATTCTCTCCACTTCAAAATATTAAGTAACACTATTCAAACCAAAAGTAATAATACTTTTGTTTCACCCTCAAAAAGTGTTATAAATTAAGCAACATGTAGTGTCTGCTCATATATAATTCTCCAATGCAAATGGAATAGCTATTCAAATATAATAATTATTCTCTTCTTTAATACTTATAATTAATAAGACCTTAAAGTGTTAACTTTAAGTTTAAATGCTTTTAATTTGTAAAGTAATATTCTCCTCCAAAGTTATTCTTTCAAGAAATATTAAAAGTAATTCTTAAGTATTTCTATGAAGACTCAAATGAATTAATAACCTCTTTAAGAAATCTCTATGTACCCTTCGACACTTGAGTGCTTTACTATTGAATGCTACTTGTTGCTTTTACATATTGTTTCCCACATACTTGCAAGTCTTAATAAGAAGCACACTCCAAAGAAGTCATCACAAGCTTCAACCCTAGGTCCGATACGATTAGTCTGAAGATTCACGTTTACCAAATTGCATCACATTAATTATGCATAGTTGCATCTTGCTTCTTTAAACATTCGTTCTTACCAGACCAATAATGCTACTTTCAGAATTTGAATCTTCTATTGTATCGAAGACCGTGAGTGCATAATCTTGCAATCACAAAAGACAAGTTCACAACTTGCTCATGTCCTTCTATTGTTTTCTATCAAATACTTGTAACTTAAATGTTGTCATCACCTGCATTTCAAAAAGGTCAAAAAACACAATTTTCATAATAATATGATTATGGATTATTTACCAAATGGTAATAATCTATTGATACAGTTCCAGTGGTAAAGGAACATAATATCTATGACTTTAACAACCAATGTCGCCAGTGATTCTTGCGCCGTATATTACGCGTTAAATATGAGATTTGGAATGTGACGGAGAAGTCAGCTGGATCTTCTTCCTTTCACATGGACGGATGACCTTATCGTGAAGCTGTAGATTTCTCGTAGAGAATCCAACACATGGGTGGGAACCCTCAGTGCCCCATGATATTAGTGTCTATATTATCTGTGCATAGCTATATTGGTGGATGTTCACCATAGCTGATGGTGGCTGCCAGGCAAAGCTGCTCACAGAATCTTCGAGGGGCTACCCGGACTGTACTCGTGGTAAACCTTCTTGGGCGATCGTGTCTTCATGCAGGGTCGCGGAGAGGGCAGTGATTGGCTAGGATCTTAGCTTGGGCCTCAAACCAAGTAAGTTTGAACGGGGATATATTCTTGGCCGTGCAACAAAGCTTAAGGTCTCTCATGGGAAAAGTGACGCACCTCTATAGAGTGTAAGAACTATGACATGTTACTCCCTATTCCGGGAAGGAGCTACGAAAGCGGCAGGAAAGGAACTCCACAAAAGTTCAGGTAAATCTGTGAAGGCTAGCGGACATAGCTTTTCAGAATAAAAGCAACCTTTGAAAAAATGTTTACAAAAACCTGAATTGCCTATGGCCTTTGGTCCATGGCTGTAGAGATAGTGCATCATACACTCCTTTTTAGTGAACTCGCTGAGTACGCTTGTACTCAACTGTACCTTCTTAACCCTTGCTAGGTTCTAAGATGTTGAAGACGACGTTAACACTAACTTATGCTCAAGCAACCATCAGCGACAACTCAAGTTCTTCAACAAAGTCAATGAAGTCGACATATACATCAACCAAAGTGAAGAAGAAGTTCCTGAGTAGAGAGGAGTAGATTCTCTAGCCATAAAACCTACTTCTATAGAGCATTGCAATAGTAGAAACTGCAAGCAAATTAGTTTAGATGCTATGCTTAGTCTTAAGTTAGTTATGAGTTATTATTTCTGGATCTTCCTTGTGAGAAGTTTCTTTCTCTCTATGTAACCTAGAGTGTTCTCTGGATCTTTTATAAAGAGTCGAGTTTTAATCTATAGTCATGTCTTGGACCTGCTGTGTTTCTTTTGTACCACTCTGAGGGATGTAATACTAGTGAACGGTGTTTCACTGGTGTTATGTCAACGACTATATTGTACTACATCATGCAGTTGTATGCGGTGTTACCACAGGTGGTATCATAGCATATGTTTTGACCTTAGGATTAAAACCCTTTTAAGAGATCGGTAGGTTG
Source organism: Avena eriantha (assembly GCA_910589775.1). NCBI lineage: Eukaryota > Viridiplantae > Streptophyta > Magnoliopsida > Poales > Poaceae > Avena > Avena eriantha. Next base: position 349,548,352 of record OU342742.1, on the reverse strand, counting down.
GATAGTGACTATAGGAGCCATCTTATCTAAACCAAGACTTGTGATGGGTATCCACTTGAGGATAGCCTTGTCACCTTTAAGTAGGATGCTTTTGTCATCTTTCTTAAGGATTAGTTACCTATCTTCCCTAGAGAAATGCCATTTTACTATAGCTCTAAGCAGGTATAACACCACTAAGATTTCTTAAGTAAATTAAAATATCAAAGAAGATTACGACTAAGACTAGGATATAATGTGGAGTAGTATTAGTAATGGAGTCTATAGTTAGAATCCATGTGAAGCAGCATAATCTTACCACTAGTTGATACCACTACACCACATAGGGTAGACTGATACGTCCATTTTGCATCACTATTCTATATCATAATTTACTGTTATTCATTGATATTTTTCATATTAAGAGATGATACTTATGTAATTTCATCTGTTTTTGCATGGTTGATGTCTTTTGGAGCATGGACCGCTGCAGTCAGGATTCTGATCGAAAAGGGGCTGTTTGAAGGCAAAATTCGCAAAGATCAGAAAATCCGGGAAAATATATGGAAAATCCTATTTTTTCAAAAGACAAAGGCTGCCAAAAAGAGGAGTAGAGATGTGCCACAGGGGGCCCACACCACCCCCTGACACAGGCCACCCTGTGCCGCGCCACTAGGTTGTGTGGCCGCCCTGGTCCACCCCTGGCTCCCCCCTCTGGCGTATATTATCCTCCCGAAACCCTAAGACTCGGGTAGGGACCACAGAAAACATTCCGCCGCCTCTGCGGGGCGAAAAACACCGAGAGAGAAAGATCTCTCCGGCAGACAGAATTCTACCGGGGGAATTCCTTCCCGGAGAGGGGAGATCGTCGCCATCAACACCACCATCAAGCTGGACTTCAACGGGATCATCATCATCACCATCATCATCATCATCACCATCTCCATATCGCTGTAACAATTGGGTTGAATCTTGCATAGTTCTTAGGGGAAACTTTCCCGGTGTTGATTACTCTTTGTAGTTGATGCTATTCAGTGGAACCATTGAATTATTGTTTATGTTCAGATTGTTATACATCATTATTCCATCTCTGATCATGATCCATATGATGTCTTGTGAGTAGTTTGTTTTGTTCTTGAGGACATGGGAGAAGTCATGTTGTTAGTAGTGGAGTTGTGTTGAGAAAGATTCAATAGTTTGATATTTAAGTTGTGGTGTACTTCTTCTAGTGGTGTCATGTGAATGTCGACTACATGACACTTCACCTCTATGGGCCTAGGGGAATGCATTGTGTATTTGGCTACTAATCGTAGGGGTTGCCGGAGTGACAGAAACCTAAACCCCCCTTAGGAAACCATTGCACAAGGGACGTCAGGGTCTTAGAGTTTAAAGTTGTGGTTAGGTTTCTACCTTAATTACTTTCTTGTACTTATGGATGTTTGCAAGGGGTATAATCACAAGTATGTATTAGTCCTAGGAAGGTCGGTACATTAGCACAGGTTCACCCACACAACACTTAGCAAGCTAAAGAAGATTAATCAACTATATGAAGCTAAAGCACTTGACAGTCTTCCCGTGTGTCCTCGAGAACGTTTGGTCATCTTAAGTAATACAATCGGCTTGTCCTTTGCTGAATAAAGGATTGGGCCACTTGCTGCATTTATTCCTACTATCTTTTATTTACTCGTACTTTATTTACTTGCATTATCAAAAACCCTTAAAATCCGTTTGCTAAGTAGTTGCAGAGAATTCCTAATCCATACCACTAGCCAGCACCTTCTGCTCCTCGTTGGGTTCGACACTCTTACTTATCGAAAATACTACGATACACCCCCTATACTTGTGGGTCATCAAGACTATTTTCTGGTGCCGTTGCTGGGGAGTGAAGCGCTATTGGAGAGTGGAACTAGTAAAGGAAACTTCTACTGTGAGTATTGTTTACTTCTGTTAGTTACTTTATTTTTAATATGGATAATTCGCTGAGTTTCTTATTTTGTAATGCTACTACCACTGCTAAGGTAGTAGATGAACCACTACCTGCTGAGAATGATGCTTTTAAACTACCTACAAGAGTTATTGATCGTGTTATGGATAACTACTATGTTGGGGATGGAACTGTCCATCCCGGTGATCATTTTCTCTTTATACACGAATTATGCGGGTTGTTCAAGTGTGCAGGTATCACTACAGATCAAGTTAAGAATAAGTTATTCTCATTATCACTAAAAGGAAGATCTGAGGACTGGTATATGTTGCTGAAGAATGGTCAAGCTCTTGAATGGGAGGAAATAGTGCCTATCTTTTATTCAAAGTTTTATCCTCCTAGTGAGATTCATAAAGATCGGAATCAAATATATAACTTTTGGCCTCTTGATGGAGAAAGTATAGCTCAAGCTTGGGGGATATTGAAGTTACTAATGCTCAAATGTCCCATTCATGAGCTCTCCAACAATATTATTATAAATAACTTTTATGCAAGGCTTTCTCTACATGATAAGGATTTATTGGATGCTTCTTGTGCTGAATCATTCACTCGCATGGAAGAAGAAGCTAAATGGGATCTTATGGACCATATTCAAGACAATGCTGAAGCTTGGGAGAATGACAACGGTAGAAAGTCAGGTATAAATTATGATTATAAATGCATTGAATCTTTTATGGGAACTGATGACTTTCAAAATATTAAAAATGCTTATGGTCTAGCCTCTCAAGCTATTGCAACTTATTTTAAGGCTTTTGCTTCCTACATTGAAGTGCCTAAAAAGAAGTGGAATAAGTATCATGAACCTTATAAAGATATTGATAAGAGTGTTCCTGCAAGAAATATTGAAGTTTATATTGCTAATCATGTTGTACCTGAACCTTACATTGAGAAAATGCCTTTCCCAGTTAAGATAAAGGAACATTCTATGATAGCTAGTATGGTTAATGAAAGTACAAATAAAGATGTTGAACCTGAAAAACAAATGGATGATGAACCTATAATGGCAAATGTGAAAGATTTTGTCACTAAATATGTAGAAGAGAGACACGCTATCCTTTGTAAGGATACCTCTAATATTGTTTCACAAAATAGTGTTATTAGAACTAGTATTCCTGTGTTTTTTGTTAGAATAAGTGATCATTGCTACGATGGTTCTTGTGATAGCTATATTGTTAATTTTATGCATGATACTGAAAGTTACTATGAGAGAGGGAAAAGTGTTCTTATGCATCTCAATAATATCAAGTTTCCTCGTTTTATGCTTAAAGTCTTTATATTGCGCTTGTTTTGCCTTGTTATGCTTGCGGTTTCTGGTTTCAACAATTTATTTCATTACAAAGTTCCCTTGCATAGGAAGTGGGTTAGACTTAAACATGTGTATTTTTGCTTCTTAACGCTCTCGTTTACTTCAATTCATATTCTTATGTGAGCATTTTTGAAATCATCATGCCCATCTTAATGGCTTTAAAGAAAGAGCTTTTTGGGAGACAACCCAATTTATTTTTCCTTTCAGTTTGCTTTTGTTTCTTTGAGTCTTGGAAGTTATTACCTCGGTAATAACCTATCCTTATCATTTTTGTTTGGTTTTTGTGTCAAGATCAACCTCCAATGAAAGAGAAGTAATATTTGGGGAAGTTGCTTTCCCGAAATAGATTTTTGTGCTTCACCGTAAAAATTCGTGAGAGATCTCTATATGTCGAATTGAGCTGTAATTTTTTTGTGCTTCTGCCACAGATAGGTATTTAACTTTCGTTAGTTTTGAAATTTTTGATTTGAGCAACAGAAGATTTTCGAAAAAATCGATCTTTACCTGCTGGTCTGTTTTGACAGATTTTGCCACTCTTGCATTTGCTTCTTAAATCGATTTCCTTTATTGAATTCTTTTTGGGTTTTCAGAAGGATTTGCTACAGTAGATTATGTTTTGATGGATTTTAATTGAAGTTGGACTTAAAAGGTTTTATCACTCCACTTATACTAATGTTGCTAATGAGAACTGTGTGAAGTTTTGTGTGAAAGAAATTTCTAGGTTAGTGGAGATAATGGTGTAATAAGGAAGTGAAAGGTTTAATGACTCAAGTAATAAGTGTATGAAGATGAAGATATCGATGTTATTCAAGTGGTGACTCCGGAAGAATCTACTAAATACCAAATTTAGAGACCCGCAGAGTCCGTTTTTGAATAGGTAACAGTTCTGGTAAGAAAAGTTCTGCGAAAGATCTGTCCAATTATATTTTTGCAGTTTTTATCCAATAAGGAAAGCTACGAAGCGAAACAGGGACGAAAACAGAGCCATGGTGGCTCACACCACCCTGTGGTGCGGGCCCACCCCTGGCCACGCCACCAGGTGGTGTGGTCACCTCGAACTCCGTCTCCGACCTGTTTTCTCCTAGTACCTTCCTTTTGTTGTGAAACTTCGTAATATATAATCCCCCAGATCCCCCGAGGTTCGTATATCGTGTTCTCGTCGTGTTTTTGTTTTGATCTGTTTCTGCCAGGAACTATTCTTGAAAGTCTAGAAGCACAATGGTGTCCGCCAAGGATAAGGCAAATGAGCCCATGGAGGAAGATCTCAAAGACCCCATGCAGGAAAGGAAGACTTCAAGGAGGAAGAGTGGGAAAAGAATCACAAGAGCCGGGATCCACAATCTGACATGATCATGCACAACTCGGAGTTGATTCGTACTCTCACCTTCGAGATTGAGGACTTGGGGAACAAATGAAAAAGCTCATCGAGAGAATACCACCACCACCGAAGGAGTAATTCATGATCAGGTTTAGCATCCCCTTGGTTTGTTCCAAGCTTGGGGGAGTGCCGCGGTATCACATCACTATCTTCTATCTTTTTACCTTTTTAGTAGAGTCATATCATGAATAGAGAAGTTATCATATAGGATGGTTTGCATTATGGAAGTGTCCCCTCCCTCGTTAGATATGTATCCCTTGGTGTGAGTTGCCGTTATGGAATATTAATGAGAAGTTTTATCGTTTACTCGTTTGCATATCTTATATATCAATTCATGGTTATATGATTGATCTTGTCGTTAGTATTGGTATCACTTTGGGATCATTGAGTTAATTTAGTTGGTTTTGGCAAACCTGGCTTGGTCAGTAGCAACACTATTTTTGAGAGTTGAATGAAAAAGATAAAAGTACTCTAAAGAATTATAATTTCATCATCTTTCTTTCTTGTTTTGCTCTTAAGTTTAGTATTTTCTAGTTAAGATCTTTTGTGCTTCTAAGGAAGATTGCATGTTTTTTAGCACTTGTATGTTTGTTTGTTTCCTTCAAGTCTTATACTTGCTACCCAGCCTTGCTAGCCCAAAACCTGTACTGAGAGGGAATTCTTCTCGTGCATCCAATCCTTAAACCAAATCCTGTGCCATTTGTGTCCACCATACCTACCTATTAGCATTATTGCTATTCCAAGTAAATTCATGTTTTTATCTACGTTCCAAATTAAACTTGTTATGTGAAATTTAGTGATTAAAGCTATCACGAACTAATGGCACACTTTACTTTCTTGCATCTAATAAACTTGAACCATTGTGCCCATCTATGTTGCGTATATGCTTGCGCTTTGTAAGTTGGGAATTAGCAGAACCATGCTGTCATGGGGAAAGTTTTCAACATTGCACTGGTACTTTGTACCTAGTTGATATCATGTTCTTTTGTCTATGGATGTCGTCGGTGTGAAATGAAAGTGGAGCTTGTAAGTTCGTGGAGTTATGCATGTGTGTTAGAGAAACGCCTGGGCCGCTGGTCTAATCCATGTTGTCATGGTGGAAACCTACAACATAACCATAATGAGCATCTATGAAGCATTCTTCTTATAAAAAAGATAGAGATTGAGAAAAAGAGAAAAAAATAAAAAAATGATGAGAAAAGAGGAAAGAGAAAAAAAGCACCATATTCCCATGGTAAATAAGAAGATTGCTGAGATGCTTGTTGTCTGTTTGCCTTGTCATTTTGATATGGGGATTCTTCCGTATCATCGGGCAAGGGGTACCCTGTTGGCGGTTCTCCATGATACGCATGTGCTTACTATGACAAGAACTTACCAGTGACTAAACTTGAGTAGCATGAGGAGCGGCCCTCATATTCAAGGGACATGAGATTTTCAATTGACCACTTGTCAAGCATAAGCTCATATTTGATCACTTTAACCTTAATCACCTAAAGATGCCTATGATAGGGGAAATGAGAGCTGAAAGCTAATAAGTATCATAATTTTTGGGAGCTCTTTATGAAACTTGAAATCCCTGCTTCCCTCTACGAAGGGCCTTTCCTTTTACTTTTTGGTTGAGTCAGTAAACCTACTCCCTTCTATCTCAGCAAGTATTTTGAGTTGTTGTGTTTCATTCATTCATATGATGATTTATTCAATCATGTTTCTTATGTTCCTTGTTTTGCACATTGCTCTTATCTTGGTGTCTACTACTTTGAAAGCTATCTTTGAAAATAAGTTATTTGTGAACGCCAGCAAATTGTCAACTATTCTTTGACCAAGAGCTAAGTTTGCCATTACCAATTATGATTCACTTCATGTATCTTTATTGTGTTTCCTTTACTTATTGCAAGTTAAGTTATATAATAGTGAGTTGTCTTCTATTATGATCTATGTATTGATGAATGTGATGCTTCTTGTCCGTATTCTTTTATCGACTCTTCAATCCATAAACCTGAGGTCATGTTTATTGAGCTCAGTTTCGCTTGGGGACAAGTGAAGTCTAAGCTTGGGGGAGTTGATACGTCCATTTTGCATCACTATTCTATATCAAAATTTACTATTATTCATTGATATTTTTCATATTAAGATACTTATGTAATTTCATCTGTTTTTGCATGGTTGATGACTTTTGGAGCATGGACCGCTGCAGTCCGGATTCTGATGGAAAAGTGGCTGTTTGGAGGCGAAATTCGCGAAGATCAGAAAATCCAGGAAAATATATGGAAAATCCTATTTTTCCAGAAGACGAAGGCTGCCAGAAGGAGGAGTGGAGATGGGCCATAGGGGGCCCACACCACCCCCTGGCGCGGGCCACCCTGGGCCGCGCCACCAGGTGGTGTGGCCGCCCTGGTCCACCCCTAGCTCTCCCCTCTGGCATATATTATCCTCCGGAAACCCTAAAACTCGGGAAGGGACCACCGAAAGATTCTGCCACCTCTGCGGGGTGGAAAACACCGAGAGAGAAAGATCTCTCCAGCAGACAGAATTCTGCCAGGGGAATTCCTTCCCGGAGAGGGGAGATCATCGCCATCAACACCACCATCAAGTTGGACTTCATTGGGATCATCATCATCACCCTCATCACCAACAGCACCTTCATCACCATCTCCATATCGCTGTAACAATTGGGTTGAATCTTGCATAGTTCTTAGGGGAAACTTTCCTGGTGTTGATTACTCTTTGTAGTTGATGCTATTGAATGGAACCATTGAATTATTGTTTATGTTCAGATTGTTATACATCATTATTCCATCTCTGATCATGATCCATATGATGTCTTGTGAGTAGTTTGTTTTGTTCTTGAGGACATGGGAGAAGTCATGTTGTTAGTAGTGGAGTTGTGTTGAGAAAGATTCAATAGTTTGATATTTAAGTTGTGGTGTACTTCTTCTAGTGGTGTCATGTGAACGTCGACTACATGACACTTCACCTATATGGTCCTAGGGGAATGTATTGTGTATTTGGCTCCTAATCGTAGGGGTTGCCAGAATGACAGAAACCTAAACCCCCGTTAGGAAACCATTGCACAAGGGACGTCAGGGTCTTAGAGTTTAAAGTTGTGGTTAGGTTTCAACCTTAATTACTTTCTTATACTTACGGATGTTTGCAAGGGGTATAATCACAAGTATGTATTAGTCCTAGGAAGGTCAGTACATTAGCACAGGTTCACCCACACAACACTTAGCAAACTACAGAAGATTAATCAACTATATGAAGCGAAAGCACTTGACTGTCTTCCCGTGTGTCCTCGAGAATGTTTGGTCATCTTAAGTAATACAACCGGCTTGTCCTTTGCTGAATAAAGGATTGGGCCACTTGCTGCATTTATTCCTACTATATTTTATTTACTCGTACTTTATTTACTTGCATTATCAAAAACCCCTAAAATTCGTTTGCTAAGTATTTGCAGAAAATTCCTGATCCATACCACTAGCCAGCACCTTCTGCTCCTCGTTGGGTTCGACACTCTTACTTATCGAAAATACTGCGATACACCCCCTATACTTGTGGGTCATCATAGACCATTAGAGTATGTATACAATTGTAAGTAAATCCTGTGGCATTCACTTGATAATTCCATGTGATGGAGTAGAATTTTGTTAAGAATCATTAATAGTAAGCTAAGAAGAAGAATCGTCATGGTGAGATTAGCTCCCCAATCATGATGACTAGGTAAATCTTAGCAAGTTCATGGTGGGATTAGCTGCGAGACCATGATAATTTGTAATTAGGACTAGTACTAAGTAACAAATCTTGTAATAACAGTAAGTAAAGAACAGTGTAGGTCTATGATAGATGTCATAGGTATTATAACATTATGATAATTTTTGGATTAAGGTAGTAACTACAATTTTGTTAGTAGTTTTGAGAGATCATGTGAGGATAGTTTACGATAGAATGGAAATTTGTAGTCATTAGTAGTCCCAAAAGAAAGATAAGAGGTTATACAAAACCAAAGTGAGACCAGTTTGCTCAAAATTATCTAACTACAATTGGGCAATTTGGGTAAATATTGAGACAAAGAATAGTTTTACCCTATGGGCTAAGTATCACGATGTAAACCTATATTAGGAGGTGTCATATACTACACAACTAAGCCTATATTCTAGATATGTTTTACTCAATTACTATATTATGGGCTTAGAATAATGTGTGTTATATGCATCACATTTGGATTTCTTGGTTTTTCTCAGATCTTCTTGATTGACTAGATCTGTGCATTAAGTTTGACTTGATGTGCAAATGCATGTTGCATCATCAAGTTATTACTTGATGTTATCGACCTAGATAGGTAAGGGAATTCGTGTAAGGGAGTGGCGAGTTCCGAAGATCAAGATGAAGACTGCGGGAAGAAGGAAGCCAAATATAAGGAATATCAACACTATTTTGAAGGATGGATCAATCCCAACTCACTATGAGCTGGCAATAAGAAGGAATATTAGTGCAGAAAAGGTGTGGAGCAACATGAAGGAAATAATTTGAGTTCACTCTATGTGGGTGATGTTGCTTAGAAGCTAATGAAGTAGATGTACCAAGTTCATGGAAGTAACTTGGAAGGGTGTAAATAAGAAGTCTTGGAACAAGGGTGGTATTCAAGCTCTGACAACTCAAAGAGAATGCCAATCAGAAGTCGAAAACCCGTAGGGTAATCCATACGCCTAGGACGATTTGCAGCTGGTATCCATAGTTGGTATCCTAGCGGCTTAGTTAATCAGGCCATCTTTGTATGGTTTAAATAGCATAAAACTTGTCCTAAGATAAGTAAGACATAAAGGAGTATAAAATTAAAGTGATCGTCTTTCAAGACGTTTTCATGACATCATATTTACCGATAAGAAGTACTATCTAAGAAGATAAAAGTAAGCTAAGTAACGTTGGAAGATTCATTTCGGAAATCCATAGTTGTGTGGGTATACCACAAATTCTTTCATGAGACCTTGTAGAGGTAAAGTATAAGTTGGACAGAGACCAATATCCTTACTATTGAGTTAATGGGTATTATACATATAGTTTAGAGACCATTAGGAGATCCCAAGGGGGAGAGTAAATAATAACACGAAAGTGTTGTTATTTGACTTTTAAGTAAAGGTGGAGACGAAGTACTATACGATGATGAGATGAAGCCTTATTCTCATAAGGTTATAAGAAGTCATCATTATAAAAAGACTCCCGAGAGTATGTCTGAGTAAAGATTGTAGGAGATAAAATAAAGTAATCCTAGGGGACTAGTTCTAAAGGAAGCAATTCTTAAGTTGTCCCTAAGAAGGTAGAGATTATTCCAAAATAGACCTGTGTGAAGTAATAGGAAATCCTGCTTGGATTGGGTTAAATGAATTAAAAAACCATCCACAGGAAGGACCACAAAGACATTATAGTAAAAGGAACCATGGTGTAACTTAGAACTACAATGGTATATTGTCGAGAATGAATAGGATTCAAGGAAAAAGATCCGGATACAGGATACCACAATTATCCCCAATTGTGATCACAATGGAGTTGAGAAATGTCGTGATCAATACAAGTCAACTCCTCATTCCGAAACATAAGAGAGTACGAACTTTGGGGATGAAGTTTATTTTAAGGGGGAGTGACGAGGGTTTAACTCATCAATGCCCATTGTTATGGACTTGGGTTTTGGAGAAGGAGGGAGCGCTAGAGACATCTATCGGCTAGCAAACAAGCACATAGGGGACAAAGATTTACCTAGGTTCAGGCCTCGTAGAGGTCCCTACTCCTGCTTGTCTGCTCGTGGAATTATCGAAGGAACCGAAGGTTACAATGGTGCACAGATGCAATCTGGCGAGGGTGGTGGAAACTAGGGTTGCGTGTGTCCTCCTCGCTGCCCCCTCCTAGCCTTTATATAGATAGGCTAGGTCCCGGGTAGCAGGCTGAGTCGGTTACAAGTTAGGGTTTTCCCCTTCAGACTTTCTATCTTTAACTTCTTCTTGTTCTTCAAGCAATTGAGAGTCCATAGGTTACTCGAATCCTTCGTTTGGGCCTTGGCGACACCGTGGGCCTATACGTATTTGGACCGTATATACCAAGCTCGAGTACCTGTAGGGTATACCCATGTCAGGAGCCCCCGAGTGTCCAGTGGAATCACAGATTCGACTGGGAATTTTTGAAGTCTTTCGAGTGCCTGAGCGAGTGCATTTCGACTGCTTTATTTGTGTCATAGGGATTGTTGATGTACGTGCCTGATATAATCGAAGTATCGGTATCAGTTAACCACCTTAGGGTGAAACAACACAATCTACTCGAACTCGAGTCCCCAGACCCAAATTCGGAAAAGTGCTGGTGTAATTCGACTCAAGCCACGGAGGTCTTACAGGAGTCGAATTCCAGTTATATGGGTGTGAGCACTCGACGCATCCGTCAAGGCATATTCATCGTACCTGCCAGCACGGATATGTTTCTGGTAGTGCGTAGCTAATGTGTTGCCAGGCCTTATTCAGGTCTTACCTTCACGCTGTAAGCGCGGCATCCGAATTTTATCATCGCGGAGACGATTCGGGTGACCCAGGAGACGCAGTCTCTTTGTAGGGAAAAAATTATGAGGCGGTGTCGCCATGAGTTTCGAGTGTGGATGTTATCAACACACAGTTTTTATATAAATAATCATAGGGTGCGCGCCCAGTGCTCCCTATGGGAGCAGCCCCCGAGTGCCTGGTTGAGTGGAAGACTCAGGCAGGGACTAAAGAACTTTTGCGACTACTGTCGTCTTTTGCTTGCTTGTTTCAGTCGAATTTGTTTCCGGCGCTCCCTATGGGAGTAACCCATGTCCGTAGTCGAATCGTATTTCGAGTGGTTGGGTTTTGCTTTTGATTGTCCACGTTCCTGCAAAAATCGTAGGGTGCGCGACCAGCGTTCCCTATGGGAGTATCCCCCGAGTGCTTGGTGGAGTCAAAGACTCCAGCAAGGACTAAAATATTCGAAGTTTTCGCTACGTAGCTTTGGTGACGTCAGTGCTGACGCTTTGATGATCTCAGTTGCCCGCGTGAGCGAGTTTGACGGGACGTGACGAGCAGTGGGTCCCACTCTCTGACTTTGATTTGACTGGGCGTGCGTAATCTTTATTTTAACTGCGCCTCCTCGATTTCCGTGCGTAATGGGTGTAGTGGAGGGACGGTTCGCGCTTCCCCTTCTCCACGTGTCCAACACGATGTGTGCCACGTGTCCAGTAGGGTTTTTCTGAGCGTTGGATTGCATCTTCCAAGGGTTAAGTAGCGGCGCTGCGATGGTAATTTTTCCATCTGTTCTCATTCATCTTTGCTGCCATCGCCATTGCTGCTGCTCCTCTGCTTTTCTCTGCACTCGTTTCCTCCATGACGCTGGACCAGCTCCGCTCGTTTCCAAGCTACTTACTTCGCTCGCATCACCGTCGCGCAATGGGGAAGAAGAAGGGAGGCGCTGCTGCTGATTCCGCGACCACCGTTGCCACGGCGACGAAGAAGGGCGGCTCCATCGCTGCGGGCACCAGCACCGCCGCCGGTGGGAAGAAGAAGGTCACAGGCACCCGCGTCACGAATGGTGCGTGGCGCCCCTCCATCATCAAGGTGTCTAATCTCCGTCTTTTTCACCAAGACGGAGTATTGTCCGCCGCAGTCGCCGACGCACGCGTCCCCAGCGGTGAGACAATTCCTGCTCCCCCTGCTGGTTTTCGAGTGATGTTTTTAGCATTCATCATTCACGGTCTCTCCTTGCCTCTTCACCCCTTCTTTAGGGGCATCCTTTGTTTCTACGGGCTTCAGCTCCATCAGCTGTCCCCAAATTCGATCCTCCATATCTCGTGCTTCATCACACTCTGTGAGTGCTGGCTCGGAATCGAGCCACACTTCGGCCTTTTCAAGCGCCTCTTCAAATTGAAGTGCCAGTCTGCGTTTGGCTCTTTAGTTTACGATATAGGTGGTTGCGGAATCCACGTCGACCCATCCGCCACTTACTTCGACATCAAGCTCACGGCGTCCGTCCAAGGGTGGAGGGACAAATGGTTCTACATCCGCGATCAGAAGGCCAACGGTGAGCACTTTGGACTCACGCCCTTCGATCCCGCGATGTCGTGCAGGAGGATGCGCTCCTAGAAGAACGTGGTCATGCCTGGCGAGTCCGCGGAGACAGATGTGCTGTATCAGTGCGTCTGCGACCTCGAGAGTCCCATAGGCAAAGAGGAGGGAGGCTGCACCCTCATTCGCACTTGGCTGCGCCGTCGTGTCCAGCCCCTGCAAGCCAGAGTCCACCCCATGTTTTAGTGGGCTGGCACTGATGATGCCACTCGCGTGTCTACCGATGGCATGTCCGCGAGTGAGGTGGACAAGAGGGTTCGACTGGTCACTAAGTACACCGTCAAGGATGTACTTCCCAATGAGCCAGTTGTTCCTCCATTTGATGCTTCGAAGCCTCCTCCTGAGGTATAGTTGTGCTACACAGTAGCTGAATTTGTCGATTACTTTTCTGTTGCTTACTTGCTTTTTGCTAGATTTTGTTGTCTGCATGCAGGATTGGGCGGTGTCGCCTTGTATGCCCCCTCTTCCCGAGGGGATTATTCCTCGCGAAGCTTTGGAGGAGGACGAGTCAGAGTCGAATGTCCCTTCTGATGTGGAGGAGGAAGCCCCCGAGTCTGATAGTCCGGATACTCGCAAGCGTTCGCGCAGCAAGGATTCCGATGCGTCATCTCCTTTGACTCCGGAAGGTACGGGCGTTGGTGCGGAGTCGCCAATTCCTGCCGTTCCTGTGAGTGCTGTGGCACCATCTTCTCGCAAGAAGATGCGATTGCCCAAGGAGTCTTCGTCGGAGTCGGTGGAGGCCACATTTGATTTTGACAAGTTTGACTGGTAAGTTTTCTAGCTTAACTGTCCTTTTCTATTTTGCCTTTGTTGGCTTGTCTCTGGGTTTGCCATATGTTGATACGGTTTTTGCCTTGCAGTCAAGAGGCGTCGTCATCTTCTGGCGACGTCCAATTTTTGAAGGAATCAGGAGTCGTGACCTCGAGGGCCAAGAAAGAGGTCGAGCGCGCTCCTTCCCCTCCATTGGCGGCCCACTCCGGGCACAACTCTTCCATTTCTCCTCATGCAGGGGAGCATCGAATGGTTGCTCGGATGACGGTACAGCAAACATCTTCAGAGTCATTGGAGGACCATGTAAGTGTAGTTTTTTTTCTTTGTAGTGTTGCAGTTGATGTTATCTATTGCCTCTGATGGTTCCTTGTTGTATGATAGCTCCTTGTGAAGGAAGCCACGCACTTGGCAGAACAAGTGATGGTGATGGCCGCCAGCATGCAATGCTGGAGATGCGTCACCGCGTGGTTGAAAGTGAGTTTTCTACATTTATTCTTCTTCGTCTTCTCCTTTTGATATAGTCGACTGATAGTCAACTTTTGTTTGTCGTGTAGCTGAACATAAGGCCCTATTGCGTGACGCCGCCACCTTGGAGAAGACACTTGCCGCGACTGTGAAGGGTCGCGACGAGGCAGTCGCAGCGCGTGACGAGGCGCGAAAGCGTGAAGAGGATCTGCGTGCCTCCTTCGCGGCCAGGGAGAAGTTGTTCGAAGAACAACTGTTCTCAATTGCCAAAGCCCTCTCAGGTACTTTGCTTGTGTATATTGTTACCCTTCTCTGCTTCGAATGCTTTTGCCGGTGGCGCTGATGTCTTGGTCCATGTGTGAATTTATGTACAGATGTTGGTGATTTGAGCTTCGACCCGCAGGCCCTTTGTCATGATGATGCTCTGGCAGGTGCATTGCCAGCAGTCGAAGACCACAGCACCACCGTGCAGGACACACTCTCCAAGGCTAAAAGCATGCTCAGTCGCCTTCGCGAGGAGCTGATGCCCAAGGCGGAGTTGGTCGAGAATATTGACGAGATGGTGGAGTCACTCGTGGGAGGTGTGCCTTCCAGCTTCAAGAACTCACTCCATGCGACCGGCGCGTCCATGTCGCTTGCCATGGTGCAGGCCCACGGAGTCGAGATCGATCCTGCCACAGTGTCGAAGGCGATGCCTGTTAGCACGGACGGCCAGCAGGTAGTCTTCGCTTCCTTCGCGACTGCCTGTGGAAAATATGGGCATCATCTGATAAATACTGTTGTGAAGTACTCTGAGGAGCTCCAACGTGCCAAGAAGGCAGCGAAAGCTTCGGCATCAGGGGCCGGCGGAAATTCAGTGGCGTCTGACACTGCCACGGACTTGATGAAGCCCCCGAAGCCGTCGAAGTCGAAGAAGCCGGCTGCTCCTTAGTTAACTTTGTAATAGTTAATTAGTTTATGTCCTTTTGTTTAAGAACATGCCTACTGGCGAGTGTATCTGCTGATACTTTTTCTAGTCTTGGATGCATCTGATCCTTTTGTCTTTGTGTTGATTTGGTCGTCTTATTTTGCTTCTATCTTGACTTGTGGTAGGGTACATCAAGTGATCCTTTGAGGGAAACCCAGGACTCGCCAACTCTTGATGATACCATGGCACCGGCGCGCTCCAGGGTAGATGAGCTATCCTTGCTTTCGCGACTGCGTGACCGCGTGAAGCAGCTAGAGCGTGAGTTGCCCGTGCTCCGCAGTAATGCGGATATATGGAAGTCGAAGGCAGAAAAAGCCGCCGCTCCAGAGCAGTATCTGCTTGGCGAGGTGACGCAGCTGGGCAACCAATTCAAATGTTAGTTTGCTTGTTCTCATCTTTTCCTTGTAGTTACTCGCGGTGGTACGTTGTACTCATGCTGCTGTTGCTGCTTCGTGTAGTTGTCAGCGTGTGTCATCCGCGGGAGGAGAAGGATAGAATTGCCATTCGCCTGCATGATCTTACCCAGGAGAAACTTCAAGAGAGTGGATACTTCTGGGTAGATCATGATCGTGCGACTGCGCTGGCGACCCTACAGGATCGTGCATCGCGAGTGCTGCTCTTTCTGAAGAAGTCGCAGTCATGCTTGAAGAATATTTATCGGGCGATGTTCCCGCTGGATGATACTCCATCAAGCTTGCTGGCCCTCCTAGCCAAGTTTCAAGATCTGTCCGTGGTTCGCGAATGCGTGAGGCAACAGTTGGTGGCCGGTGCCAAGGCTGCTCTATCAATGGTGCGATTGCACAGGCCTGACGTAGATGTTGCAGCAATTGCGTCTGGGCCGCCTGCACCACCAGCAGGTTCTGCCTAGAATATGGTGCCGCACTACCAGGCGGTGGATCGCCCAGCAGAAGAGATCGTTGACTTCTTTGAGGAACAAACCAACGTTCTCCTGCTGCAGTAGTAGCCTAATGTGTATCCTGCACATAAGTGTACTTGTGTTGTAAAGTTCGTATAGGTCTTGTAAATAATTTATTGTCGAATGTGCATAAAGAGCTTTGTTAGCATGAAGTGCGTTGCACTATGCGAGTCCTTTCCGTTAGCCTGGCCATGTTGTATCTTAGTCCCTTGCCAACCTGTCAGGTGCGTTGCAACTGGGTTGAGGTTGTGTTTAAGGGTTTCGATTGATGTACCAGCTACTCAGGATATCGCGTTTTGGTTCGAAGAACAGATGTGTATAGGGTGGCGCAGCTCCCGAGTAGATAAATCGAAAAAGTAAGGAGAACGTAGAGTTTTGGGGAACTTATTCGAAGAACAGTACGGGGTACAATGTGTGGCTGAGTAGCCTTATTTGCAATGTAAAAGTAAAAACGACTAGGGGTAGAAGCGTCGCAGTTGTGCGACGTTCCAGGGGTTGGAGTATGCGACTCCTGTCTCTAAATCTTGAAGGCAATAGGCGCCACCTAGGATCTTTCCGCGGCGATTTCCCTTGCTTCTTCAAGGAGATCAACGGAGTCTTCGAGTGCAAGGGATGACTCTTGTTCGCTATAAGCGACCACGCGCGGCGCCTTGTACCGCACTTCGGCGGGTAGCACTGCTTCTGCTCCGTGCACCATAAAGAATGGCGTGTAGCCCGTGGCGCTGTTTGGAGTTGTACGTAGGCTCCAGAGTACGGATTGCAGTTCATCCGGCCAGCAACCCGCGGCTTGTTCAAGTGGCCGGAGGAGTCGCTTCTTGATGCCGTTGTAGACGAGCCCGTTTGCCTTTTCCACTTGGCCGTTGGTTTGTGGATGCGCTACTGAGGCGTAGCTGATGTTGATCCCCAGGTTCTCGTAGAATTCTTAGAACTCCTTGGATGTGAAGTTCGTCCCGTTGTCGGTGATGATGCTGTGCGGCACTCCAAAGCGGTAGACGATGGACTCGAAGAACTTGACTGCGTTGTGCCCTGATTGGTTGGTCACTAGCATGGCATCAATCCACTTGGTGAATTTGTCGACTACGACTAAGAGGTAGACGTAGCCTCCTCGTGAGGACCTTGGAAGTTTGCCGACCATGTCGAGCCCCCATTGCGCGAAGGGCCAGGCCAATGGGATTGGCTGTAGCTCTGCACCTGGTGCGTGCGGCTTGTCCGCGAATCACTGGCAAGCATTGCATTTTTGGACGATGTCCTTGGCGTCACGCATGGCCGTAGGCTAGTAGAATCCAACTCGTAGAGCTTTGGCAACGAGGGCGCGACTGCCGGCGTGGTGTCCACAAGTCCCTTCATGGATGTCGAGGAGAACTGCTTTTCCATCGGCTACGGAGATGCATCGCTAGAGTACTCCTGTGATGCTGCGTTTATACAGTTTGCCGTTGATAACAGCGAATGCCTTGGATCGCCGCACGATGTGCCATGCATCTCTCGGATCGTCTGGTAACCTCTTGCTGAGGAGGTATGTGATGTATGGCTATGTCCAAGATTGCTCAATCATCATGACACTCATTGGTCCCTCGAGTCCTGTGTCCAGCTCCAAGTCATCGAGTGCCATTGGCTCATTGGGTGGCGTAGCGCCCGAGTCCGTAGCTACGCTTGTTTTCTTCTCGGCAGCCTTTGGCTTGATGGAGCATTCGCAGATGCGCTCGAGAAATACCCCAGATGGTATGGGGGCGCAGGTAGAGCCTATGTTGGCGAGTGCGTCCGCCTCTTCGTTGCTTTCGCGACCTACGTGCCGCAGCTCGCAACCATCGAAGTCTCCTTCGAGTGTATCATAGAGGTCGCGGTACGCGATCATGTTGTCGTTCAGTGCGTCGCACTCATGCATTGTTTGGTGGACAACCAACTTGGAGTCGCCATATATGATGAGCCTTTTGGCGCTGCAGGCTTTTGCCATCCTCTTCCCGTGCAACAGGGCCTCGTATTCAGCCTTGTTGTTTGAGGCTGTGAACTGCATTCGCAGGATATACTTCAGTTTGTCCCCTTGAGGTGATGTCAGTATGACACCTGCGCCTGCTCCGTCTTTCCGCTTGGACCCATCGAAGTGCATTGTCCAGAGCTAGGACATATCTGGCTTGTCCGGGAGCTGGTTCTCCATCCAGTGCACGAGGAGGTCCGGGAGAACTTGCGACTTGATTGCGTCGCGCTTTTCGTACATGATGTCTCGTGGAGACAATTCTATTCCCCAAAGCGTGACTCGTCCCGTGGCGTCGGGGTTATTGAGGATATGCCCCAAGGGGGCGTCGTTGACCACCACAATTGGGTGTTCCTGGAAGTAGTGGCGCAGTCGCCGGGCGGTCATGAAGACGCCGTACGCCAGCTTCTGGTAGTGCGGATACCGCTGTTTTGTTGGCGTGAGGACCTCGCTGAGGTAGTATAGTGGGCATTGTACGCCGTGGACCTTGTTTTCCTCAGCTCGCTCGATGACAAGCACTATGCTGACCACCTGATTGGTGGCGAAGATGTATAGCAACAGTGGTTCCCTTTCTCGTGGAGTCACCAGCACTGGCGAAGTGGATAGCAGGCGCTTGAGGTCGTCGAATTCTTCTTGCGGTTCAGTGGTCTACTCGAATTTTTCAGTTTTGCGGAGGAGCTAGTAGAAGGACAACGCCTTTTAGCCCATTCGACTGATGAATCGACTGAGGGCCGTGATTCGTCCAGCCAGCTGCTGGACGCCCCTTATGTTTTTTTGGCTTCTCCATGGCCAGTATGGCTTTTATCTTCTTCAGGTTCGCCTCGATTCCCCTCGGAGATGAGAGATCCGAGTAGCTGCCCAGATGGTATGCCAAAGGCGCATTTGTCCGGATTGAGCTTGATCCGGTAGAGGTCGAGATTGGCGAAGGTTTCGCGCAAATCGTCGATTAGAGAGGCTTCCTCCTTGGTCTTGATTACTATGTCGTCGACATAGACTTGGATGTTGCGACCTAGTTGTTCCTTGAGGCAAGCCTGCATGCACCGCTGGTAGGTGGCTCCCGCGTTCTTTAGTCCGAAGGGCATCGTGTTTTAGCAGAACACACCAAAGGGCGTTGTAAACGCTGTTTTCTCTTGATCTTCCTCCTTCAATTGAATTTGATTATAGCCTGAGTAGGCGTCGAGGAAGCAGAGGCGCTCGCATCCCGCAGTGGAGTCGATGATCTGGTCGATCCGTGGTAGCGGGAAGTGATCCTTTGGGCAGTGCTTGTTCAGAGAGGTGAAGTCCACGCACATCCGCAGGATGTCCGTGTCTTTTTTTGGTACTAGCAGCGTGTTGGCGAGCCAAGTGCTTTCCTTGATCTCGCGTATGAACTTGGCCTCGAGGAGTCTGTTGATCTCCATTCCAACTGCCTGTGCCCGTGGCTCAGACAATCGCCGAATTGTTTGCTTGATTGGCCTTGCGTCGAGGTTGACGTTGAGTGCGTGCTCGGCGAATTCCCTGGGAACTCCTGGCATGTCCGCAGGACACCAGGTGAAAATTTCCCAGTGCTCACGGAGGAATTCGACGAGCGCGAGTTCCTATGCGGGACTCAAGTTGTTGGCGATGAGGGTCGTCTTGGCGGGATACGATGGGTGGACCTGCACTTTCTTTGTGTGCACAGATGAGTCGAAGGAGAGATCAGGTGAGCTTCGCCTGCTCAGGGGAGGCAGACTGTTGTATGTCGTCTCATTCAATCTCGCGAGTTCCTCCTGCATGCCGAAGGACTGGGAGATTCTGTTGAATTCCCTGTCGCAACTGCCAGATCACTCGAAGCTCCCATTGATCATGGTGATGCCATTGGGACCTGGCATTTTCATCTGTAAGTAGGCATAGTGGGGCACTGCCATGAACCTAGCGAACGCGACGCGCCCGAGGATGCAGTGGTACTGTGAGGGCTAGTCGACGACCTCAAAGTCGATGCGCTCGTGCCGGAAGTTCTTCGGCGTGCCGAAGATAATGTCGAGGTTGATTTTGCACAGGGGGTATACGCCTTTCCCTGGGACGATGCTGTGGAACGTTGTGTCCGATGCCTCCAGGCAGGTTAGAGGGATTCTCATTGCTCGCAAGGTACTCACGAATATGAGGTTGATGCCGCTTGCACCATCCATGAAGACACGGCTCATGTAGAAACCTCCAATTTGCGCCTCGAGTACTAGGGGGCAATGGCCTGGACGGGGTATCTGAGGCGGATGGTCGCATTTGTCGAAGGTGATGCATGACTAGCTTCCACTGAGGTACTCAGTGGTGGAGGGTGGCGAGTGCGTGGCCAAGTTGACTTGGCGAGTGATGGCCTTCTGCACCCTGTTGGAGGGGCGTCCCTTTTGGATCATCATGGTGCCCATGGCTCCTGGGTACGGTTCGCCTCCGTGGTGCTGGTCCGGTGCAACTGCATTCGGGGGTGGCCCGGTGGCGGTGGCTGTGCGCCATGTGCTACAACGCCTGGAGCGGCTCCGTAGCCTCTTTCGACTGCATTGCAGTTCATCCGAACCAATCCCTCGTGTAGCTTGAGGAACTCGCGGCAGTACTTGAGGAGGTGGCTGGACTTTCTCTTGCCATCATGCTTGTCGATGTAGAAGTGTACCGTGCATGGCCCGGACAGTTTGTCCTCAATGGAGTTCGCGGGTGCCTCATCGCGAGTACGGCGTTGCTACACTTGCGTGGTTTTCCCGGAGTCACGGTATCTGGCGCTATGGTATCCACTGTTGCGGTTATCATCGCGTCTATCGGCGTAGCCGGCCGCGACCATGTTGACGTCGTCACGGTCATCGTAGATGCGCATGCGGCGCTTGCCTCGGCGGTCGCGTCTGCGTTCCAGTTCCGCCTCCTCGTCGGAGTGAGCGCGATTCTTCACCGAATCTTCTCCATCGGCCCACCGATTCGCGATCTCCATCAGGTGGTCGATGGTCTAGGGCTTTGAGCGGCCCAACTCTTCCCTGAGTTCTAAGCTGCGGACGCCTTCGTTGAATGCGTCAATCGCGCGATCTTCCGAGATGTTTTCTGCGGAGTTCTTGATGATGGACCATCTTTGAATGTAGGAGCGCAGCGATTCGCCAGATCTTTCCTGGCAGCATCTCAGCTCTTCGATTGATGCAGGCCGCTTGTATGTGCCCTTAAAGTTGTGCACGAAGCTGTAAACCAGCTCATCCCAACTGCGAATGGATCCGCGTGGGAGGTTGTTGAGCAATGCTCGGGCGGCACCCTGCAGCTGTAGCTGCAGGCATTGCATGGTAGTGCTTCGACTGCCTCCGTGGAGTCTGACGGAGGAGATGTGGTCCTCCAGCCAGATCTTGGGGTCCTGTAGGCCGTCAAACTTCGGGTTTTCCTACAGGAGTTTAAACCCCTTAGGCATTCGCTTCTGCCTAATGGATCTGCTGAAGCATCTGGCGCTGCAGAGCTCCACATCTTCTTCTTCTGTGTCAGTCGACCGAGCATGTCGTGCTCTTGATTTGTCGATCTTGCGCTGCGTGAGGTCGTCGCGCGCATCATAGTCACGGTCGTGGCGCTGTGAGCGGCAGCATCGAGACAGGTCGTGACTGTCATCGCTGGACGAGGGCGAGGAATAGCGCTTTGCTAGCGCCTTGCCCTTCTTAGGCTCTGGTGTTGGCTCCTTGTTGAGGGCGGCCTCGATTAATCCCAAGCCTGCGATCGTAGATCGGTGCATGGCGGTTCGGGGATCTCCAGCTGGCGGCTGGTTGTTGAGGAAGTACATGGTGGCCGCTGTCACCGCAGCCTGCGGCGTCTTGGGGACCACGTTGCCCCATGTGTCGACTGTCATAGAGCCGAAGTCAAGGACTTTTGCGGCTTCTATGCGTTCTTGCTCGGTGAGATGGGCCATCTGAGATTGCCTTTTCTTGGCGAGGTATTCGTTGCCTCTTGAGGAGGATCCTCCTTAGGAGGAGAGCCCAGCACGACGAAGGCTCGACTCGTCTGCCGCCTTTTTGTGCGCCTCGAGTTGCGCGATTGTCTGCACTTGGTGCTTGAATTCTTCCTTCAGGAGCCAATGATAGCCCATCAGCAGCTCTTGCGGGGATCCGAAGGGTAGAGGGGTGCCTCGCGGCAGCGAGCCCATTCTTACTCGTTGAGCTTGATCACGACGCGTTCGCCGGTTTGCTCATTTATTATGGATGGAGGTTCGACTGCTCCCCCATTATTGACGAGGGCACGATTGCCACTGTTACCGCCGTTGCCGGCGTTAGGCAGATCGGTCCCGTTCCCAGGATTACCACCATTGTCGCGATTGGCAGAGGTATCGCCTGCGTTGATGACAGCGCACATGAAGTGATTGGGGAAGCTGCTGCTTCCACAACTCTCAGATCCGGAACCGTAGGTTCCATCTTCAGTGGCCAGATCGCTAAGATCGGAGTCGCGACTGCTGTCACTGACCGTGTTCTCGACTGCCGCCGGGGCGTTGAGCTCACTGAGGGTGCCGATCGATGGAGGGAACCACGATGCTGGGGCAATCGCCGGCGTTGTCGGCTGGTCAGGCATGCGAAGCGTGCCCATCTTACCAACCTGGAAGCGGAAGCTCCCGATCGCCAGGCTGATTCCGTCGCCTACGGACTCGAAGGCCGGGCGAGTGGATGGCGTGTGGACGGTGAAGTCGAACGCGCCGAAGAGCTGGCGAATCTCCGCTGTTGCGGAGTTGTAGATCGCAGTTGATGGGGCCAAAGAAGCCGCAACATCAGCACTCCCAATTCCCACAGACGGCGCCAATTGACGAGGGTTTAACTCATTAATGCCCATTGTTATGGACTTGGGTTTTGGAGAAGGAGGGAGCGCTGGAGACATCTATCGGCTAGCAAACAAGCACACATGGGACAAAGATTTACCCAGGTTCAGGCCTCGTAGAGGTCCCTACTCCTACTTGTCTGCTCATGGAATTATCGAAGGAACCAAAGGTTACAATGGTGCACAGATGCAATTTGGCGAGGGTGGTGGAAACTAGGGTTGCGTGTGTCCTCCTCGCCGCCCCCTCCTAGCCTTTATATAGATAGGCTAGGTCCCGGGTAGCAGGCCGAGTCGGTTACAAGTTAGGGTTTTCCCCTTCAAACTTTGTATCTTTAACTTCTTCTTGTTCTTCAAGCAATCGAGAGTCCATAGGTTACTCGAATCCTTCGTTTGGGCCTTGGTGACACCGTGGGCCTGTACGTATTTGGACCGTATATACCAAGCTCGAGTACCTATAGGGTATACCCATGTCAGGGAGAGACTGTAACATCACAGCATTAGAGCTTATAAATAAGCTGAGATGAGGTGTGTGCATTGAATTCATGCATAGAAAATCTGGATAATTTTTGCGCTTTTAAATAAAACTTGTCAAAGTGGTTGAAGCTTCTCTTAACTTGGTGGAATTGAAGTAGATCATCAAGTTGTCTGCGATAAGTTTCAATATGACCTTTTCTAAAACCTTACCTTTGGGTAATATAATTTGATCCAAGGGTACATCAAATGTAATAAAACTAAGTCACCACACACTACTTAATAAGGAGTACTAGATCTACTAGAGATCATTACTTGGTATTCCATACAACAACTCAAGGATGAATACTTAATATGCTAAATATTGTATCAAGGTATTATCTACAACAAACCCTGAATACCAAGTTAAGTATATAACTTAAGTAAAGAAACTCTATAACTAAATCTTGATACACTTGCTTGCCATAGTTATTCCGACCATGGGTATCATGGTAGTTCCTAAAGATTAACTCTTACCACAAATAGAATAGAAAGGGAAGTCAAGCCAAGACCATCCAACACATACCCTCAATACCATAGTAAGTGATGACATTCCTATTTAACCAAGTCCAAGTGTCAATTGGTCATCAATGTTGAGTGATCAATTCTTGACCTCGAACTTATTGACTCATAGCCTTTGACCTATTATGTTGACCTTCCAAAGACTTCAGTAAATTAATAAGAAGAAGGAACTAGTTATGGTAGAGTGTGCCATCATCAATGGAATGTGATCCTTAGTGGTGATCAAACCATTTGATATTAGAGGAGATAACTCACTCATGAGTTAAATTGGAGAATTATCTAAACCTAATAATTAACTAATACTTGAGAAGCTGTGAGGAAGCTAGTAGTAGTAGATAATCCAATGATAATCTTGTTAAGCCAAGAAGGTATAAACCTAAAGTAAGTTTTCTTAACAAGATAAGCCTATAGAGAGACTAGTACAAATCTAGTACTTAGTGTCAATAGATTTTGATCAAGCAGTTAGAAGCCTAAGCTTATTATGATCAAAGTATGGAAGCCATGATTCTCAAATCACTTGAGACAGATGATTAGGTATCGAAGAAGAGTTGTGAGTATACTAAATTAGGTAAAACCTTAGTAAGCTGAATCATCTAGCTTGATCATGAGTAGTCAAGCTAGAGTTTGATGAAGTGTATAACATGAGTTGTATGGAGTAGTGGGAGGCATAATAGTTTAACCAAGATAATACAAAGAACAAACTTGTATTATGTAGAGTAGTACCATACCTATTCTAGAGGATTGATATCACATGTTATATAGGGAGGATTGTAATCTTGCAAGCTTTGGATATAGATGCAAGGTGAATATAAAGGAGTTAATGGATCGAGTTAGTAATAGCTACTATGGTGGAATCATCAGAGGTAGTTTAGAAATGGAAGTCATATGTACTAGGAGAAGAATGAAGAAGTGATGTTGAAGTGGCATTACCATGTCATCATATGATGATGGATATGGTGGAGTCAGATGATTGACTTATTCAGGAAGATGTGATCTTGGTGAATAAGATAAGAGAGATATACAAAGTATATTTAGGAAAGGAATTCATTAACCATGAGCCAAGCTTAGTGAAGTGTGAGGATAGGAATTCTTGAGAAACCTTTAAACAAGGTCATATCAAGCCTTGCCAAGACCATGCCTACCTATTTGTTCAAAACCCTAGGATCCGATTAAGTGGAACCATTTCCTATTCCTAGGTAACCATTGACTAATGTATCTTGGACAAATGATCTTCCAAGAGATAATTAGAGAACCAGATGAGTGCTTATGGATGAAAGCCTTGTCTACTTTATTATCTTAAACCCTATCAGAAACCTAAAATAATATAACTATCAGGATCACATTAGGAAAGCAATCTCAAATAGCTCACTCTAAGTTGATTTATTATCCACCGCCACAAAACATGAAGGCAATTCATCCTAGCTCTTAATCTTCATCCATATTCATAATAGATACGAGCCTATTAAACCTTCCCAAAACTCATGAACAATATTTGGAAATGAACAATTTTATTTCCTCATTAATGATTGATATTCATGCATAATGACTTAACCAAGATTGTTTTATGGTAGTTCTAATCCCCACAAACTAAGTAGAGTTTGAATAGGAGCAATTGCCAAATATGGAGAACCATGAAACTCAAATCATCATATTATAAACCACAAGGTTTAATACCTTATAATGGATATATATAATTCCTTTATGAGGTTAAGTATGAATAAGATTCTATATACAACATTAAATCATCACCATTAAAATTTACAAGCAAAAGCAAGATCAATCCCATAATGTCTTTATATACAAAGTAATCTCTAAAACCCTAATTCCTATTACTGTCTCCTAATGAAAAGTACCTATCATATAATTATGAATATTTTTAATGCACGATAAGAAATGAGGATAAGAGGGTCATACTTGCTTTATATAATAATATTCATGACCTACCAATTCTCTAGACATTTAAATCCTTGAGGAAATTCATATTTGAAAAGGTTTACGAAAATAGGAAATAGAATAAGAAAAAGAAAAGAAGAATAGACAGCAACCTCAGCCCAAGACCCATCCTCTAGCCGCCGCTCGCGTGCACCAACCACCGCTCTCTCGCTCACTTAGCCACATCCCAACAACAGCCCAAGCCCAGTTACCATTTCACTCACTCACTGATGGACGAGACCCACCGCGGGAGAGAGTTGTCCTCTTCATCTTCTTCTCTACGCGCGGCTGCCACCACGTCGATGGTGACAAGTCCCGAGACGCCGTTTTCCTTGAGCACAACCACAACTGACCACCACGTCGACATTCCTATCCTCCCCGTGTCCACTTGCAAGTTTGTGTCAAGATTCTCCCCCATGAAGAGATCTGTAGCCACCGTTGCATCTCCACTATCGCTGCTGGTGAAATGACGAGCAAGACCTCCTTGAGCATTATAAAAACTATCTAGAGCATCGCGAGGAAATCCTAGTTCTTCAAGGGATATTTAGTCTCTCTATAATATTCTCCATCTCTTGCACTCACTGAAGACCACTCACCGGAGTTCTCACCACCGTCATCGATGGAAGCCACACCGGAGACCGTGGAGTAGTCTAGGAGAAGCACCGTGCTCTGTAGATCATCTAGGTGAAGTGCAGGGTCAAGGGGAGCTCGGAGTAGGGGAATATTCCCATGTCCTTCTGTCGGAGTTCATTGGAATCCGCGATTCTGTGCTCATCTCCGGTCACCATCCACATCACCAAGCCCATCATCAAGTCCAAGGTAAGATTCCGTGTCGATTGGTACTACATAAGCATCCTAGGACAGCCGGTAGTCGTGTTGGACATTCGGCCGGCGAGCGCCGCCACAGGTGCTCGTCGTTGTCACTATTCCAGTGACCAAAAGTGGGCGGCGATGCCACCACTGGGTTCGCCTCGGTCCCCTCTTTCCAACGACACCAAATACGCTTGCTAAATCGCACTACATCGTCGCCGCTTCTCGCCGTCTGCATCGCCCCAGCGAGATGACGTCATCACGACGTCATGCCCACGTCACCCCCAGCCCAGTCAATAGTTTTGACTTGGTCAGCGCCTCGGTGGAAGCTAACGTGGTACTGACCCCACTGGTTAGTGACCCGGGCTGGATTTGGTCACGGTGTAAAAAGGATTTCTGTTTAGAATTCATTTTACAAAATCATTAAATGCTATAAAATTCATATCTTTTATTTTATAAATCATAAAAATACATGTTATATATCAAAATGTTCAGGAAAATAAACTCTATCATAAAAACCTATTATCTTACTTTATTTTCCAACTTAAATAAAATTATTATTATTAATTAGTAAATAACCTATTAAGGATAAATATAACATATTTTATTATTTGAAAATTCTTAAAAATAAGTATTAGATATCAAAATTCTTAGAAAAAAATATAAACATTTATAAAGTTATCCCATACATTTCTGTGATACATAACTAAATATTATTATCCATTAAGTATTTATAAAGTGATAAAACTTATAACAATTATATCTTATTATTTAAAAATCACAACAATATATATAATATACCAAATTTGATCACAAAAATAAAATCTACACATTAAGGTATCACTTTTCATATTGGAAATAAAATAAAGTACAAAGGTCTAATAAATCTTATGCCTTTAATATAAGTTATTTAAAGTCTAAAAGGGAATACCAAGCTCAATTGATGTTTATATCAAGTCAAACAAATCAAACCATTTTAAAGTATAATTCTTAAAACAACCATCTAAAATTAAGTGTATCTTACTTTCCAAAATGATTTTATACATTATTAAATCATCAAAAAATAATGTTTTGACTCACTAAAACCATTATACTATAAATTCGTGTGAAAGTTTATAGATTCACTTAAAGTCTAAGTAAAATTCTTAAGTAATGATATTCTCATGATTATAGAATATAATCATTAATTCTAAAATAGATAAATGATTCTTTCCACTTCAAAATATTAAGTAACACTATTCAAACCAAAAGCAATAATACTTTTGTTTCACCCTCATGATGTGTTATAAATTAAGCAACGTTTAGTGTCTTCTCATATATAAATCTCCAATGCAAATGGAATAGCTATTCAAATATAATTATTGCTTTCTTCTTTAATACTTATAATTAATAAGATATTAAAGTGTTAACCTAAGTTTAAGTGCTTTTACTTTGTAAAGTAATATTTTCCTCAAAGTTATTCTTTCAAGAAATATTAAAAGTAATCCTTAAGTATTTCTATGAAGACTCAAATGAATTAATAACCTCTTTAAGAAATCCCTATGTACCCTTCGACACTTGAGTGCTTTACTATTGAATGCTACTTGTTGCTTGTACATATTGTTTCGCACACACTCACAAGCCTTCATAAGAAGCACAAGTGTGATACTCGTATAAAAGTGTAATCGACTCCAAACAACTAATCATAAGCTTCATCCCTAGGTTAGATACGATTAGTCCAGAGATTCACGTTTACCAAATTGCATTACATTAGTTATGCATAGTTGCACCTTGCTTCTTTAAACATTCGTCCTTACCGGACCAATGATGTTACTTTCAGAATTTGGATCTTCTATTGTGTCAAAGACCGTGAGTGCATAATATTGCAATCACAAAAGGCAAGTTCACAACTTGCTCATGTCCTTTGATTATTTTCTATCAAATACTTGTAACTTAAATGTTGTCATCACCTGGATTTCAAAAAGGTCAGAAAACACTATTTTCATAATAACATGATTCTGGATTATTTACCAAGTGGTAATAATCTATTGATACAGTTCCAGTGGTAAAGGAACATAATATCTAGGACTCTAATAACCAATGTCTCTAGTGATTCTTGCACAGTATATTACGCGTTATCCAGGAGATTTGGAATGGAACGGAGAAGTCAGCTAGATCTTCTTCCTTTCGCATGGACGGATGACCTTATCGTGAAGCTATAGATTACTTGTAGAGAATCCAACACATGGGTGGGACCCCTTAGTGCCCCGCAAAATTGATGTCTAGATTATCTGTGCATAGCTGTCTTAGTGGAGGTTCACCATAGATGATGGTAGGTGCTAGGCAGAGCTGCTTATAGAGTCTTTGAGAGGCTACCCAGACTATACTTGTGGTAAACCTTCTTGGGAGATTGTGTCTTCATGCGGGGCCGTGGAGAGGTTAGTGATTGGCTTGGATCTTAGGTTGGGCCTCAAACCAAGAAAGTTTGAACGGGAATATACTCCCGGTCGTGCAACAAAGCTTAATCTCATGGGAAAAGTGACGCACCTCTACAGAGTATAAGAACTATAACATGTTACTCCCTGTTCTGGGAAGGAGCAACGAACGTGGCAGGAAAGGAACTCCACGAAAGTTCTGGTAAACCTGTGAAGGCTGATAGACATAGATTTTCAGAATAAAAGCAACCTTTCAAGAAATGTTTACAAAAACCTGAATTGCCTATGACCTTTGGTCGGTGGCTATAGAGATAGTGCATCATACACTCCTGTTTTAGTGAACTTATTGAATACACTCGTACTCAACCGTACCTTCTTAACCCTTGCTAGGTTCTAAGCCGTTGAAGATGACATCAACACCAACTTATGCTCAAGCAACCATCAGTGACTACTCAAGTTCTTCAACAAAGTCAATGAAGTTGACATATACATCAACCAAAGTGAAGACGAAGTTCCTGAGTAGATAGGACTAGATTCTCTAGCCATAAAACCTACTTCCGTAGAGCATTGCCATAGCAGCAATTGCAAGAAAATTAGTTTAGATGATATTCTTAGTCTTAAGTTAGTTCTGAGTTATTATTTCTGGTTCTTCCTTGTGACAAGTTTCTTTCTCTCTCTGTAACCTAGTGTGTTCTCTGGATCTTTTGTAAAGAGTCGATATGTAATCTATAGTCATGTCTTGGACCTGCTGTGTTTCTGTTGTACCACTCTGAGGGATGTTATACTAGTGAACGGTGTTTCATTGGTGTTATGTCAACGTTTATAGTGTACTACTACATCATGCAGTGGTATGCTGGGTCACCGCAAAACCATAACACCAATCACATGTACTCAAGTAATCATAACATTAAAATAGGGTTTAAAGGCATATTACAAACAATCAAGGAGACCATGATGTAGAAAGAATAAGGAGCATCGATGGTGATAAAGATGGTGTGATGGCGGCAGCACATGGGGAGTACCCCGATGGTGGCTCCTCGGTGTCTTCCTCCCTGATCTTCTTTCAAGGTTGAGATGGATCTTGAGGTGTCTTAGAAATGGTGTATATGGAGATCTTGATCTGATGGAGGTTTGATGTGGCAGTTATGGAGATGGCACGGCGGCAGGGCTCCGTCGTGGATGTGTGGAGGATTTGTCCCTTCTCCCTTGGCTCCTCCCACCTTTATATAGGCCTAGGAGGGTCCCCAATACCCCCACACATCTACCTTATGATCTAAGGAAGGTCTAGGAATGAATGATGGAAAAATCAGTGAAGAAACACGTCAGTTACGGAGGTTCCCTATTCCTAGAAACGATGGAATGGGTGGGCTGTATGGCTATGCGCTGCCGTAACACTGGTCATTAAAGCGTATGACTTCTTTAGTAATTCAGCTGCCATTTTCTCATATGAACTCCGATTTAGGTCTTCTTTTGATCATTGAGTTCGT
Organism: Avena eriantha; assembly: GCA_910589775.1. Classification (NCBI taxonomy): domain Eukaryota; kingdom Viridiplantae; phylum Streptophyta; class Magnoliopsida; order Poales; family Poaceae; genus Avena; species Avena eriantha. The sequence goes on along the minus strand of OU342742.1, from coordinate 349,518,070 downwards.
ATGGGAGAGATATACAACATGATGGACTTAGATCTTTATTTTTTATGATGAAAAAATTCAAATTTTCCATGCTCCTTATCGCTAAGTCTAGTGCATGTAGCTCTTCCATATTGCCCTCACTTTGCTCCTCTTGCCTTGCTTTATCCATATATGCGCATAGAACCTACACAAATATCAAAGAAAAGGAAAACTAATAAATCCTACTAAAACTGATAGTTGTGCAAATCTCACTTGAAAATTAATAGAAATAGTAATCATATTCAATAATGTGCATGAAATTATCAGCTGAATCTGCTATCCATGTCTCCCATATTCTTTCTGGTTGTGGGATGGGAGACGAGGAGGACATGTGGAGACATCGCCAAGGAGCCCGAATCTCTCAGGGAGGCATGCAGGGAATATGCCCAAGAGGCAATAATAAAATGTTATTATCTTATTCTAAGTTTATGATTGATTTTATTTCTCATGCTAGAATTTTATTAATAGGAAACGTTAATACATGTGTGTTTATAGAAAAACCAAAGTTCATAGTATGCCCCTCGTTACACTAGCTTGTTGATTAATAGATGATCAAGGTTTCCTGATCATGAACATTGGATGTTGTTAATAACGGGATCATACCATTAGAAGAATGATATGATGAACATACACCCAAAGTAGATATAACAATACGATCTAGTCATTCAGTTTATATTACTAGACAAAACACATACAAAGTATCCCTAGTCCTTATACCATGAGATCATGTCCATCATTAACACCATAAGAGTGCTTTGATAACATCAAATAGCACACCGTAACAAGGTGACTATAAAGGTGGGTTCAGGTATTCTGAGAGTATTATGTAGAGGCACATGGATCAATAGTGGGATTTGTCCATCCTAATGAAGGAGATATATACTCTGGGATCTCTCGGTGATATCACATCAACACCGCTTGCAAGCACATCACTAGGTCACATAGATGTTGCATCACAAAACGAGTAAAGAGTACTTGTTGGGAAATATATCGAACTAGGGTATGGTTGATACCTATGATCGGATATCGGACAAGTAACATATCACAAGAAAAAATAAATTGGGTATGATGTTGATGGTTCACATGATCTCAAGAGTTATCATTGAATTTGTAGGAGTCACTATGGATCTCTAGGTGCCACTATTGATTATTAATATGCGAAGTGTCTCTATCATGTCTATATTATTTGCGAACCGTAGGGTGATACACTTAGGGTACACCGACACTAAGTGGTAGTTAAAACATATCCGAGAATAATTTTGTTAGAGCTGAAATTCTTTCGATGATCACCATAAGTGTTTCAAGTCAAATGCTAAATATGGTTTCAGATGTGATATCAAAACAATGCAATGGGTTTTATGATTTTTTAATTAAAGTAATTAACAATATTAAGAATAAGATAAATAAAAGAGTATTATTCAAATAGAAAAATGCATTTAAATTAGTGGGTAATTAATTCATGTGAGTGGAGACAGAATTCATGTGAGTGGAGAGTCCACCCACATGAATGAGGGTGAGGAGGGGGCACACCCCATGGCCAGAGGCATGCCCCTTGGGGCATCCTCCTCCCCTATAAAAGGATCTCTCCTCCCCCTCTCCATTTTCACCACCTCCTCGTGAAGGTTCACTTCCCCGTCTAAAATTTCCCCATGGCTTAAGATTAGCGAAGTACATGTTCTGTTGGATTCTCTGGAGTAAGATTTATCTAATCCTTACGCTACTCTATTTGAGTGGAGGCGTGGAGGTTGTCGGGATCTGGATGTGTGCTAGAGGACAGATACACTGCTAGGTTGCGGTGTTATTCAACTCGATCTTGAGATCGGCAAGTGATCAACTACATCACCAACAAAATCAGTTTTTGTAAAAAGCTTTGGCTATTCGAGGGTAAGTTATTCCGGTTACCCCCGTACTCATTACTAGCATCTACTAGATTAGATCTTGGCGTAATTAGGCTTTCCTATAGTAGATTTTTTTGTTTTCTATGATACAAACCCTTCAGTGGTATCAAAGCCATATCTATGTGTAGATGTTTTGTACGAGTAGAACACATATGGTTGTGGGCATCGATGATCATTTTATTGCAACTTTTGGTCTATATTGGATCTTAGTGGCATAGTAGGATGAAGCGACCTGGACTAACTTTACATGTCCTTGCACATGAGACTTGTTCCACGCTTGACATGCAACTCGTATTGAATAAGTGGCTACCAGGTGTCTATCTCTCCTACTATAGTTAAGATATGATTTACAATAGGTTGTTAATAATTTGTTTATCACCATTGTGGTTTGAAGTTTGTTGGTTGAATGATTCTTCACAAGCCCAAAGCCACGAAAAATATGCAAAAGAAATTATAGGCATCTAACTTGTTTCCGCAGGGCATGTGATGTGATATAGTCATATATTACAAATTTGATGTATGCAATAGTTTTATTTGTAAGTTATGACAACCGGCTAGAGCCATATGATTATTTTATTCTTTTATGGCCTACGTGCCGGAAATGGAAATTCCATGTGATTTGAATTAGCGGAGAACAATCAAGATGGTGGCATCATGGACCTTGGAGCCACGCCGGTGGAATGATGGTGATCATACCATGGAGCACAAGATGGAGATCAAGTGCAAGAAAGGACCATATCATATCACATTATTTATGCCTGTGATGTTTATCCCTTTTATGCATCTTATTTATGCTTATATCTAGCTTAGAACTTGGCGCTAGCATTATAAGATGCTCCCTCTCACTAAAATATCAAGATGAAAATGTGTTCTTCCTTTAGTATGCACAATTAAGAAAGTTTGTCATTTCAAAGCACCATGTGATGATCGGGTGTGATAGAATCTACATTCGCATATAATGGGTGTAATACATATTTACACACGCGATTACTTGGCTTCTACTTAGCGAGCCTAGCATGTATAGACGTGGCCACAGAACTCAAACCGGAAGGTAAATCATGAGTCATATGAATTATATGATAAACATCTTGATGTTTGCCTTTGAAGCTACACCATCTCACGTGATGATTGGTTGTGGTGTAGTGAATTTGGTTTGTGAGTGGAGAGTCCACCCGCATGAATGAGGGAGGGAGCAGCCACACCACATGTCCAGAGGCATGCCCCTTGGGGAAGCTCCCTCCCCTATAAAAGGATCCTCCTCTCCATTTGCACCACCTCCTCGTGAAGGTTCTCTTCCCCCTCCAGAAATTTCCCATGGCTTAAGATTAGTGAAGTACATGTTATTTTGGATTATATGGAGTATGATTTATATACTCCTTTTGCTGCTCTGTTGGAGTAGAGGCATGGAGGTTATAGAGATCTGGACGTGTGCCTGAGGACAGATATGCTACTGGTTTGCGGTGTTATTCAACACGATCTTGAGATCGGCAAGTGCTCGACTACATCACCAATGAAATCAATCATAAAAAGCTTTAGGTATTCAAGGGTAAGTTATTCTGGTTACCCCTTACTCGTTACTAGCATCTACTAGATTATATCTTGGCATGATCAGGCATTCCTATAGTAGATTTTTTTGTTTTCTATGCTACGAACCCTTCAGTGGTATGAGAGCCATATCTATGCGTATATGTTCTCTACGAGTAGAACACATATGGTTGTGGACATTGATGATCATATTACTGCAACCTTTTGTCTATATTAGATCTTAGTGGCATAGTACGATGAAGCGGCTTGGACTAACATTACATGTCCTCACACATGAGACTTGTTCCATGCTTAACATGCAACTCATATTGAATAAGTGGCTAGCAGGTGTCTGTCTCTCATACTATAGTTAAGATATGACTTACAACAGGTTGTTAATAATTTGTTTATCACCGTTGTGGTTTGAACTTCATAGGTTTTGCAAAGTCTCTAGATCAAATATCTAAGACCCCGATCTTCATTAATATAAAAAACATGCAATAACCACAATGGCTTACACAATAGTGTTATTCAATATTTAAACTTGAATATCTTTTCACAATTTTCATAAACGTGCCTTTATCATACAAATAAAGACTAGAATAACTTGTTTATAATCCCAATGTGAAACATAAAAGAGATCATTCATAAAAACAAAACAACTAAATTGTTTCTTATTTATATGAAAAACTGTCTCGCAATACGCAAGACACACTAATATGTTTCACAAACTTGATTACAAAGCTTTTGTCCAAATCTACTAATCCTAATGATAAACTTCGAGGGAAGGAATGTCGTCGGCCATCAACCAGCTTTCTTGCCATCATCATGCCATCAGTGCTCTGTTCCATTCTGTAACTCTCAGTCACAGGGTCCAATTTTCATTAAAGCAAGATTAAGTATCCAATACTTGAAAAATGCATAAACGTTTCATGGAAATGTTCATTCCTTCTATATCACATATACACTTTATGTTGACGACAATCCCATCTTTTGGGTTTGACCTTCATGAAGGTATCATGGCGGTCACGAAGAGTCGTATCTTCTTCACCATCGGAATCATCAGGGAAATCTTCTAGGGATTCACAAAGGACATATAGGAGATTGTTTTCTATGAGGATCCTACTTAGGAGTTGGTATTAGTCGATGAAATTTGACCCATCTAACTTAAGTTTCTCCCCGTTCATTAATGGACTATTTACGTCCTAAACCGAGGGATGGACATAATCTACAAGACATTTGCAAAAAGGACTTAGACCAAGTTCATAATATGGAGTTCAAACGAACTCCCACTTAAACTATCATCCCTAAATACATTTTAGTGATTACACGTCCCCTTTACACCACATCATACCTGATCGTCACGGCCTTTGATGCGGCTGCTAGGGTGGACTATATCCGTCAATCACATCATCCATGTGATTCGTGCTTGATCTTTCGATCATTATGTTCTAAGGCCATGTCTGCACATGGGGCCTGTTCGTTTGTGATATCAAAGTTCCCGAGAGAGTGCACCGCGGTACCTAAGTTGCCTGAAATTGCCTTGTTTCGAAATGTTGGGATGCCAACTACCGAGAGGGGCCATTTCTAGGCAAACTCATCTCACCCCTACCAAATCCAAACATTCCGTGAAACTGCCCCATGAAGTAGACGGTCGGGACCCCCATGTCAGTAATATTTCCGTGACGTTAGCACCAACACGGCAACCACAGAGGCAAAAAGAGGGACTAAAGGAACATGGTGTGTTGAACCAATTCACAAATCCACTCCCTCCCTCCTTTTGCATGAACCCTAGCACTGGCGTCGTCGAAATCCCCTCTCCAACCAGAATGATCTCTTCAGGCATTTGACTTCCAGTGCCAAGTTGCTGCGCCTACTCGCTGGTACCGAGCTCCAATGCCGAATGTCGTGCCAGCCGTTGCGACGATCTAGCCCGCCTCTACCACCGATGAGCTGAGCAGCGAGAACGATGGCAGATCCTATTGCCGAGGAAGAAGTACTACTGGCTAATTGCGGGTGAGCTACTCTTGTCTTTTCTATTCACACTACCTATAACTGCTAGCTGGCTATTGGCATTACATAGATAAATCAAACATAGAATTGTTTGCTAGCTGTCCCTCTGCCGCTACCACTTTAAATTAGCACATGGGAAGAGCAAGTGGAATGAAGCTAGTTGTCTGAAGATGGAAGTAGCACATGTGCAGTTATGCACTATCCTTGGTATGGTTGCTGCTGTGCGTGAACTTGCTGAAATGGGGCCGGAGCAGACTGCACGGTTCAGCTTCATTGATGAACGAGGCTTCATGGTTCCTATAGCGAGTGATAGTCAGCTAATTGGGTTGATGAAACAGTTTGCTGGACTTCGCGTGGTTATGGTGATTTGTAACATACTGGATGTGGAAGTTCCTGCTGCTAGGAGTCTCCTAGCTATTATTGGACAGGGTGGTCTAACTAAAACCCCTGCTGTTATTGAGAAAAATGTGGTTCCTCATCTGCGACATGCTTCTATCAGGCAACATCCTCATAGGAGTCCCCGTATTGCCGTTGTGGAAAACTCTGCTCTGGAATCTGCTTGTACTGGTCGTCCCCGTGGTGTTGTTGCTCCGGCTACTACTGACCCAATTCATGCCGCTGTTGAGTAAACTAAGGCTTCCGGAGGCTGCCCCGCTGGTGTTGCCAAGACCGCTGCCTTGTGTGCTCCTCCTCCTCGAAACCGTCCTCAAGTTTTGCGAACCTGCGGTGACCCAGCATACCACTGCATGATGTAGTACACTATAGTCGTTGACATAACACTAATGAAACACTGTTCACTAGTATTACATCCCTCAGAGTGGTACAACAGAAACACATCAGGTCCAAGACATGACAATAGATTACAACTCGACTCTTTACAAAAGATCCAGAGAACACTCTAGGTTAAAGAGATAGAAAGAAACTTCTTACAAAGAAGAACCAGAAATAATAACTCAGAACTATCTAGTAACTACGACTAGTACCTAAACTATTTGGCTTGCCATTGCTGCTATTGCAATGCTCTACAGAAGTAGGTTTCATGGCTAGAGAATATACTCCTATCTACTTAAGAACTTTGTCTTCACTTCGGTGATTGTATATGTTGACTTCATTGACTTTATTGAAGAACTTGAGCTGTTGATGATGGTTTCTTGAGCAGAGATTGATGTTGATGTCGTCTTCGACAGCTTAGAATCTATCAAGGGTTAAGAAGGTATGGTTGAATACGAGCATACTCAGCAAGTTCAGTAAAAAGGAGTGTATGATGCACTATCTCTACAGCCATAGACCAAAGGTTGTAGGCAATGCAGGTTTTCATAAACATTTCTTCAAAGGTTGCTTTTGTTGGCGATATACTTTCCGGGTATCCTCACAGTTCCTCAGTGACCAGGGTGGCCCACTTCGGGTTAGAGCTTTGCTTCACGGGCAGCCCAGTCAGGGAGAGAAGACGGAGTCCAATCTGGCTACGGGAACGCCCAGAAGACTTACCAACTTAGGCCCATAATGATACTTGTAGTTCAAGATGTACTCTGTAACCGACTCTTAGTCGTAGCCGGATAGATCTCTCCTGTAAAACCCTAGGCCAGATATCTATATAAGCCGTCCTAGGGAGAGCCTTTAGGGTAACACTCTAGAACCTCAATAGTCTACAATCTCAACTCGCACAGGCGAACCCTTGTAACCCATATTCCGGCTCTGCCGTATTATTGGATTGCTAGCAGGAGTAGGATCCGACCAAAGCCGGCAGATTCGAACCTGGGTAAACTTGTGTGCTCATAGTCCCGGAACACCGTACGTCTCACACCCCTCTCTTCAGCACGCCTCGGGGACCCCCTCATGGTGTACTTGTCATCAATCCGACGACAGTTAGCGCCCACCGTGGGGCAAGTGAGCTTCAGATCTGCGTTCCGAGCGGAATCTGCACGAATCGGAATCAGCGAAACTATCATCGTTGGTCGCATCCTCTACGCCAGCGATGTCCCTCTCATCGTTCTCGACGAGACATGGAATCCGGCTAGGGAGGCCGTGACTGCCTACACCATCATGTATTTTGGCGAGATTGATGTTTACATCGGCTTCGCTGAACCTGCCCCACCCACCCCAGCGGTGATGATAGAGGCAGAAGAATCTTCTGGGTCCCCTTTGTCCGCGGAGGCGGCAGAGTTCCGGATCTCCGAAAATCCTAATCCTACCCAGCCCGCACCAGTTGCGGAGAAAGTGGAGAAATCCGAGCCTGAAGAAGACCTAGCGGTCCAAGTTGAATCTGGAGTGGATCTCCCTAGAGAAGCCGGATCCCAGATCGACCCACCCGTGGAAGTCGAAATTCAGGAGGAGCTCATCAACGACACTGATTCCGGCTTTGATGACACCGGGACAGACCTGCCTTTCCTGAGGTACACACGGCGACGTATGATACTGCAAGGCGCAAGCGCCGATGCAATTCTCGAGACAATCAAAAGTTTCGACGAAGCTGATCGCGAAAGCGGCAGGTACCTTAGGAGGAACGCGTCGTACTTCGTTGGATATGTTGGATCCCGATCCGGCTCTACCGATGCTGGAGAAAACACCGAGTCTGTGCTAGAAGCAATTGGAACAAACGCCGACATACCTACATCCTCGGATGAATCGATGACGTCAGCGGACTTCCAAAAGTTCTCCGCGGAATATGAAGAGGAGTATAATTCCAAAGCTGCAGAAGAACGACAAGCAATGGATGAAGGATCTGGGGAACACTCTCCCAAAGCGCAGGATGACATGGACGTTAGAGATAATCCCGAAGTCCAGATGTCCGAAAGTATCGATCAGAGCTTGACTCCGGGAAACGGACCCAAAGCCGTCTTTGCTACCGGCGCTGCCAAGAAGGCAAAGAAGAAGAATAAGAAGAACAAGACCCCGACAAAAGATCCTCTAATAGAAGAGGTGATTGCCGAGGAATACGAAGAAGACTCGGATGGAGCACTTACCCCAGATGAGCCGAAAAATAAGAATCGGTGGATGGACACGTGATCACTGAGGGTGCGCGTAAACTCATCGATGCTGCATTAACCACACCTATTCCTATAGCTGCAGAACTTACTGCAGAAGAACTGGACGAGAGGGCACAGGCCCTAGAAGCGTGTCGTCAAGTACTCCTCGATGAAGCCAAAAACATTGAGGAGGAAAAGAAACACATAGCATCTGCGGGGAAGTACAACTCCAGGGAATACCAGAAGACCAGGAAGCGTCACACCAATGACAACCAATTCCTGCAGATCCACGCCGTCCTTTTCGGAGATGATATGGGGAAGCCTTGGAAAGATAGCAAAGGAGATTGGGTATATCCAACCCCAGTACAGAATACCGTGGCGGCCCGAGAAATTCTATCGGCTAATCCAGGATCAGAGGAGATCCGTTTGGGAATCAAACTATTCAACAAGGGACTAGAGCAGCAAAAGGTCGCCTTGTCCAGAAGTCAAAAGCTGGTCTCGAATTCTGACCAATGTCGCACAGATCTGGCATGGGCTGCCGTAAGACCCCATCGTGTTCCGGAGCAGCATCATCGCCCCGAACGCCGGGAAGATAATTATTCGAGAACCAGATCGTCAGGACAGCATCACAGAACTGCGCGTAACTGGAGCAACGTCACCCTAGCGGCCGAACAAGAGGCCATTGCTGCACTGTGTCTGAGGAATCCTCCCCGACAAGAGTCGAACAATCAAAGGGGAGATGATAAAGAGAAACGTCGGGAGGACGATCGTCAAAAAATGCCACCTCCTAGACATACAAGCCGTCCGGCTGACCCTCACCATGGTGGGAACGACGGATGAAGGAACGAAGGAAACCATGCCGGCACAAGCCGACAGGGGGCTCGTCGTAGTGAAGACCCTCCCCGTAACCGGAATAATGACGCTCCGGACGGAGGCCGGCGATCAGCCGGAAACAATCCAGCTGCCCCACCCTCTCCACCAAGCAGTCATCACAACGGCTCCCAAGGGGGACAAGGAGGACGACATGGCGGAGGAGGTGCTGGCAGAAGCCGAAGTCCGGCTCCAACGCACCGCAGCCATAGCCGACATTCGGGACGATCTCTATCCCCGAACGACGCAAGGCACAACGGCGCTACGTGGGCCCAAAATGCTTCGGACCACGCATCAGAGCTACAAGATTCCCCGAAGGATTTGCTATTTCAAGGCATATCCAAGCCTACGACAGCATTGCTCGGCCAGATACCTGGCTACAGGATTTTTTCCAAGCTTGCTGCATTTCCAAAGGTGGAAAGAGCCTAGTCGCAACCTGATATCTCCCACTTATGTTGCGGAAGACGGCACGATCATGGCTCAATGAACATTCGGAGAACAACATCCATAACTGGTATGACATGCAAAGTGCGTTCTTTCAGAATTTCGAAGGCACATATCAGAGGCCCTATACGGTCGGAGACCTACAACGTTGCACCCAGAAGGCTGGAGAAACTTGCCGGGATTACCTCGGACGATGGATCGACACCAAGAACTCCTGTGAAGGAGTAAACGATCAAACTGCGATTGAAGCTTTCATCGCAGGACTCCCAATTGGTCTACTGCGCCATTGCTTGAAGTGTGACAAGGTCACTGATTTGGGAGAGATGATAGAAACAACGAGAAAGTATGCAGATGCCGACGATGATGCAGAGGGATTGCTCAATGCCCTAGCTGTGCCTCAGTCGGCAAAACAACCAAAGCAACAAGCTCAAAAGCGCAAAAATACCTCGGAAGAGAAACCCAACGCGGAAACAGGAGTGGTCACTGCTACTTTCGGGTCTGGAGGACAAGGAGGACGCCGCGGAGGCCGTGGGACTTCAAGGGTCCAAGGTAGAGGAGACCAGCAACCAGGCAAAACCTACTCTTGGGCCGACATTGCCAATAACCCATGTGTGCATCACCTAGACGCCAATGGGGGTTCGTCCCACACTAACGCTGAATGTCATTTCAATGACGACATCAAAAGAGATGACACCGCGGGCAACAAAGCTAAGTGAAAGAAGGGAAAGAAGAATCCCGAAAAAGACAAAGAGACCAAGGAAGATTCCGAGATGGAGGAAGCTGACGCTTCAAATCCCAAGGCGGAAGGGAAGAAAAATTTTCCGACCAAGAAAGACACTTATGTTACCTTCCTCGGATCTCAACCAGCAAAGGTCAAGAAAGCAGTTCTATATGAGCTCAATGCAACAGTTCCGGCTATCCCCCAATTTTTGGACTGGTCGGAAGTGGCAATCACATTTGACCGCGCTGATCATCCGCCTAAATTACATAGGCAAGGAAAATACGCCTTAATCGTCAATCCACTTATTGGCGGTTATGGTTTCTCCAAGACCCTCATGGACGGTGGTAGCAGCATCAATATTCTCCATGTCGAAACACTACGCCGGATGAAGATCTCAGAGACCCAGCTGAACCACAGCACTGTGATTTTTCACGGAGTTGTCCCAGGAAGACAAGCGAATTCCTTGGGAGAAATCACTTTGGATGTCACCTTTGGAACTCCAAAGAACTATCGGACGGAAGCACTTTGCTTCGTAGTGGTCCCATTCAAGAGCGCGTACCACGCTATATTCGGACGTCCGACTTACTGGGCTTTTATGGCTCGTCCGTGTTACATTTACAATATGATGAAAATTCCAAGTCCCAACAGCGTGATAACCATCAGGGGAGACCCGAAGAAAGTGCGAGAGTGCGAGGATGGAAATGCCGCCTTTGCTAAAGCCGTGCTACACGCCCAGGAGTACCAAGAGATCAAGAAGAGCATAGATCCGTCCGAGATGCCCGCAACGAAGAAGGAGGTGACAAAGCCAAATCTGGAGTTCAAGGCATCAGAAGAGACGAAGAAGATGTCGTTGAAGGATGATGACCCCTCCAAGGTGACCCAGATAGGCGTAGGCCTAGGTAGCGCATAGGAAAGCGCGCTCGTCAAGTTCCTCCAAGCAAATCAAGATATCTTTGCATGGCAGCCATCTGACATGAATGGAGTACCTAGGGAACTTGCCGAGCACTCTTTAAATGTAAACCCGAATGCTAAACCCGTCAAACAGTCCCTACGACGTTTTGGCGACGAAAAGCGTAAGGCAATAGCTAAGGAACTAGCACGACTCGAGTTAGACGGATTCATAGAAGAGGTCATCCACACTGAGTGGTCAGCCAATCCTGTAATGGTCCCTAAAAAGGACACCACTGATTTAAGGATGTGTGTTGATTATACTGCCTTGAACAAGGCTTGTCCAAAAGATCCATTCACTCTGCCTAGAATTGATCAAGTTATCGATTCTACGGCAGGCTCGGAACTCCTCTGTTTTCTCGACGCATATTACGGTTATCACTAAATCTGGATGAAGGAATCTGACAAAGTCAAAACTTCATTCCTAACCCCCTTCGGAACCTTCTGTTTTGTTATGATGCCCTTTGGGATGAAGAACGCAGGAGCTACGTACCAGCGCACGATGTAGCGTTGCCTCCATGACCAACTCGGACGCAATGTACATGCATACGTGGATGATATTGCGGTGATGTCCAAAAAGAAGGAAACGCTGATTTCCGACTTGGAGGAAATGTTCGCCAATCTACAAAAATATAACATCATGCTTACCCGAAGAAATGCTTCTTTGGAATACCAGCCAGAAAATTGTTAGGTTTCATCGTGTCTCAAAGAGGCATAGAGGTGAACCAGGACAAAATCAAGGCTATACTCAATATTTCCAGGCCAACTCGCCAAAGGACGTACAAAGATTAACTGGATGCATCGCTGCGGTCAGTCGATTTGTAAGCTGGCTTGGTGAAAGAGCCACACGATTATACAAACTCCTAAAAAAGACCAAGGATTTTGTTTGGACTGACGAAGCTGAAGCTGCACTGCAAGACCTAAAGAAAGTACTTTCATCTGCTCCTATCCTTGCAGCGCCGGAACCTCAGAAACCGATGTTTCTCTATCTTGCTATGACAAATAAGGTCGTTAGTATCGTCATGGTGGTGGAGAGACCAGAGGAAAATCAGGAACACCTAGTGCAGCGTCCGACTTACTTTGTCAGTGAGGTCCTGACAGAGTCAAAACAGCGGTATCCGCACTATCAAAAGTTGGCTTATGGTGTTTTTCTAGCATCTCATAAGTTACGACACTATTTTCATGAGCATGCAATTACTGTAGTGAGCACAGCTCCCATGAGAGATATAATCAACAACAGTGACGCCACAGGATGCATCGCCAAATGGGGCATAGAGCTTTCAGCTTTCGATATTGAGTATAAACCCTGGATAGCAATCAAATCCCAAATCCTTGCTAACTTTGTCGCTGATTGGATAGAGACGAAGGAAAATATGACCCTCGCTGAATCGGAATACTGGACCCTCTACTTTGATGGGTCTAAGGCTCGCGGGGGCCCGGGGGCTGGCATGGTGCTCAAATCACCCCAAAGAGATAAACTTCTATATGTGTTACAGATCCACTTCACAGCAACAAACAATATTGCCGAGTATGAAGCACTGCTGCATGGAATCCGGATTGCTAAGGATATCGGCATCCGACGTTTGATGTGTTACGGAGATTCGGATCTTGTCGCCCAACAAGTGTCAGATATTTGTAATGCAAATAAACACATGGCATCATACAAACCTGTCGTGGATGATCTATCTAAATCGTTCAAAGGGTTTGAGGTTCAACACATCCCTCGAGCAGAAAATGAGGCAGTAGATGCACTATCTCGGATAGGCTCTGCGCGGAAAGAAGTCCCAGATGGCGCTTTTTTAGAGCACCTCAAAGTTCCCTCAATAAAAGGAGTACACGAGGAATATCCGACCAAATTCGACTCACCTCTAATAGTAGTTCTGGCTGTAATTCCCAGATGGACTCAGCCCTACCTAGATTATCTGGTAGATGGCAAATTGCCCGAAGACGAGGTGCTGAGCCGGCAGATCATCCGATGAGCAAAAGCCTATACTGTAGTTAAAGGTGAGCTCTTTTAGTGGAGTGTTTCTAGGGTTTTTCAGCACTGCGTATCTTCGGAAGAAGGAGTGTAAATCTTAAGGGAAATCCACGAAGGCGAGTGTGGTCACCACGCTGCAGCCAAATCTTTAGTGGCAAAAGCTTTTAGACACAGGTTTTTCTGGCTTACAGCTCAGGCAGATGCCGAACGATTAGTCAAGATGGGCAAAGGCTACCAAAAGTACGCCAAACAAGCTCATGTTTCGGCTGATCAGCTGAGAACAATTCCTATAACATGGCCTTTTGCGGTGTGGGGGCTTGATATGGTAGGACCATTTAAACGATCTCCAAGTGGATTTACTCACCTCTTAGTGATGGTGGATAAATTCACCAAATTGATTGAGGCTAAACCCGTTACAAGTTGTGATGGAGCAACAGCCAAAAGATTTGTCGAGGATGTTATAATCTGGTATGGTTATGGACATAGCATTATCACGGACAACGGGAGTAACTTCTCTATGGGAGAATTGGAAGAATTTTGCAACGAGCAAAATGTCCGGCTTGACATTGCGTTAGTCGCACATCCACAAGCTAACGGACAAGTCGAAAGAGCAAATGGTTTAATCCTACAAGGCCTAAAACCGAGACTCGAAGCACCACTACGACGTGCTGCGGGGGCTTGGGCAGAGGAATTACCCTCTGTAACATGGAGTATAAGATCAACCCCAAATAGGTCAACCGGATACACACCTTTCTTCTTGGTCTATGGCGCAGAAGCATTTCTTCCTAGTGATTTAATTCATACTTCTCCCAGAGTGGCCGCGTATATTGAAGAGGATGCCGAGATTTCTCGACAAAAAGATCTCGACTTAGTCGAAGAAGTTCGCGTCGTTGCTGAAATGAGATCTACAACCTATCAGCAGAAGTTACGCAAGTATCATAGCCAGAGAGTCCAAAATAGATCTTTCAATAAAGGTGATTTGGTTCTCCGGCTTGTGCAACAAAGAAAGCACAAACTTTCCCCAGTATGGTAAGGGCCCTTTTTAGTTAGTCGAGTATTGCACAATGGATCGTACTACTTAACTGACATGAGGCCAATCAAAGAAAGACCTGCTACTAAGAAGAGAAAGAGAGCTAGAGGCAGTACAAATCCGGATGAGTTAGACATACCATGGAGTATTGCTCAGCTATGTCCCTTTTATTCTTAGTTTATACTTCTTTGTAATCATATATATGTACTTGTTCTGTGAGAAATAAAAGTTTTGGTTGCCTCAAGTTTTTCTGAGAAGTTTTTACCATCTTATTTCCAAATGATCATGTCATAGTCGAAAATCCCAGAATGCTTGAAAGTACTTTATGCTCATGTTCGTTCTGGTTTAGATTTCCGATTCTAAAAATGCTACCCTCGGGTATAACTCTAAAGTTTTCTAGACTTTACTTTGGTTATTTGTTTGATTGCTGGATGCGGGTATTTCCCGAGTAGTGAATTGTTGGTAATGGAAGCCGGCTTTGTTTCCGAGTTTAAACTGGTTTAGCAATTGAGCTCCATTGCTCGGCAAAGTTTCCGGCAGAAGGTTTAGCCGGCTCACGAAAGGGTCAAGGCGGAAATCCCGATAAACGATAAGTATAGACGAAAAAGTACAAGTGCTTGTGTAAACATTTCAAGCACACAAAAATTTAAAAGCCAAAAGTGCTGAATAGATTAAAAGCTTAGCACTAGCAAAATTATAGTACTTCATATTTATAGACACATCATGTTTTTTCAGGATAATACAAATGTTTCTGGGAATCTATGATGCAGGAGGAGATGAAGGAGCTGCCAGCTCACTGGATACGTTGCCTTGATATGGTTCCGAGATGTCCACGTCCGAGGTGGTGCGTTCATCGTCGGAAACTTCTGCTGCTTCTTTTGGAGGCAGAGGCGGAGTGTCCACGCGGTTGAAGAAAGGAGTATCGTAGCTGGTCAAATCAGCCACGTGGCACCCATATCTGGCACAGGAGTCCATAATGGCCTTGATGTCCTGCTCTTGGCCATCTTCATCCACTGTAGAGTACCCTCTGGTCACTTCCATATCTCCATGCTTCCATGGTGGCTCATGACCATGGTGAGAGCGTTCTGCGCTGCTGATCGCGCGTAGGACATGTTCCAATCCTGGACGAACTGCGGCATCTCCTTTGCCTTCTCCCGCACCTGAAAATCTGACATGCTATGCATGTCTGGAATCTTAAGAGCTTCGCCAATATCCTCAAGGGATTGGCGGAATTCATGAAGCATGTCACCGACTTGGGTAAGCCGGTGGGTGAGGGGCTCAGCATAGGTGGAGTCCGTCAAGTTCAGAGGACCTGTAAACAAAGACAGTTAAATTAAATCCGACATTGAAATAAGTCGAAGAAAATAGACAAGTCAGACAGATGGAACGTACCGAAAATGACGTCGTCAATTTTGGTCTTCTCTTCCCGAACACTTTGGAGTTCAGCCTGGAGCGCCTCGGAAAGATCCCTCTTTCTGCACAGCTCATTATTGAGGTCCGAGATTTTTTGATCTTGAGCAGCAATCTTACGATCATGCTTATCAGTAGCCATGGAGGACTCAAGGATTTGAGCAATGCTCTTTTCATGATCTGCCTTGAGCTGATCCAGCTCTTGGCGAAGTTCCTTGTTCTCCACCACCAAAGTATTGAGGTTCTCGGCCTCTTCAATCATGGCGCGGGACTATTTTACAAGTGTTGTAAGTGAAAAAAAGAACAACAGTTCAGCAAAAATTCAACTATGAAAACATGAAAGACAAGGTTTGAGTCTCGGAATGTTTACCTTCGGCCTCATCCTTGGCAACTTTTAGCTCAGCATTTTTAAGTCGGAGAGCTTTGATCTCTCTCCGCTTATCACAGACATTCTTCAACAAATCCTGGTTATAGGAATATACTTTCTGTAAGTCAGAATACCCAAAGTCACAAAGCTACTAAAGACTCGAGCTAATATTTTTGCTAATATCAGCATGAGCCTTGGGGGCTACACTAGTTCGTTATTTAAACCCGGATTATTTATCCTACTTCATGCTTGGGGGCTAGAGGATATGATATGAAATAAAGGAAAAATAGGAGTTAGAATTCCGACTTACATATTGTTCGCGAGTAAGTTTATCCAAACTCGCGTTCACTTCAACTGCAACCTTCTCAGCAAGAGTCAGAGGGGTCAGAGGAGCAGTTGGAAGCTCCCTGGACCTGATCCTCTCGTTGCGAAGACGCACTTGTTCAAGAAGATCAGAGTTCTTGACGTCCTCTACTTCTTGCGCTTCTTCTTCGGTAGATAAGTTTCTTTTCTCCAGGCATTGCCTGGCCAGCCGCTGGATCTCTTCAGCAGATTTCTGGGACAATTAAACTTGGCAATTCCCAGATTGCTGAGAAGGTTTTCGACGAAGGTTTCTGCCGAGGGATCATTATCCAAAGAGGGTTCACCCTTATCTAAACTTGACTCACCCATGGTGATGTCAGCTTGCGATTCAAGGATCGCAGGCTCAGTGGAAGGAGCCAGATCTTCTACGACAGCTGGAGAAGGAATTATCACCAGCGTGGCAGAAGGCTAAGGGGCAGGAGTCGGAGGAGCCATGGCAGGAGAAGCTATGGTAAGCTTTGTATGTCGTAGGGGCTTCGAAGAAATTCCCTTCCCCTTGCCCTTGATGAGCTATTTAGCTCTGAGAATGTAATAAAGCCAGAAACATTACATCTTGGAAGAAAATTCGAGTAAAGTGCAAAGGCGGAAGTTGTGATGGAAAGTTACCTCTTCACGACGGTCACCTCCTTTGTGCCAACAACCACTGTTGGAGCTTTGCGCTTCTTGAGTGCAGCATCCGGCAATGGTACCACCTCTGTCTCCTGAGAAAACTCTGGAGGATATCCTTCGAGTGGAGCGAATTCCGACTCGGGGAGGTCAGCAAGCTGAAAAGAAGAAAACATATCAGTATTGCAATGTAACTTAAAGATTGAAACACATAAAAAGGTTTACTGTTAGAAGCTTACTGGCACTACGGGGTTTTCTGCCGTATGCATATCCAGAGAAATCTCTGCGATCCTCCTCTCGATCCGCTCCCTTATCAACCATTTTAGCTGGCTTATGTAGCCTTGCGTGGTGTAGGATCTGGGGCTGATGTAGAGGGAGTCTGTCTTGGACGACGTGATGGAGTGCATCAGTCGGTCTCCGTGGTACTGATGGGGCTGGATCCAACGTGATAACCAGCATTGGACCAAGTCGGATCCCTTCAGTCCTTTGTGTTTGATCAAGTATTCGATCTGCCTCTTAGCGAGGATCAGATCGTCAGTGAGAGCCGGAGGAGCCTCATCCCAAGACGGCTGGGCCGTGGAAGCTCCGTCGATGAAAGCCGGCAAAGCAGTGGCTTTGCTGGGAGCCGGAATATCCTTGTGATAAAAGAATGTGGCTGGCCACTGTTTGACCGAGTCACTAGCTAAGATCTTGGGATATGCGCGCTCACGTCTAAGTGAAAAACTAATGGTACCGGTGATGTAAGGAACACTGGCAGTGATAGAATTTCTCCGGACATGGAAATAATACCGGAATAAGGTCAAACTCAGCCTAATGCTGAGAAATCCCTCACACAAAGAAGCGTAAGCACTCATCTCTAGGAGAGAGTTGGGAGGGAGATGGTGGAGGTGAACACCAAAATGGTCAATCACCTCGGAGAAGAACTCCGAGGGAGCGAATGACAAACCTCTATCGAGGTGGGTGCCGAAGTGGACCCGCTTGCCAGTGCCCGCGTTGGGGATGGTGTCCCCAATGCCGCTCCGCCAGTCGCCGGCGCGGAGGAGCCCTTATGTCTCCATGCCGCAGAGCTTCTCATCATCTAACACGCAGGGGATCCAGACCCCACGGAAGCTTTCCTTCTCCGCTGCTGCTTCCGTCGCCGCCGTCGCCGCTGCTGCCGCCAAGCCGGAAGAGGAAGAAGAAGCCATTTCTCCGGTGAGCAGATGACCTAAGATGGGCGGCGCTGGGAGTTTTTGGGGGAAAGCAGAGGAGCTCTGTGCGTGCAGGGGAGATTTAGAGGAGAGGAAAAGGCCAAGGACATGTGAAGAAAGGAGGAGGAGAATCCTCACCCCTTATATCCACCTAACCGCGCCAAGATTCGTGCAAATGCTACAGTGTAACCGCCACGCGTCGTGGAAGGAACCGGGAAGGACCCACGCGATGATTACGTCGCCTCGATCTCCGCATACGCATTGAAACGGCGCCTCGGTTCCGCGAACTGCAGACCCACCAACGGTCGTGCTGACAGGATGTCTGTCAGATGACGTGACTTGACCATGACTTGTGTCAGGTGGCGTTAGAGATCCAGTTCCGTCTTAGTTTGAAATCAAGATGGAAACTCCGAGTAACCTATTGATAGGTCCGACTTATTTTTAAGACCCGGATCGTATTTTTTGTTGTGAAGTTTCAGGAACCCTTCAAGATTCTGCAAGCCGAAGATCAAGCTAGATGATGATAAATCCGACTTTGGATCTTGGAGGCCTCCAGGGGCTACTGTTGGGGATATACTTTCCGGGTATCCTCACAGTTCCTCACTGACCAGGGTGGCCCACTTCGGGTTAGGGCTTTGCTTCACGGGCGGCCCAGTTAGGGAGAGAAGATGGAGTCCAGTCTGGCTACGGGAAGGCCCAGAAGACTTACCGACTTAGGCCCATAATGTTACTTGTTGTTCAAGATGTACTCTGTAACCGACTCTTAGTCATAGCCAGATAGATCTCTCCTGTAAAACCCTCGGCCGGATATCTATATAAGCCGTCCTAGGGAGAGCCTTTAGGGTAACACTCTAGACCCTCAATAGTCTACAATCTCAACTCGCACAGGCGAACCCTTGTAACCCATATTCCAGCTCTATCGTATTACTAGATTGCTAGCAGGAGTAGGATCCATCCAAAGCCGGCGGATTCAAACCTGGGTAAACTTGTGTGCTCACCATCCCGGAACACCATACGTCTCACACCCCTCTCTTCCGCACGCCTTGAGGAACCCCTCATGGCGTACTTTTCATCAATCCGATGATAGATTTTATTCTAAAAACTATGTCCGATAGCCTTCACAGGTTGACCAGAACCTTCGCGGGGTTCCTTTACTGCTGCGTTCATAGCTCCTTCCCGAAACAGGGAGTAACATGTCACAATTTTTACACTTTGCAGAGGTGCGTCACTTTTCCCATGAGAGACCTTAGCTTTGTTGCATATCCGAGTTGCACTCTCATCCACATTTCCTTGGTGTGGGGCCTAGTCTAAGATCCAAGCTAATCACTGCCATCTCCACGAACCCATATGTCTGCACGATCTTTCGGGGCTGACTACACCTCCGTTAAGCCCCCTTTCGGGCAAGCTACAACCCTAGTGAGTTCCCGAAGCCTCTATGAGCCAGTTATGCACCTAGCAAGCTCCATAAAGGTTCGACTATACCTCCGGCAGCTGCTCATAGATAATATAGATACCAAAATTGTGGGGCCTACGGGTGCCCACCCATATGCTGATCCACACATGGAATCACAGCGTCATGATAAGGTCACCTTGCCTACATATGAAAGGAAGAAGATACATCTGACTTCTCCGTCCCATTCCAAATCTCATGGTTAAAGCGTAATATACGGTGCTAGAATCACTGGCGACATTGGTTGTTAAGTCCTAGATATTATGTTCCGTTACCACTGGAACTGTATCAATAGATTATTACCATTTGGTAAATAATCCATAATCAAATTATTATGAAAATAGTGTTTTTTGACTTTTTTGAAATCTAGGTGATGACAGCATTTGAGTTACAAGGATTTGATTGAAAATAACAAAAGGACATGAGCAAGTTGTGAATTTGCCTTTTGTGATTGCAAGATTATGCACTCACGTTCTTCAAGACAATAGAATATCCAAATTCTTTAAATAGCATCATTGGTCCAGTAAGGACTAATGTTTAAAGAAGCAAGATGCAACAATGCATAAGTAATGTTATGCAATTTGATAAACGCGAATCCCCGGACTAATCGTATCTGATCCAGGGTTTGGAACTGGTGATGAGTTCTTAGGAATGTGTTGCACTTTTATATCAGCTTCACACTTGTGCTTCTTATTAAGGCTTTAGAGAGTGTGTGAAACTCTATGCAAGTATAACAAGTAGTATGCAATACTAAAGCATTCAAATGGCGCATGGTATCTGAAATATTTCTTAAACAAGATTAAGATTTAATTAGAGCATTTAGAGAAGCGTTCAAGGATTACTTTTAATGTCTCTTAAAAGAATAACTCTTGAAGAAAATCATACTTAACTAAACAAAAGTATTTAAACTATAAATTAACACTCTTAGGCTTTTTTGCTAATTATAATTCTTAAACAAGAAAGAATTACTTTATTTGAATAAAAACTACACTAGTAGTTGAGACTTATCTATCCTGGTCATTATATGGTATTATAACTTGGTTCACTTTATAATGTTACTTTAAGGTTAATTAAGAGTGGTAACACTTCTATTTGACGCATATTCTCTTAACATTATAGTTGAATAGAATTATTTATTTACTTACAAATGAAGGGGTATGATTCATAATGTGGAAACTTCATAGCTTAACTACTCATAAATTATATTGGGATATACTTATTAACTTATGAGTGAAATAATAGTAAAGGTTTTAATAAGTAGAAATATTATTATTGAGGATTTTATAATTGATAAACTATTTTGGAGACAAAGATTTACTTAATTCTAAATGGTAGTTTTAGTAAGTATAACTTAAAATGGTTAGACTTATGTTAGTTTCAAATAAAGATTATTTGAACTTGTTATTACATTTTTAGACTCTAAACAAATAATGGTAAAGACAATAGTAAAGGTTTATATTTTTTAATGAATTAAAATAGAAGAAAAGAGTTAAAGTAAGATTTATTAGACCATTACCTTTTATTTGACTTCAATTGAGAAAAATGATATTTTTAATGTGTAGAATTTCTTTTTGTGATCATTTTGGTATATTATATGTATTTTTTTGATTTTTAAATAATAAGATATGATTTTTATAATTTTATTCACTTTATAAATACTTACTAAATAATAAATATTAGTTAAGTGATTCAAAAATGTATAAAACAAGTTTATAAATTTATATTTTGTTTTTCTAAGAATTTTTGGTATATTATTTATATTTTATGAATTATAAAACAAAAGATATTCAATTTCTAAGATTTCATCATTTTATTAAATTTCTGGAAATCATTTATATTTGAATTTGTATTCATTTACCTTTTTACTAAATAGGTAATTCCTTTCTGTACTGATACATACGCTAGCCATAGCCACTGACCAGTGGTGTTAGGGACACGTCGATAGCCACGTGGGCGTGGACCAGTCAAAGGCGAGATTGACGTCAGCTCGCCGGACCTTCGCCGGAGTACGGCGGGGACGCCAAAATACGGCACCAGAGGCCACGCGAAGGAGTGCGTTTGAATGAGAACAACGAGACAAAGCTAACTATGCGTGCGCTGCTAGGTTTTGCTCACCGGAACAGTGTCAACACCCGGATTTTTAATCCCAGATGCCTGTTATGCCATACATCGCAATCCCAGGATTACTATTTTTGCGAGATATAACAGATTGGATATCACAATACATCATCAATTACAATCCATAATAAGGTTTTACACAAATAAAAGATCTCATGATCCAGTCTTAATACAAATCAAGCAACGGAATAATAAGCGTAGTAGTGGGCTCCATCTTCAGGGTCACAGGAAATGCTGACGATGGGAGATGATCCTAGTTGTGGTAGACATCCTGCTATCCATCATCCTGGTAGTCCTCCTCATAGTCTGGCCAGGGACAAATCTATGAGTACTCTTTAAGTGCTCGCCAACTATCACTAACAAGTAAGGTAGTTCTAATAGGAATCTTAAGCTCTAGGTTTATTTTCAAAAAGCCAGGTTTATCTAAACTGAGTTTAGAAGTAAATAAAACTAAGTTAATGTTCTAAATCACTTAAGTGGGAAACTAGTTTTCATATTCACAACCCTGTTGTGGTCAAGCCAAAATCATAGTTCAAGTGACAAATCATTTTGAAAACATCTGACGACGGAACAGTATGGCCACTCCAACTGTCCATGACCGCGGACGCGGCTATTCAAATAGTTTGACACTCTGTAGAGGTGGTACACTTTCACCACAAAATTCGATACATCCATCAGGGATAACCCTGAATCATCATACTTAGTATGCAGATAATCAATCATAACCTTTCAATTACACACCCTAGTATAGGCACCTCCCCTATGAGCTTGGCCTACCAGCCATGGCCATCTGCCATCCTGGGCATTGCATAGGTGGAAAATCATCAAGAGGTAGCCTCCACTCAAACCTCTTCCGCAAGGGAACCCATACTAAGGCACATAAACTTCCAGCTAAGCCCTACCCAATTCAGGTATTGAGGTTGTATGGTAAAATTGGAATGGTATCACATCCGAACCCAACCATCAGTTTTTGTAAAGGGCTAAGGATCATGCCTCAACATTTTCATCATCAAACCATAGTGTTTCTCAACACATGTCAAAACATCTCAATAGAATGAAGCATCATTCCAAGGTTTTCATAATCATTTTCACCAAGTATTCCCATCTAAAGTGATCCACTTTTATGCTTAGCACTAGCCACTAAAGTTAAGAGTGTTCACTAATGAGGGGTGCTAATCTTCAATCTCATGCCATGGAATGACATCTAAGTATAACTAGCTAGGCCTAGTTTTATACTCTTTATGCTATCTACACTACTTTTCCAATACTCATAAGTCACTAACTAAAAGTAAAGACTTGGATAAAGTAAGAGAATAAAGCTTGCATGTAAAACTTGGGATTGGTATAATTAAAAAAGGTATAACCAAAGCATGGCTAATGCATCTTGCTTAGGTAATACTTGCAAGTGTTATCTTGCATTGTTAATGATGGCTTGCAAGTAATAGCTTGCAAGTGGTAGCTTGCCTTGATTTGTGAAGTGATTGAAGTTGTCTTCGTCTTCTACTTGGTAATACTCCTCCTCCTCCTATCCTTAGTCGGTACTATCGTCTATAAATGAATACGGGGTACACAATCACCAAACAATACTTAACTAGGTCTATTTAGCACACTAAGGCTCACACTTGATGATCTAGCATCATCACAATCAACACATGGAATAAGGACTTAACCTTATTTATTTTATTTTAGAAAAGTAATTTCTACTCATTGAAATTAATTAAGAATTAATATTCTCCAAATAGAATATGGGATCATGTTGACACATGTCCTCACCACACATTCTTATACATGAGAATGTGATTTAAAAGGTTGGTCACAATTTATAAAGTTTAAGATTATTATTTAATAGATTTAAAGTGACTAGAAATTCCTATATAGCATTATTTTGGTACTAGTACAAAGTCACTTCATGCAAACCTAAATATTTTTAGATATTCAGATAGATCTTATCAAATGTGATTTTTGAGAGTTCGAATCAACTCAAAAGCATTTATGGTTGATTTTTGAAAATTGTTTGAAGTTGGAAAAACCTCTATCTTGTTATTTTTGGTATAGAGGATCTATAATTCCAATTGATTTAAATCCAACGGTCTTGTGTAGATAATTTAATTACCTTTCTAAAAAAATTTTAATCTTGCAATTTGGTTTAGTGAAACTCTCTGAAATTATTTTTGAATCTATGGACAGAAAGGGGTTTTAACTAAAAAGGAAAATCCTAATTTAAATCTCCAGGCCTGAGCGGGAAAGCTAAACGGGACGGCCCAACTGCACTGCACAGCGCAGCGGGCTGCTGACAGCGTGGACCCAACGGTCAGCGAGACTAACTACCCGAAACGGTTTCTATGAATCTGAGCGCTACGATCTAATTCTAATCTAAGGGCTCGGAGTCGTCGTCGACGATGAAAAACTCTGGCGAGGAACTAAACCTAGCGCGGCGGTGGGGGTCCGGCGGGGCTCACCTGGGCTCTAGCAAGGGTCGGCGATGGGGGCGATCGACATTTTGTGGACGGCGGTTCCAGCGGTGGTCGCGGCAGGTCTTGGGATGGTCGAAATCGACGGTGCCCTTCTCCTCCAGCAGCGGCGGGCTCCGGCCAAATTCTGGCGAGAGAGAGCTCGCCTTTCTCTGGGAAGAAGTGGGGGAGTCGCTGTGAGGAGTGGGGAGTGCAATGGTGTGGAG
This sequence comes from Avena eriantha, assembly GCA_910589775.1. NCBI lineage: Eukaryota > Viridiplantae > Streptophyta > Magnoliopsida > Poales > Poaceae > Avena > Avena eriantha. The sequence continues at coordinate 349,493,479 of OU342742.1, read as the reverse complement.
AAATGAGGCAGGGGTGACCTCCTTTTATACTACGGCTAGGGGACCGAACGGTGCGGGCGCGAGCTCGACGGTGGCATCGCTATAGGCTACTATCGGCGTGGCTGAGGTAGGTGGACGGTGCAGTATTCCCTAGCGGTTCTGATGGGCGTAATGGCGAGGCGTGGGTCGGTGTGGTTCGGTCGGGAGCGTGCTGTGGTCCGCGCGGACGCATAGGTGTTTGTGGTGGCGTGCGGCAGCTGTGGGTCGCGCGGCGGCGAACGGGGTTGTTTGCGGGGTTGAGGTGATCATGGCGAGCGTGAGCGTGCGAGGCGGGGGTGAGGCACAGTCTGTGCGAGCTGGTCGGGCGTGGCGAGCTGGCACGCTCTGGACATGGCGCAGAGACATGGTGCTCGCTGTAGCTAGGGTGGTCAAGGGCTCGTATGCGGTCGTGGCTTGGACAGGGGGTTGATGGGTTCGTAGCATGGAAAACAAAAATTTTCTACCGCAAGAACGAACAAAACCCAGATCTAATCTAGATAAAAGCCAAGATCTAATCTATTAGACATGTGCAACGAGATAGATCTGTACTAACCCTCGTAGATCCGAAAGCGTTACGAGATTAGATCTCGTGGTTGATGTAGTCGATCACTTGCCGATCTCAAGATCGAGTGGACGATCCTTCCGGCGCCGCGTTCCGGCAGCGCTTCCTCAGTCGGTCACACGTACGGAGTCGAAGCAGACCTTCCTCTCCCTCGTTCCAGCGAGCAGCGGAGGTAGTAGATCTTCTCCACGGAATCCTAGCAGCACGACGGCGTGGTGGTGGTGGTGGAGTAGATAATTCTGCAGGGCTTCGCCTATGCCTATGCAGAAGAAAGGAGGAGGAGAGAGGCGGCGGAGATTGGGTGTTGTAGAGGAGGGACAAGGGGTGGCGCCTCCCCCTTCTATTTAAAGGAGGGAGGGCGCCTTGGGAGGGGGAGTCCTAGTAGGACTCCCCACCTCCTTGGCCGGCGGATTGGGGAGGGGGGAGGAGTCCTAATCCCCCATGACTCCTTGTCTTGACCCACCAGGATTCCTTGATCCCTTCCTGGGTTTTCAAGCAAACTCCAAGAAACCTTCCAGAACCTTCCGGAACATTCCGAAACCTTCTAGAATCCTCATACAAATACTCCGGAACATTTCCTAACTCAGAAAATGATCCCAAATATATGAATCTTATTCTCCGGACAATTCCCGATCTCCTCGTGATGTCCCGGATCCATTCCAAGACTCCGAACAACATTCGGTCTCCAACGCACATTCCATATCTACTTAAAACAACTTTGAACCTTAAGTGTGTCACCCTACGGTTCGTGAATATGTAGACATGACAGAGCCACATCTTCTATCAATAACCATCAGCGGGACCTGGAGATCCATAATGGCTCCCACATACTCAACGATGACTTCGTGATCGATAGAACCATTTATATACAAAACCAATTCCCTTTGTCATGCGATACTGTACTTATCCGAGGTTTGATCGTCGGTATCTCCATACCTAGTTCTACCTCGTTACGGATAAGTACTCTTTACTCGTTCCATGTTATGTCATCCCTTGTGACCCAGTCACATGCTTGCAAGCTAATTAGATGACATTCCACCGAGAGGGCCTAGAGCATATCTATCTGTCATATGGATGGCAAATCCCAATCTTGGTCCATGCGCTTCAACACATACTTTCAGAATACCCAATGACACCTTTATGACCACCCAGTTACGAAGCGGTGTTTGACGTCATCAAAGTACCCATCCGGTGATGGTGATTGACATAACCTCATGGTCGAAGGATTAGGTTACTATGTATTTTAAAGCTTATAGCAAACGAACTTAATGACTTGATCTTATGCTATGCTTACTACGGGTGTGTGTCCATCACATCATTCTCCTAATGATATGATCTTGTTATTAACGACATCCAATGTCCATGATCAGGAAACCATGATCATCCATTAATCAACAAGCTAGTTTAACAAGAGGATTACTAGGGACTCTTTTATGTTTACAGAACACACAAGTATTACTGTTTCCGGTTAATACAATTATAGCATGAGATGTAAACATTTATCATAAACATAAAGATATAATAATAACCACTTTATTATTGCCTCTTGGGCATATCTCCAACAGTCTCCCACTTGCACTAGAGTCAATAATCTAGTTAAAAACTTGTGCATACAACACCTATGGCTTTCTGGTGTTGTATAGACACTATTGCTAGTGGTAAACATAATCTTCGGATCTGACACTTCCAGGTTCGTGTGTATTTGCATGTCCTTGCGTCTCTACGCATTACTCATTCTCCAACGAGATGGCATTGTATAAATTTGTTCCTTTGGTGAGACCTTTAGTTCCTTTAGCTCAAAATATGTTGATATTATTGTCACACAATATATCTTCATAGTTTTAGCCCACTTTGAACCACGCCTAGTTTGATAACAACCTACTTAACACAAATGCCCTCCTTTGCTGCTACTATAGCAGTTATATACTTAGCCTTTTGTTGTAGTATCCATCACAATATCTCAACTTTGGAACTCATCCAAATCCATCATGGAACATCGTTTCCATTATATTGTGCCACCCATAGTCTAAATTGACATAAATTTAATTTGTATCTTGTGACAAAACTAGTATCAATGTAACACTTTACAATGAACTACCTTTAACTATTTGTCACTTATACATGATATATTCTTAGTTCTTCCAAAGCTCATAAGAATATCTTTACTATTGTCCAATGATCATCTTATGAATCATTCTGGTATATGCTCATAACATTTAGAGCATAGGACATATTTGGATGTGTACATCTCAAAGAATGATTGATCAAAATATTCTTGTGATTTCACCAAGTGTCAAAACACTTGAATCTCGTGTCAACACACTTGAATCTTGATTTAGTCCTTTCCGTGCGTCAAGAACCTTTCTTGTTGCTTCCATATTGAACTCATTCAACATCTCATCTATGTACATTTGGCAAAACCATATTAGCGCCTCAATCTATTCATATAGACATTGATGCCTAATTCTTGGGTTATGCCTAAGTGTTTCATCGAAATGAAATTCTTAACCTGTGTCAAAAAAAAGATACATCATTTCTAATCAACAATATGTCTTTCACATAATGTATTATAAATATGTCTTAGCGCTCCCACTTAATTTTTTGCAAAAATGCAAGCATCTTCATCGTCTCTGAAGATTCCAACTCCGCGATGCTCACTTCAACCATTGAAGTTTTGCATACTCTTTTAGCATCCTTTGAATTAACAAAACCCTTTGGATCGTGTCATGTACACGTCCTAGGTAACCATTCTATTAGAAGAACTTGTTTTGTTTGTTCAACTACCATATACCAAAATATATGTAGTGGTTGCTACATTAATCCGTCCAGACTAAATATCGGTATGAAAGATCAAATCTTATCATAGTCAATTCCTTGAACATTGTCATAAACTCTTTCCGACATGTCGACTATTTCATAGATTTGAAACATCCATGTCTATTTCTTTATAGATCCAAACACGACCGATAGGCTTCACGCCTTTCCGGAGGGTCTTCTAAGTTCAGAAACTTGATTTCTCGTGTATGGATACTATCACGGATTCCATGACTTCTAGTCATTTTATGGAGTCAGGGCCCATCATCGCTTCTTTGCATGTAGTCGGTTCATCATTGTCAAAACAATAACGACTTGCTTATCAAATCTTACTATTTGATTCTTACCGACCCACACGGTTCTATAGGAACTCTAATCTCCGAGATCACACCTTTTGTAATCACGAGAGCCATGAGCATTGTGGCCGCCACCGGGACAATTTCCGGTGCTGCGCTACTTAGCACATATAGCTAAGGTTTAACAACCTTATCAAAGTTCTATTGTCCTCCCACTTAACTTTTCACGAAAAATTCCTTCTCAAGAAACTTGATGTTCCAAGCGACAAACTCTTTTGTCCTCGGTGTTATGGAGAAATTCCCAACAAATTCTTTGGAATAACCTACAAAGACGTGCTTATCCGACTTTGGTTGTAAACATTTTACTTATGCATAGCATACCAAAATTTAAGAAAAGACAATTCGGGTTTTATCCCAAACCATCACTTATATGGTGTCATTTCAACGGATCACGATGGAGCTCTTTTCAGTGTAAAAGCGGTAGTCACTAAAGCTTTAATCTTTAAAATATAATGGCAGTTTTATAAATGACACCTTTGATCTTACCATGTCAAACAAGGTTCCATTACATATCTTGAACACTCCATACTCCTATGGTGTTTTGGGAAATGCAAATCCATGGAACGATTCCTCAAATCTTAGGTGTTTTGATAAACTTGTAACTCAAACATCTTTCTTCATGATCCAATCATAAACTCTTTTATTTTCTTGTTACAATGATTTTCCACTTCATCTTGAAAGTCTTTGAACATTTTTAAAATGTTTCATACTTCTTCCTTATTGAGTAAGTATATACATATACTCACTCAAATCTTCGGAGAGAACATATGAAGTTGAAATCCATCGCCCACGACTACACATAATGGACTATATACATCAATATGTACAAATTCCAGTTAGTCGTCCGTTCCTCTTTTGGCCTACGAACGGAGTTTTAATTATCTCCTGGAAAGTATCATAAGCGTCATTTGATCCAAATCAAAGACTCCAAAAATCCATCAACATAGAGTTTCTTCATATATCCTTTCAATATAATTTAAACGGTGATGTCACTTCGCAAGTGATCTTTCAATCATTTGTCTTGCGACATTTTAGCATTAGTTTTATGGTCGTTATTTCTCCAACTAGACTTGTATATCATCCATCTATTATGGAATACGGTAATTATTTGAACAACTTTTTGTCGTCATAATACCTGATCAAAAATAACAATTATTGAAACAAATCTTGAAGGCAAGCTTTGATATTAACGAGCAACACAACAACCCTTTGTTTTATTTCGATGAACATCATCACATATTCTCTTGCTAGTTACTTAGGCCATTGCAGTTCATGAATTGTGTTGTCCTGTATGACACTTCATACCAACCTATACGGTATCCAATACCACAGAACCACATTGTTTAACAACCAAGGAATACAGCCATAACATGTATCTTCTATATACCTAAGTTGGACATCTCCAATCTTTTTTTCTTTTCTGCCAAATATTTTATAGATTCTCTTTCAGCAATTCCTTTTCTTTTAAAAGAATCTATCAACATCAATAGTGGTGTCATCAACATGACACATGGTACAAAGCGTATATAGTCAACCACTAATACCTTTGGACTTGCACTTTGAGGTGGATCACCATCATCAAATGTTTGGTGTTCTTTCAAAAAATCCATTCTTTAGTAATCTTTTAGTGTAGTAAACATTTTACTTACATCTTCTATTCATCCTTATCATGACAACTTTCATGATCAAGCTGCTATAGCTTATAAAGGTGAATTGCGAGTATAATGTTTCTTTTTCAAAACCTTTTGGAGGATTAGGACGACTAGCGTCTCCAACCTTCACAAATTCTCATCAAATATGAGGACGTATACTCTATCATGTTGTAACCAACACATTGTTTTAGATATCGCAATACCTTTCACATATGATGGTTTCTGAAACATTGCTTTCAGCTCTTAGATAAACTTGATATTAAAAACAATCTTTTGAGTATCAAGAATCATGGAGGCAAACATGATACATTAGATACTAACATTGGAATTCTTACCCTTGATTTAATACTACTTATTAAACTTCATGGAGTAAATAGAGTTTGCTGAAAGTTTGCAATATGACTTTTAAACTTTAGATTGACACTCAAAAACAATACGATACCAGTTCGTAAAGCAAATATCCAGAATTTCTATAGTTCCACTATCTCAACTATAACTAAGCGTAAGGTGGTGAACGGATGCCAATGACTACAACAAACTATGAAAATTCACTTTGATTGTGTTTATGATAAATTGAGTTTGACTAATTCAAATTACAAATGAACTTCCACTCAAAACAACATCCCTCGAGTTGTTTTAGTGATTACACGAACCAAATCCACTACACCAAGTCCGATCATCACGTGAGATGATGTAGCTTTAAAGGCGAACAATCAACATGTTCATCATATCATCCATATGACTCATGCTTTACCTTTCGGTATTCCGTGTTCCGAGACCATGTCTGTACATGCTAGGCTCGTCAAGGTTAACCTTAGTTTCCGCATGTGCAAATCTGGCTTGCACCCGTTGTATGCACACGTAGAGTCTATCACACCCGATCATCACGAGATGCTTCGAAACGACGAGTCTTAGCAACAGTGCCAACTAAGGACGAACACTTTATTAATTGATATTTAGTGAGAGGGATCATCTTATAATGCTACCGTCGCGATCTAAGCAATACAAGATGCATAAAGGATTAACATCACAGGCAATTCATAATAAGTGTGATATGATATGGCCCTTTCTTCTTGCGCCTTTGATCTCCATCTCCAAAGCACGAACATGATCTCCATCATCACCAGCATTGTGTCAAGGTCAGTGGCGCCGCTTCATGGTTGTCCATCATCACTAGTAACTATGACAACTACTTGGGATAAAGCTATTACAAGATGAATAGACACGCAGGTCTTAACAGAATTAAAAGACAACCATTAGGCTCCTGCCGGTTGCCATATTACAACAAGGATCATTGCATACATCAAATATAATCATAATCACATGATGGCCATATCACATCACAAAACCCCTGCAAAAACAAGTTAGACGCCTCTAATTTTCTTTGCATGTTTTACGTGGTTTGGGGCTTTCGCATAAGACCGATCTTACCTACGAACAAGGACCACAACGTTGATACAAGTGTTGTCTGATGCTCATTGTAAATTGAATCTTAACTATGGTGGGAGAGACAGACATCCGCAAAGCCACTTGTGCAAAGCAAGTTGCACGTCAAGCATGTAGCAAGTCTCATGTGCGATGACATGTAATGTTAGCCCGAGCCGCTTCATCCCACCATGCCGCAAGATGCAAAGTACACGCTAAGACACCGACAACAAAAGCATCAACGCTCACAAAACATTGTGTTCTACTCATGCAACAGATCTACGCATAGATATGGCTCTGATACCACCGATGGGTTCGTAGCATGGAAAACAAAAAATTTCTACCGCAAGAACGAACAAAACCCAGATCTAATCTAGATAAAAGCCAAGATCTAATCTATTAGACATGTGCAACGAGATAGATCTGTACTAACCCTCGTAGATCCGAAAGCGTTACGAGATTAGATCTCGTGGTTGATGTAGTCGATCACTTGCCGATCTCAAGATCGAGTGGACGATCCTTCCGGTGCCGCGTTCCGGCAGCGCTTCCGCAGTCGGTCACACGTACGGAGTCAAAGCAGACCTTCCTCTCCTCATTCCAGCGAGCAGCGGAGGTAGTAGATCTTCTCCACAGAATCCCAGTAGAACGACGGCATGGTGGTGGTGGTGGAGTAGAGAATTCTGCAGGGCTTCGCCTATGCCTGTGCAGAAGAAAGGAGGAGTAGAGGAGGGACAAGGGGTGGCGCCTCCCCCTTCTATTTAAAGGAGGGAGGGCGCCTTGGGAGGGGGAGTCCTAGTAGGACTCCCCACCTCCTTGGCCGGCGGATTGGGGAGGGGGGAGGAGTCCTCCTCCCCCACGACTCCTTGTCTTGACCCACCAGGATTCCTTGATCCCTTCCTTGGTTTTCAAGCAAACTCCAAGAAACCTTCCGGAACATTCCGAAACCTTCTAGAATCCTCATACAAATACTCCGGAACATTTCCTAACTCAGAAAATGATCCCCAATATATGAATCTTATTCTCCGGACAATTCTGGATCTCCTCGTCATGTCCCGGATCCATTCCGAGACTCCAAACAACATTCGGTCTCCAACGCACATTCCATATCTACTTAAAACAACTTCGAACCTTAAGTGTGTCACCCTACGGTTCGTGAATATGTAGACATGACAGAGACACATATCCTATCAATAACCATCAGCGGGACCTGGAGATCCATAATGGCTCCCACATACTCAACGATGACTTTGTGATCGATGGAACCATTTATATACGAAACCAATTCCCTTTGTCACGCGATACTGTACTTATCCGAGGTTTGATCATCGGTATCTCCATACCTAGTTCTACCTCGTTACGGATAAGTACTCTTTACTCGTTCCATGTTATGTCATCCCTTGTGGCCCAGTAACATGCTTGCAAGCTAATTAGATGACATTCCACCGAGAGGGCCCAGAGCATATCTATCCGTCATATGGATGGACAAATCCCAATCTTGGTCCATGCGCTTCAACACATACTTTCAGAATACCCAATGACACCTTTATGACCACCCAGTTACGAAGCGGTGTTTGACGTCATCAAAGTACCCATCCGGTGATGGTGATTGACATAACCTCATGGTCGAAGGATTAGGTTACTATGTATTTTAAAGCTTACAGCAAACGAACTTAATGACTTGATCTTATGCTATGCTTAATACGAGTGTGTGTCCATCACATCATTCTCCTAATGATATGATCTTGTTATTAACGACATCCAATGTCCATGATCAGGAAACCATGATCATCCATTAATCAACAAGCTAGTTTAACAAGAGGCTTACTAGGGACTCTTTTATGTTTACAAAACACACAAGTATTAATGTTTCCGGTTAATACAATTATAGCATGAGATGTAAACATTTATCATAAACATAAAGATATAATAATAACCACTTTATTATTGCCTCTTGGGCATATCTCCAACAGGGGTGGCGGTGGAGTGCGGTGTGTCTGGTGCTCGTCGTGGGAGAGGGTGGTGTTGCCTCTGGTGCTCTGCCCACCGTGGGCCGGTGACAACCAAAAACTAGCGGCGCTCCACTATGCACACGATGAAGGGGGGCTTGTCTAGTGCTTTTTAGGCTCAGGGGAGACAGGGGGTTTAAGAGGGGACCAAATGATCGAGAATTACTGTCGAAACAGTGAAGTTAGGCTAGCGTTAGTTTAGTGCAAGCCAGGTGTTTGTTGTAATGGCCGGAAGAAATGTACTTTGAAAATTTTGATTCCATTTTGGTGAGTGTTTTGATCTTAAGCTTGAGAGTCTATGTTTGCTTGGAGAAGTTAAATGGAATTGGTTTGATGGGTTTTTGAAAAAGGGTGATCTTAGTACATACACTTGATTCAATTTTCAACTGTCCATTAAATTGATTTGAAAAATGTTTTTGTAAGTTTGTAAAGTGGGCCTTGATACACTTTTACTTGGTATAGCAAGGGGTGGAAACAAGTGGAATTGTTTCTATTTGAAATCTTCTTCTAGGAACACACAAAGTGGCCTAGTGGTTTACTTTTGTCAACATGACCATTTACTTTATTTATTCATATTTGATTTCTTTTTCTTTTGATTTTGTTTGTAATTGGCCTAGGTGATGTAGTATTCACCTTTAAACCATTTCTCTTCATTTGTAGCAATCGAACATGGCATTTTCAATCAATCACACATTAATGCAAAACTAACATGCATTTATATTCATTTTCTTAATAAAAGTTTTTGTTAACCCTAAATTGGGGTGATTAGAACTTTATAATCTTGATTAGAAGTTTTGGGGTGTTACAAACCTTCCCTCCTTAAACAAAATCTTGTCCCTAGATTTAAGAAAAACTAGGAACTAAAGAGATATGGAAACTCGGTCCTAAAGTAATCTTCTCGCTCCCAAGTAGCATCTTCTTCAGTATGGTTGCTCCATTGGATCTTGAGAAACTTGCTACTCTGGGTCCTGGTGGTTCTGAAGGCTTCTTCCAAGATATGAATGGGTACTTCACAATAAGTCAGATCCTTGTTGATATCTATGGCTCGGTGATCGATGTTCTTGAAAACTTTGGTCTTCTCTAGAACTTCTAGGCATTTGCGAAGTAACAAGATATGGAACACATCATGGATGGCTGACATCTCCTCTATCATTTCTAGTTGATAAGATACTTCTCCTCAGCGATTCAAAATCTTTAAGGGTCCAATATATCTGGGGGCTAACTTTCCTTTCAGTTGAAAACGTTGCATTCCCTTCAAGGGTGATACTTTGAGATACACAAAATCTCCGACATTGAAAGTCAGGTCTCGATGTCTTTTATCGGCATAACTCTTATGTCTGGATTAGGTGGTCTTGCGGTGCTCACGGACTTTGTGAACCTTCTCTTTGGCTTCTTGTAGGATGTCGGGTCCGAAGATCTGACTCTGTCCTACTTGCGACCAATTCAAGGGGGTATGACACTTCCTTCCATATAAGAACTCAAATGGGGCCATTTGCAAACTGGCTTGATAACTGTTGTTGTATGAGAATTTTGCGAAAGGCAGACAATCTTCCCATTTTGATCCGTACTCTAGAACACAAGCTCTCAACATATCTTCTAAGATTTGGTTGACTCTTTAAGTTTGTCCCTCAGTCTACGGGTGATAAATTGTGCTGAAATTCAACTTGGTTCATAATCCTTCTTGGACTTTCTGCCAAAATCTTGAGGTAAACTGGGTTCCTCGATCCGATACGATTGTCTTGGGGGTTCCATGCAAACTTACGGTTCTAGCAATGTACAACTCGGCTAGCTTCGAACTCTGGTAGGTTGTCTTGACAGGTATAAAATGGGCTACCTTGGACAGTCTATCAACTATGACCTAAATAGAGTTATTTCCCCTACTATAAGTAGGCAAACCTGTCATAAAGTCCATTCCGATGGAATCCCATTTCCATTCCGGAATTTGCAATGGTTGCAAAAGATCTGCGGGTCTCTGATGTTCCGCCTTGACTCTGTGACAGATATCACACTTGGCTATGTAACTTACGATTTCTCTCTTCATCTTATGCCACCAAAATTGCTCCTTCAAATCCTGATACATCTTTGTTCCTCTAGGGTGGATAGAATAAAGAGTATCATGAGATTCTTGCATGATAACTTGCTTCATCTCGGAATCTGCTGGCACACAGAAACGTCCTTTGTACCATAGAACTCCTTCTTCATCTTCGGTGAATCTGGGTACCTTTCCTATACTGATACGATGCTTGATTCCGTCGATACTTGCATTTCCTTTCTGCGCCTCCTTGATCTGACTGATCAAAGTGGGTTGAAGTTCAATGCTAGCTAAAAATCCTTTGCTAACTAGCTCCATTCTAAACTGCTCCAACTCTTCATGCAAACTTGGTTGGGCTTCTTTGATCATGCTGTTTAATCTACACGGCAATCTGCTAAGAGCATCCGCTACCATATTGGCTTTGGCGGGGTGATAGTGAATGTCAAGGTCATAATCCTTGACTAACTCTATCCATCTTGTTTGCCTCATATTCAGCTCCTTCTAGCTGAAAATATACTTCAGGCCTTGTGATCCGAATAAACCAAACAGCGGTTACCCATAAGGTAATGATGCCATGTCTTCAATGCTAAAACTACAGCTGCTAGTTCAAGATCATGGGTAGGGTAGTTTTGCTCATGTTGCTTCAGTTATCGGGATAGATAGGCTATGCCTTTGCCTTCTTGCATTAACACACATCCGAGACTAATCTTGGATGCATCATAATACACATCAAAAGGCTTCTTGATATCTGGCATGATCAAAATTGGGGCTGAAATCAATCTCTTGTTGAGCTCTTGAAAACTTGCTTCACATCTATCCATCCATTCAAACTTCTTATCTTTCTTCAACAATTGGTTCATTGGTCTTGCGATGCTCGAAAATCCTTCAACAAACTTACGGTAATATCCCGCTAATCCGAGAAATGCGCGGACTTGGGTTTGAGTGGTTGGGGCTTTCCATGCTTCAACATCTTTGATCTTGGCAGGATCGATAGCGACTCCTCCTACTGACACAATATGTCCGAGGAATCCTACTTTCTTCAACCAGAACTCACATTTGCTAAACTTAGCATACAACTGATGTTCTTTAAGGGTTTCAAGGATGGTTCTCAGGTGTAGCTCATGGTCTTCTTCTGACTTGGAATAGATAAGAATATCATCAATAAAAACAATGACAAACTTATCCAGAAAGTTCATAAAAATCTTATTCATGAGATTCATGAAATAAGCGGGGGAATTGGTTAATCCAAAAGACATGACCGTATACTCATACAATCCATATCTGGTGGTAAAGGAGGTCTTTGGAATATCCGTTGCACGAATCTTGAGTTGATGATAACCAGTTCTAAGATTAATCTTAGAAAACACTCTGGCACCAGTCAACTGATTAAACAGATCCTCTATCTTCGGCAGTGGGTACTTGTTCTTGATGGTGACATCATTCAGCTTCCGGTAATCCGTGCACAAACAGTTACCTCCATCCTTCTTATCCACAAACAAAACATGTGATCTCCATGGCGATGCGCTTGGTTGAATCAAACCTTTCGCCAGCATAGCACCAAGTTGCTTCTTCAGCTCCACTAATTCAGAGGGGTTCATGCTATAAGGTCTCTGAGCTATGGGTCCAGTTCCAGGAATTAGTTCAATAATGAACTCGATATCCCGATCTAGGGGCATACCGGGCAATTCATCTGGGAATACGTCGGGGTATTCAGAGACTGCTCTGACTTGGTCAAGGGTTGGTTGGGCTAGACTCTTATTGCATTTGAACTGACGAGGCAAGGTTTTAGATATATTCTCTACTGATACTCCAGAGGTACGGGTCATGGTTATGGCTTTCTTGGCACAGTCGATTAATCCTTTATGTTTCGACATCCAGTCCATTCCTAGTACTACTTCCAAACCTTTGGTTCCAAGTACTATTAGATTGGCGTAAAAATCTATCCCATGGATTCTGATAGGTACAGCCTTGCAAAATTTTCTAGCTTTGGTGCTTGAAAAGGGGATTTGAACTATCATAATATACTTTAATTTGGTTGGTTAAATCTTACTAGTGCATGCAAATTCTTCTGTAACAAACGAGTGTGATGCTCTGGAATTGAACAACACTCTTGCTAAAACTGAGTTAAAAGAAAACATACCCAGCACGACATTTGGCGCTTCCTGGGCTTCTTCAGCATTCATGTGGAACAAACGGCCGTTGCGGTTGAGCGAGTTCCCTGGGGAAAATCTCCTTCCAGGCTGAACACGGCGTTGCTGCTGAGCGGGTGCATTCGCATTGGTGGCTGCAGCAAGCTTCTTGGGGCACTTATTGGAGTAGTGACCCTTTACTCCACATTCAAAGCAAGTAATCTAGGAGTTGTCTTTGGCTGCAATAGGCACAACATTGCTTCGAGTCCTTGGGGCAGTATTGTTAATGTTGTTGTTGTTGGGCTTGGTCGGTGCACGGTTGAAGTTGTTGGAGTTGCCAGGGTTGTTGTTGTGGTTTCCTTCAGACTTCAAGTTTCCTCCGCTACGACTGGGGTAGCTTGGACGAGACATAGAGGGTCTATTTTTTCTTGGGGCGTATACTGCAGACGGGTTGGGGCGATACTTCTGGGTATTGGGGGACCCAGTATGGTGCATCATGCGATGCTTGCGGTTGTCATTGGCTTGGTTGAGCTTTCCTTCCATTTGGATGGCAGAGTCTACAATCTCTTCTAGATCTTCAAATGAATGTTGACCAGAACAGTCTGGATCTCATCATGCAATCCATTCAGGAACCTTTCCTTCTTCTTGGATTAAGTGGTGATCTCATAAGGGGCATATCTAGCTAGGGACAGAAATTTGTCACGGTACTCAACTACCGTCATCCTGCCTTGCTTCAGTTCCCTGAACTCATCTCTCATTCTGGTGACTAAACCTTGTGGCACATGGGTGCGATTGAACTTGATTTTGAAGGCTACCCAAGTCATCATTTGACCGTCATTCATGGTATGGGTGCTATTCCACCAGGCTCTTGCATCTCCTGCCAGATAGTGGGTGGCAAACAGTACCTTCTCGTTGGCTTCAACTCCGACGACTTCTAGGTTGTTCTCCATGGTGTGCAGCCAGTCATCAGCATCTAAGGGATCCTCAGACTTACTAAAGATAGGGGGATTGGTATTCTGAAAGTTCTTGAGTTTGGATCCATGGTGATCCTGGTTTCCATGGTCTTGATTATTGTGGGCCATCTGAGCTATCTGTTGAAGAGTGGCTAGGTTGGCTTGACGTTCTGCTCTACTAGTTTCACAGTGAGAAACTAGCATTTTTAGAATCTGCAACATCGGGTCCTGAGATGAAGTGCTTCCTCCGAGGTTTCCACGAGTCATCTGAAGATTGAGATAGATAATGAGATAAGAGGGAAATTTCTAAGGTTCATGGTTTTGTTTCAAAAGCTTTAAACTTTGAGTTTGACTCCGGTTTGGCAAACTAACTTCTTCTCATTCATTCATTCAAAGCACACCATACAAACACACACCACACACAAATGGAAAACCGATGGTTTTAAGAACCATTCTGTGAAACTATGATATAGTGGGACCGATACAACTCATTCCTATGGTAGTGATCAAGTGCATCTAATCATCATCAATGAAGTCGGAATCATCATCAGTGTGGAAATCCATGGCATCATCCTCCAGGTAGTTTTTGTCATCACTGAGGTAAGAGTAAAGATCCCCCTAGATATCTTCACCTTCCTCCTCCTCCTTTGCTTCAAGCTAGACTTCCTGTTCACGGATGGTCTTCTCGAGAGCTGCCACCTTCTTGCGAAGACGATCAATGGTGTGATACTTCTTGTCGCATTGAGGACGAAGTGATTGGCGATCCCTAACGAGCATGGCGAGAGTCTGATCCTTCTTGATGGAAATGGCAAGGTTGTGATTGGCGTAGGAGCGAGCATTATCCAACTCCTTCTACCTATCATATAGCATGAAGTCAAGGTTGTCCACCTGGTGCTTCAATTCTAGATGTCCTGGCATCTCCAAAGGCATTCCCATAGAATCACGCCTTGTGAAGTGAGCAAAGCGAGTTCCCTGGATTAAGTTGATGTTCTGTCCACAAAGACGAGCGAGAGCTTCATGCATTGCCTTGGCTAATCCATCTAGCCAGTTGTTCACCCTCAATGTGAATTGGATCTTGTCCAAAGTTGGTGCTTCCATCTTGCCTCTGAGATCTGCAACTATCAGCCATTGTAGATCTCCTCCTACATGATCGTTGAGTTGGGTCCCGTAGAACTCTGAATGCGGGCGCTCCACATACTCTGACAGTGCATCTAGATCCCTCTCAAATATGAGTTGGCCTCCGTTGCCCAACTGGTAGAACTTGCAGTACTGAACTTCCATCTATAAGAATTTAGGATGAGTAAGTTAGTGAGGTGGATCAATTGTGTCAAATTTTATGTAGGAAAGTAAGATTTTGAGGAACATGGATTTTTGAAAGAATCTCAAGGATATGAGAGAGAATAGTTTTTCATAAATAATCACTTCTTTTGTTTTGGAAACTAAGATTTTGTTCGGACGTCCATTCTAACTAGGGTCTCCTATGGTCAAGATGGCCCTGATACAAACTTGTTAACACCCGGATTTTTAATCCCAAATGCCTGTTATGCCATACCTCGCAATCCCAGGATTACCATTTTTGCGAGACATAACAGATTGGATATCATGGTACATCATCCATTACAAACCACAATAAGGTTTTACACAAATAAAGGATCTCATGATCCAGTCTTAATACAAATCAAACAGCGGAATAATAAGCGTAGTAGTGGGCTCCATCTTCAGGGTCACAGGCAATGCTGACGATGGGACATGATCCTAGTTGTCGTAGACATCCTGCTGTCCATCATCCTGGTAGTCCTCCTCCTAGTCTGGCCACAGGAATAGCCAGGGATAAATCGATGAGTACTCTTTAAGTACTCGCCAACTATCACTAACAAGTAAGGTAGTTCTAATAGGAATCTTAAGCTCTAGGTTTATTTTCAAAAAGCCAGGTTTATCTAAACTGAGTTTAGAAGTAAAGAAAACTAAGTTAATGTTCTAAATCACTTAAGTGGGAAACTAGTTTTCATATTCACAACCCTATTATGGTCAAGCCAAAATCATAGTTCAAGTCACAAATCATTTTGAAAACATCCGACGACGGAACAGTATGGCCACTCCAACTGTCCATGACCACGGACGCGGCTATTCAAATAGTTTGACACTCTGCAGAGGTGGTACACTTTCACCACAAAATTCGATACATCCATCAGGGATAACCCTGAATCATCATACTTAGTATGCGGATAATCAATCATAACCTTTCAATTACACACCCTAGTATAGGCACCTCCCCTATGAGCTTGGCCTCCTAGCCATGGCCATCTGCCACCTGGGCACTGCATAGGTGGACAATCATCAAGAGGTAGCCTCAGCTCAAACCTCTTCCACAGGGAACCCATACTAAGGCACATAAACTTTCGGCTAAGCCCTACCCAATTTAGGTATTATGGTTGTACGGTAAAATTGGAATGGCATCGCATCCGAACCCAACCATCAGTTTTTGTAAAGGCTAAGGCGCATGCCTCAACATTTTCATCATCAAACCATTGTGTTTCTCAACACATGTCAAAACATATCAATAGAATGAAGCATCATTCCAAGGTTTTCATAATCATTTTCACCAAGTATTCCCATCTAAAGTGATCCACTTTTATGCTTAGCACTAGCCACTAAAGTTAAGAGTGTTCACTAATGAGGGGTGCTAATCTTCAATCTCATGCCATGGAATGACATCTAAGTATAACTATCTAGGAATAGTTTTATACTATTTATGCTATCTACACTACTTTTCCAATACTCACAAGGCACTAACTAAAAGGAAAGACTCGGATAAAGTAAAAGAATAAAGCTTGCAAGTAAAACTTGGGATTGGTATAATTCAAAAAGGTGTAATCAAAGCATGCCTAATGCATCTTGCTTAGGTAATACTTGCAAGTGTTATCTTGCATTTTTGATGATGGCTTGCAAATAATAGCTTGCAAGTGGCAGCTTTCCTTGATTTGCGCAGTGATTGAAGTTGTCTTCGTCTTCTACTTGGTAGTACACCTCCTCCTCGTATCCTTGGTCGGTACTATCGTCTATAAATGAATACGGGGTACACAATCACCAAAAAATACAAAAATAGGTATATTTAGCACACTAAGGCTCACACTTGATGATCTAGCATCATCACAATCATCACATGGAATAAGGACTTAACCTTATTTATTTTATTTTAGAAAAGTAATTTCTACTCATTGAAATTAATTAAGATTTAATATTCTCCAAATAGAATATGGGATCATGTTGACACATGTCATCACCACACATTCTAATACATGGGAATGTGAATTAAAAGGTTGGTCACAATTTATAAAGTTTAAGATTATTATTTAATAGATTTAAAGTGACTAGAAATGCCTATATAACATTTTTTTGGTCCTAGTCCAAAGTCACTCCATGCAAACCTAAATATTTTTACATATTCAGATAGATCTTATCAAATGTGATTTTTGAGAGTTGGAATCAACTCAAAAGCATTTATGGTTGATTTTTGAAAAATGTTTGAAGTTGGAAAAGCCTGTGTCTTGTTATATTTGGTATAGAGGATCTATAATTCCAAATGATTTAAATCCAATGGGCTTGGATAGATAATTTAATTGCCTTTCTAAAAGAATTTGAATCTTGCAATTTGGTTCAGTGAAACTCTCTAAAATGATTTTTGAATCTATGGACAGAAAGGGGTTCTAACTAAAAAGGAAAATCCTAAATTGAATCTGCGGGCCTTAGCGGGAAAGCTAAACGGGCCGTCCCAACCGCACTGCACAGCATAGCGGGCTGCTGATGGCGCGGACCCACTGGTTAGAGAGACTAACTACCCGAAATGGTATCTACGAATCTGAGCCCTACGATCTAATTATAATCTAACGGCTGGGAGTCGTCGTCAACGACGAACAGCTCAGGTGAGGAACTAAACCTAGCGCGGCGGTGGGGGTCTGGCGGGGCTCACCTGGGCTCCAGCTAGGGTCGGCGACGGGGGCGATCGACGTTGTCGTGGACGGCGGTTCCAACGGTGGTCGCGACAGGTCTTGCGGTGGTCGAAATCGATGGCGCCCTTCTCCTCCAGCAGCGGCGGGCTCCGGCCAAATTCCGGCAAGAGAGAGCTCGCCTTGCTCCAGGAAGAAGTGGGGGAGTGGCTGTGAGGAGTGGGGAGTGCAGTGGTGTGGAGAAATTAGGCAGCGGTGGCCTCCTTTTATACTGCGGCGAGGAGACCGAATGGTGCAGGCGCGAGCTCGACGGTGGCGCGCTACAGGCTGCTAACGGCGTGGCTGAGGTAGGTGGACGGTGTTGTGTTCCCTGGAGATTCTCATGGGCGTAATTGCAAGGTATGGCATAACATGCATCTGGGATTAAAAATCCGGCTGTTCACAAACAGTAGCAGCGACAGGCACCTGCGGCGGCGAACGGCGAGCTACGTTCACAGATCAATCTAGGGCAAAAGGAAGACACTGAAATGGTGCTTGAGCACCGCTAACTACTGGGGTTGAAGCGGAGGGGTTGCTGAGACCGGAGGAGCATGGGAGCGGTGGCAATCGATGATGAACGGCGTCGGAGACGAAGTGAGCTTCGGAGCCGATTCTGAGCGAGTTGGATCGATTAACTTGATGGAGATGCTCAACTCGATGAGGTGGAGCTCACCGGACCCTTAGCTGATCCCAGGGAGGTTTGGAGGTGGTGGTTCTCGTCGGTCTCCGACGAGGCTAGGGTTAGGTTTTCTTACGAAGGAGCGAGAGAGCGGGCGAGGACGGAAAATAGGGATGAGGATAGGCAAGGGCATCACGGTGACGGTCTTATCCTCTCGAGGGATGGCCACACGAATCTCAGCACTCGCCGGCAACGAGGAAGCGGCCATCGAGTTGCTTCGGTTGTTGCACGAGGTGGACAACGACGATAGACCGGGAGAAACGATACCTGGGCCTGGGCTGTTGTTGGGCCGTAGCGGAGCGAGCGAGAAATTCCGGACGGCGCACGCGGCAAAAGTTAGGCGAGAGAGCAAGTGGGCTGTGGGCCGAGCTACTATGCTGCTTCTATCTTTTCTCTTTTCGAATTACATTTTCTGTTTTCTCTTCTTTTACAAAACCCTTTTAAATTTGAATTTCTTCAGGGATTTAAATACCAAGAGATTCTGTAAGTTATAAATACTATTGTATAAAGGAATTATAACTATTTCCCCTACATTTCTTATTGTGTATAAGATATTCATAACTTTATGAAGGGTTCTTTTATTTAGTAAAGTAAATATAATTTAGGGTTTTAGGGATTTACTTCCTATAAGAAAATCTTATAGAAATGATCTGTATTACCACTAAAAGAATGTAATAGTAGTGGTTTGAGAGGCTAATGATTTATGTGTATAGAATCTTATTAATACTTTCCCTTATAAATGAATTATATTTACATGATAAGATATTAAACCCTAGGGTTTGTGTCATGGTGATTTGAATTCCATGGTTCTCCCTATTAGGGGATTTCTCTCATTTAAATCCTCCTTGATTTATAGTGTTTAGGATTACCATGACAACCTTGGTGAAGTCAAGAAGCATGAATATCAATCATTAATGTAATTGTTCATTTCTAAATAACTGCCCTGAGTTTTAGGAAGGTTTTAATAGACTCATATTCTATTATGAATATGGATAAGGATCAAGGTTTAGGGATACTACTAAGGTTTTTAATAATGAAGTAGGGATATAGGTATATTTAGCACACTAAGGCTCACACTTGATGTTTTATTTGTCCAAGAGATATTATTCAATGGTTACCTAGGAACAGGAAATGGTTTCACTATCCCTTTGATTCTAAGGTTTTGAATAATGAAGTAGACATGAGTCTTGTCATGGCTTGATGTACTTTTGGTTAAAGCTTCTAAAGGATTCCTATCCTTAATACCTCACCAAGGTTATCTTTATATAAGGAATTCCTTTCCCAAATATACCATATGAATCCCTCTTATTTTATTCACAAAGATCACATCTTCTTGAATAAGTTAATCATCTAACTCCACCATATCAATCAACATATGATGACATGGTCATGCCACTTCAACATTACTCCTTCATTCTTCTCCTAGTATCTGTATAGCTTCCATTGCTAAACTACCCTTGACGAATCCATCAAAGTAGTTAGTACTAACTTCAGTCCATAAACTCCATCATATTTACCTTGCATCTACTTCTAAGGCTTGCAATATTACAATTCTCTCTATACATCACATGTGATAACAATCCTCTGGAATAGGTATGGTACTACTCTGCACAATACGAGTTTGTTCTTGTATTACCTTGGTTAAACTATTATACTTCCATCTACTTCATATACTCATGTTATATACTTCATCATACTCTAGCTTGACTTCTCATGATCAAGCTAGATGATCCAGCTTACTAAGGTTTTGCCTAATTTGGTATACTCAACACTCTTCTTCAATACCTAATCATCTATTCTCAAGTGGTTTGAGAAAGATGGCTTCCATACTTTGATCATAACATTCTTAGGCTTCTAATAGTCTAATCAAGATCTATACTCAACTAAGTAGTAGACATGTACTAGTCTGTCTATAAGCTTTATCTTCTTAAGAAATCTTACTCTAAGTCTATATCCACTTGTCCTAACAATATTATCATTTAATGTACTAATACTACTAGCTTTGTCATAGCTCCTCAAGCACCAGTTACTTATTGGGTTTAAATACTTCTTCTAGTTAACTTATGAGTGAGTTAACTCCTCTAATATCAAATGGTTTGATCTCCACTAAGGATCACATTCCATTGATGATGGCATACTTTACCATAGCTAGTTCCTCTTCCTTACTAATTTACTTAAGGTCTTTGGAAGGTCAATATAATAGGTCAAAGCTAAAAGTCAATAATTGGCAGGTCAAGAATTGATCACACACATTAATGATCAATAGACACCGGGACTTGGTTAAATAGGATTGTCATCTATTAACATGACACTAAGGGTATGTGATGGATGGTCTTAACTTGACTTCCTTTTCTACTCTACTTGTGATAAGAGTTAATGTTTAAGAACTACCATGATACCCATGGTAGGAATAACTATGGCAAACAAGTGTATCAAGATTTAGTTATAGAGTCTCTTTACTTAAGTTATATACTTAGCTTGGTATTTAGGGTTTGTGGTAGATAATACCTTGATATCATCTTTAGAATATTAAATATTCATCCTTGAGTTCTGGTATGGAATACCATGTAATGATCTCTAGAAGATCAAGTACTCCTTATTAAGTAGTGTGTTGTGATTTATTTTTATTGCATTTGATCAACCCTTAGATCAAATTATATTACCCAAAGATAAGGTTTTAGCAAAGGTCATATTGAAACTTATCGCAGTCAACTTGATGATATACTTTAGTTCCACCAAGTTAAGAGAAGCTTCAATCTCTTTGACAAGTTTAATTTAAAAGCGCGAAAATTATTCAGATTTTCTATGCATGAATGCAATGCACACACCTGTGTTCAGCTTATTTCTAAGCTCTAATGCTAGGGTGTTATAGACTCTCCCCCTTAAAATAAACTTTGTCCCCGAAGTTCGTACTCTCTTGCGTTTCAGAATGAGGAGTTGACTTGTATTGATCACACCATTTCTCAAATTCCATTATGATCACAGTTGAGGATAATTGTGGTATCAAATATCTAGATCTTTTCCTTGAATCCTCTTCATACATGACAATATCCACTATCGCTTCTAATTTATCCTATGATTCCTTTTACTATAATCTCTTGGATTATGCCCTTACAGTCCTATTTAGAATTGGTTGTGGACACATTTTGTCCCTTCCAATAAGGTTTTCCTACTATACACTAAACTATTTTAGTAGGATCTACTCCTTCTTAAGGACAACTTACGAGTTGTTCCCCTTTATAACTAGTCCACTAGGGTTAAGCAGTTATATCTCCTTCGATCTTTCATCCGGACATACTCTTGAGATTACTCTTTAGACATATGACTTCTTATAACCTTATGAGAATAAGGCTTAACCTCATCATAACTTTGTACTTCTTCTCCAACCTTTAGTCAGAAAGTTAGACAACAACACTTTAGTGTTTATTGTTTACTCTCCCCCTTGGGGTTTTCTAATGGTCTCTAATCTATATGTAGAATATCCATTAACTCAATAATAAGGATATTGGTCTTCATCTAACATATACCTTACCTCTACAAGGTCTTACGAAAGAATCTACGGTATATCCACACAGTCGTGGATCTTTGAAACGAATCCTCCAACATTATTTGTCTTACTTTTATCCTTTTGGACATTTTCGCTTTGGTAAGCCCGATTTCACGAAGCGTCTCGAAAGTCATTCGCCATAAATTTTATACTCCTTTATGTCCTTCTTAGCTTAGGCCAAGTTTTATACTCTTTAAATTACACAAAGATGACCTACTTCACTACACCGCTAGAATACCAGCTACGGATACCAGCTGCGGATCCTCCTAGGTGTATGGATTACCCTACAGATTTTATACTTCTTATTGGCATTCTCTCTGAATTGTCAGAGCTTGAATACCACCCTTATTCAAAGACTTATTCTTTGCACGGATTCATGATACTTCCATGATAGGTACAACTACTTCATTAGCTTCTGATTAACACCTTCTATTTAGAGTGAACTTAACTTCATTCCTTCATGTTGCTCCACACCTTTTTCTGCATTAATATTCCTTCTTATTGCCAGCTCATAGTGAGTTGGAATTGATCCATCCTTCAAAATAGTGTTGATACACCTTATATTTGGCTTCTTTCTTCTTGTAAGTCTTCATCTTGATCTTCGGAACTCGTCACTCCCTTACACGAATTCCCTTTTCTATCTAGGTCTATAACATCAAGTAATAACTTGGTGATGCAACATGCATTTGCATACTAAGTCAAACTTCATGCACAGATCTAGTCAATCAAGAAGATCCAAGAAAAAACCAAGAAATCCAAATGTGGTACATATAAGACACATCGTTCTAAGCTCGGGATATAGTAGTTGAGTATAATACCTCTAGAATTTAGGCTTAGATGTGTAGTATATGACACCTCCTAGTATAGGTTTACTTTGTGATACTTAGCACTTAGGGTTAAACTAATCTTTGTCTCAATATTTACCCAATTTGCTCAGTTGCAGTAGGATAAACTTGAGAAAAGTGATCTTACTTTGGTTCTGATTAACCTCTTACCTTTCTTTCGGGACTACTAAAGACTACCAACTTTCCATTCTATCATAAACTATCCTCACATGATCTCTCAAAACTACTAACAAAGTTGTAGCACTACCTTAATTCAAAAATTATCGTAATATTATGACACCTATGACTTCTATCATAGACCTACATTCTTCTTTACTTACTATTATTACAAGATTTGTTATTGAGAACTTGTCCGAATTACAGACTTATCATGGTCTCAGAGCTATTCTCACCTCGAACTTGTTACAATTTACCTAGTAATCATGATTGAAGAGCTAATATCATCATTCCGACTCTTCTTCTTAGCTTCTGATAATTGGTTCTAAACCAAATCGTACTTCATCACATAGAATTCGCAAGTGAATGCCACATGATTAACTTCCAGTAGTATCTATACATACTTTAATGGTCTACCTTATGTGGTATAGTGGTATCAACTAGTGGTAAGATTCTGCTGCTTCACAGGGATTCTAAATATAGACTCCATTACTAATACTACTACATATTATATCCTAAACTTAGTCATAATCTTCTTTGATATTTCCACTTACTTAAGATATCTTAGTGGTGTTATACCTATTTAGATCTATACTAAAATTGGCATTTCTCTAGAGAAGACATATAACTAATCCTTAAGAAAGATGATAAGAACATCCAACTTAAGTGTGACAAGGTTTATCCTCAAGTGGATACCCATCACAAATCTTGGTTTAGATAAGATGGCTCCTATAGTCACTATCCAACCTACAGATATCTTAAAAGGGTTTTAATCCTAAGGTGAAAGCATATGCTCTGATACCAGCTGTGGTGACCCAGCATACCACTGCATGATGTAGTACACTATAGTCGTTGACATAACACCAATGAAACACTGTTCACTAGTATTACATCCCTCATAGTGGTACAACAGAAACACAGCAGGTCCAAGACATGACTATAGATTAGAACTCGACTCTTTACAAAAGATCCGGAGAACACTCTAGGTTAAAGAGATAGAAAGAAACTTCTTACAAAGAAGAACCAGAAATAATAACTCAGAACTATCTAGTAACTACGACTAGTACCTAAACTATTTCGCTTGCCATTGCTAATATTGCAATGCTCTACAGAAGTAGGTTTCATGGCTAGATAATATATTCCTATCTACTTAAGAACTTTGTCTTCACCTCGGTGATTGTATATGTTGACTTCATTGACTTTATTGAAGAACTTGAGCTGTCGATGATGGTTTCTTGAGCAGAGATTGATGTTGACGTCGTCTTCAATGGCTTAGAATCTAGCAAGGGTTAAGAAGGTATGGTTGAGTACGAGAGTACTCAGCAAGTTCACTAAAAAGGAGTGTATGATGCACCATCTCTACAGCCACAGACCAAAGGTTGTAGGCAATGCAGGTTTTCGTAAACATTTCTTCAAAGGTTGCTTTTATTCTGAAAACTATGTCCGATAGCCTTCACAGGTTGACCAGAACCATCGCAGGGTTCCTTTCCTGCCGCGTTCGTAGCTCCTTCCCGGAACAATTCTTACACTCTACAGAGGTGCGTCACTTTTCCCATGAGAGACTTTAGCTTTGTTGCACATCCGACTTGCATTCTTGTCCACACTTCCTTGGTGTGGGGCCCAGTCTAAGATCCAAGCCAATCACTGCCGTCTCCACGATCCCATATGTCTGCACGATCCTTCGGGGCTGACTACATCTCCATTAAGCCCCCTTTCGGGCAAGCTACAAACCTGGTGAGTTCCCGAAGACTCTATCAGCCGGTTATGGCCCTGGCAAGCTCCATAAAGGTTCGACTATACCTTTGGCAGTCGCTCATAGATAATCTAGATACCAAAATCGTGGGGCCTAAGGGTGCCCACCCATATGCTGGATACACACAAGGAATCACAGTGTTACGATAAGGTCATATTGCCTACATATGAAAGGAAGAAGATACAGCTGACTTCTCCGTCCCATTCCAAATCTCATGGTTAACGCGTAATATACGGCGGTAGAATCACTAGCGACATTGGTTGTTAAGTCCTAGATATTATGTTCCTTTACCACTGGAACTGTATATTAGATTATTACCATTTGGTAAATAATCCATAATCAAATTATTATGAAAATAGTATTTTTGACCTTTTTGAAATGCAGGTGATGACAACATTTGAGTTACAAGCATTTGATATAAAATAACCAAAGGACATGAGCAAGTTGTGAACTTGCCTTTTGTGATTGCAAGATTATGCACTCACGGTCTTCAACACAATAGAATATCCAAATTCTTCAAATAGCATCATTGGTCCCGTAAGGACTAATGTTTAAAGAAGCAAGATGCAACAATGCATAAGTAATGTTATGCAATTTGTTAAACGTGAATCCCCGGAGTAATCGTATCTGATCTAGGGTTTGGAACTAGTGATGAGTTCTTAGGAATGTGTTGCACTTTTATATCAGCTTCACCCTTGTGCTTCTTATTAAGTCTTGAGAGAGAGTGTGAAACACTATGTAAGTATAACAAGTATTATGCAATACTAAAGCATTCAAATGGAGCATGCTATCTGCAATATTTCCTAAACAAGATTAAGATTTAATTAGAGCTTTTAGAGAAGCGTTCAAGGATTACTTTTAATGTCTCTTAAAAGAATAACTCTTGAAGAAAATCATACTAACTAAACAAAAGTATTTAAACTATAAATTAACACTCTTAGGCTTTCTTGCTAATTATAATTCTTAAACAAGAAATAATTACTTTATTTGAATACAAACTACACTAGTAGTTGCGACTTATCTATCTTGGTCATTATATGGCATTATAACTTGGTTCACTTTATAATGTTACTTGAAGGTTAATTAAGAGCGGTAACACTTCTATTTGAGGCATATTCTCTTAACATTATAGTTGAATAGAATTCTTTATTTACTTACAAATGAAGGGGTATGATTCATAATGTGGAAACTTCATTGCTTAACTACTCATAAATTATCTTGGGATATACTTATTAACTTGTGAGTGAAATAATAGTAAAGGTTTTAATAAGTCAAATATTATTATTCAGGATTTTATAATTGATAAACAATTTTTGGAGACAAAGATTTACTTAATTCTAAATGGTAGTTTTGGTAAGTATAACTTAAAATGGTTAGACTTATGTTAGTTTCAATTAAACATTATTTGAACTTGTTATTACATTTTTAGACTCTAAACAAATAATGGTAAAGACAATACTAAAGGTTTATATATTTTTAATGAATTAAAATAGAAGAAAAGAGTTAAAGTAAGATTTATTAGACCTTTACCTTTTATTTGACTTCAATTGAGAAAAATGATATTTTTAATGTGTAGAATTTATTTCTTTGATCATTTTGGTATATTATATGTATTTTTTTGATTTTTAAATAATAAGATATGATTTTTATAATTTTATTCACTTTATAAATACTTACTAAATAATAAATATTAGTTAAGTGATTCAAAAATTTATAAAACAAGTTTATAAATTTATATTTTGTTTTTCTAAGAATTTTGGTATATTATTTATATTTTCTGAATTATAAAACAAAAGATATTCGATTTCTAAGATTTAATCATTTTATTAAATTCCTGGAAATCATTTATATTTGTATTTATATTCATTTACCTTTTTACTAAATAGGTAATTCCTTTCTGTACCGATACATACCCTAGCCACAGCCACTGACCAGTGGGGTCAGGGCCACGTCGATAGCCACGTGGGCGAGGACCAGTCAAAGGTGACGCGAGGTTGACGTCAGCTCACCGGACCTTCGCCGGAGTATGACGGGGATGCCAAAATACGGCACCAGAGGCCACGCGAAGGAGTGCGTTTGAACGAGAACAACGAGATGAAGCTAACTATGCGTGTGTTGCTAGGTTTTGGTCACCAGAACAGTAGTAGCGACGAGGACCTATGGCGGCGGACGGCGAGCTACGTTGATTGATCGATCTAGGGAAAAAGGTGAAGGAAATATGCCCTGAGAGACAATAATAAAGTTGTTATTATGTATTCCTTGTATATGATAGATGTTTATTTTGCAAGCTATAATTTTATTGATTGGAAACGTCAATACATGTGTGTTTAATAAACAAATAAAAGGTTCCTAGTTATGCCTCTCTTATAGACTAACTCGTTGATTAACAAGATGATCAAAGTTACCTGATCATGGATATTGGATGTTGTTAATAACGAGGTCACAACATTTGTGAAATGATGTGATGAACATTCATCCAAAGTATAGCATTACGATCAAAGTCATTATGTTTATATTGCTATAACATCATACGAAGTAATCTTAGTCCTTAGACCATGAGATCATGTTAATTGCTAACATCGGAAGAGTAACTTAATAACATCAAATGTCACACCGTAAAAGGGTGACTATAAAGGTAGGTTCGAATACTCCGAAGATGTTATGTTGAGGCTCATGGATCAAGAGTGGAATTTTTCAATCCCGATGATGGATAGATATACTCTGCGCCCTCTCAGTGATATCACATTAAGATAGCTTGCAAGCAAGTGATGTGATCACTAGAATGTTATATCACGGGAACAAGAAAAAAGTACGTGTCCGTAACGAGATCAAACTAGGTATTTGGATGCCGATGATCGAATATCGAACATGTAATATATTGTAGGACAAAGGGATTAAGTTACTAGTGTTAAAGGTTCTCACGATCACAGAAGTCATCGTTGAATGTGTAGGAGTCAGAATGGATCTCCAGGTCCCGCTTCTGATTATTGATTTGAGAGGAGTCTCAATCATGTCTGCATTATTCGCGAACCGTAGGGTGACACACTTAAGGGTTGCCAAACACCATTTCGGAGCACATATGTTTCAGACGAAAGAATTGCAAAGCGTTGGAATTATTTCGATGGAAACTGGAATTGTTTCGGGTGAAATTGCAGAAACTGGTTCTGCATGTGATATTGAAATGTTACAAGGGGTTTTATGTGAATGTTTGTTAATTAAAGTAATTAACAAAATTCTGACTAAAATAAATAAAAGAGTTTTATTAAATGAGAGTTGCATTAAATTTGGTGGAAATTTAATGCATGTTTGTGGAACTTTGAGTGGAGGCTAAATTGATGTGAGTGGAGCTTCCACCACATGAATGAGGAAGAGGTGGGGGCACCCCCCATGGCCGCCGGCCATGGGAGGGGAGGAGCCCCCCTCTCCTATAAAAGGCCCCGCTCTACTCCCTCACAAAGCACACCTCCTCGTGAAGGATCTCTTTCCCCCTCTAGATATATTCCCCATTGTCTCGGATTAGCGAGATACATGTTCCCAGTGGCATTTCGCCTGGAAGGAGTTGCTGCCTCCATTGATTCGCTGGAGCGAGGAGGTGGAGGTTGTTTGGTGGCCTTAACGTGTGTGCAAGGACGGATGTGCTGCTGATTTGCGGCGCTAAGACTTCCACATGATCTTGAGATCGGCAAAAGTATGACTACATCATCCACGAGTTCCAACTCGTTAACAAAGCTTTGTTTTCTTTGAGGGTAAGTTCTCCATCGATGTATATCCACCCGTTTCTTGTATCTAGTAGATAGATCTTGGCGTATAGTTCCCATCGTAGGAATTTTTTTGTTTTCTATGCTGCAAACCCAACAGTGGTATCAGAGCCTGATCTATGCGTAGGTGCTTTGCACGGGTAGTACACATATGTTTATATGTGGGCGATGATGATCATGCTATTGCTTCTTTCATGTATTTTGGATATTGGTGGCATAGTGGGATGAAGCGGCCCGGACCAACCTTACCTGTCATCGCACATGAGACTGGTTCCACGACTGACATGTAACTAGTTTTGCATAAGTGACTAGTGGGTGTCTGTCTCTCCTACTATAGGCAATATCTGATTTACAACGAGTTGCTAATAACTTAGTTATCATCGTTGTGGTTCCATGTTCATAGGTAAGACCAGTTCTATCTCCGAAAGCCCTAAGCCACGTAAAACTTGCAATGGATAAATTAGAGGCGTCTAGTTTAGATTGTTGCTAGGCTAGTGTCATGATATGGTAATGTTATAAGTTGAAGTATGGTAGATACCCTTACAACACACTTAACGTGTAAGTTCCATAGACCTTGGCCTTACACACAAAGGAATGATAGAGATCATACTACAATGCATATGATGGTGATCAAATGCATGGACCATATCATCCCGCTTTACACATATGATGTTCGCATCTTATATTGATAGTTTGTCGCTTTTAGTAGCATTGTAAGATGATCCCTCATTTAAATATCAAGATAAAATGTGTTCTTCCTTAAGTATGCACCGTTCTATGGATCGTGTTTCGAGACATCACGTGATGATCGGGTGTACTCGATTCTACGCTTTCATACAACGAGTGTAAGACAGTTTTACACACGCGAGTACTAAGGTTCTTACTTGGCGAGCCTAGCATGTACAGACATGGCCTCAGAACACGGACCAAAAGGTTAAGCATGAGTCATATAGTTGATATAATGCCCATATAGATTCTCACCTTTGAAGCTACACCGACTCACGGGATGATCAGACTTGGTGTAGTGGATTTGGTTCATGTAATCACCAAAAGGACACGAGGGATGTCGTTTTTGAGTGGGAGTTCATTAGTAATTCGGATTAGTTGAACTCAATCTACCATAAACTTAGTATAAATAAACTTTACAAATTCGGTTGTAGATGGCACCACCTGCTTTTAATTTCAATCTGTTCATGGAGAAAGAGAAACTTGCCGCGAATGGTAGCAACTTCACCAACTGGGCTATGAATTTGATGATTCTCCTCACTGCTGCACAAAAGCAATATGTGCTAGAAGTGCCACTAGGCTCCCCACCAGCTCCTGATGCCCCTGACGAGGAAAAGAATATCTATATAACTCGTCAGGAGGACCACAAGTTAATTCATTGCGGCATACTGTATGGGCTAGAGCTAGAACTTCGAAAGTGTTTCGAAAATGGCAATGCTTTTGATACCATGAGAGAATTGAAAATGATTTCGATACCCATGTTGCCGTAGAGAGTTATAATGCTTCTGAAAATTTCTTTAGCTGCATGATGGAGGAGAACATCTCTGTTAGTGAGCACGTACTCAAAATATCTGGGTACGCCGATAAGCTTGTTTCCTTGGGAATAACGATTCCCATTGACCTAGGCATACATCATGTTCTCCAATCTCTTCCACCTAGCTACAAGATCTTCGTGATGAACTATAACATGCAGGGCATGAAGAAGTCTCTTCTCGAGCTTCTGTCAATGCTTAGAACTGTAGAAGTGGAGATCAGGAAAGAACATCAAGTGTTGATGATCAATAAGACCACCGGTTTCAAGAAAGACAAGAAAGGCAAACAAAAGGGAAAGAAGGGTGGCAAATCTATTGCCGCACCTGAAAAGAAATCCCGAGCTGGCTCTAAGTCTGATACCGAGTGCTACTATTGCAAGGGGACTGGCCATTAGAAGCGCAACTGCCCCAAGTATTTGGCGGACAAGACGACCGACAAGGCAAACAAAGGTATATGTGATATACATGTTATTGATGTGTACTTGACTAGTACTCGCAGTAGCACCTGGATATTTGATACGGGATCGGTTGCTAATATATGTAACTCGATTCAGGGGCTGCGGAACAAGCGACATCTAGCAAGGGATGAGGTCACGATGCGGGTCGGCAATGGATCAAGAGTTGATGTGATCTCCGTCGGAAAGCTACCACTCCATATGCCATCGGGATTCGTAATAAATCTAAATAATTGTTATTTGGTGCCTGTACTGATCATGAACATTGTATCCGGATCGTGTTTGATGTGAAGTGGTTATTCCTTTAAATCAGAAAATAATGGTTGTTCGATTTATATGAATGATATCTTTTATGGTCATGCACCTGTGATGAATGGTTTATTTCTGTTGGATCTCAATAGTAGTATTACGCATATTCATAATGTTGATGCTAAAAGGATTACACTTGATAATGATATATCTGCATATATGAGGCACTGCCGTCTAGGTCATATTGGCGTTAAACGCAGGACGAAACTCCATTCTGATGGACTTTTGGAATCACTTGATTTTGAATCATTTGATACATGAGAGCCACGCCTTATGGGCAAGATGACTAGAACGCCATTTTACGGTTCAATGGAAAGGGCGACAGATTTATTGGAAATCATACATACTAATGTATGTGGACCAATGAGTGTGTCGGCGTGAGGTGGATATCGTTATTTTGTTACTTTCACGGATGATTTGAGTAGATACGGGTATATCTATTTAATGAAACATAAGTCTGAAACCTTTGAAAAGTTCAAAGAATTTCAGAATGAACTAGAAAAACATCGTAACAAAAAGATCAAATTTATGTGGTCCGACCGAAGAGGAGAGTATCTTAGTTATGAGTTTAGCACACATATGAAAGACTGTGGAATAGTTTCACAACTCACGCCTGCCGGAACACCACAACGTAATGGTGTGTGAAAACGTCGTAATTGTACCTTTTTGGATATGGTTCGATCTATGATGTCTCTGACTGACTTTCCACTGTCATTTTGGGGTTATGCACTAGAAATCGCTGCATTCACTTTAAATCGGGCACCATCTAAATCCATTGAAACGACACCGTTTGAATTATGGTTTGGAAACAAACCTAAGTTGTCATTTCTTAAAGTTTGGGGATGCGATGTTTATGTGAAGAAACTTCAGCCGGATAAACTCGAACCCAAAGCGGAAAAATGTGTCATCATAGGTACCCTAAATAAACGATTGGGTATACCTTCTATCACAGATCCGAGAGCAAGGTTTTTGTTGCCAAGAATGGATCCTTTCTTGAGAAGGAGTTTCTCGCGAAAGGTGTGAGCAGTAGGAAGGTAGAACTTGAAGAGGTTATTGAACCTTCTCTTCATGAAATGGCGAGTGGCATAGCACCGGAAATTGTTTAGGAGTTGACTTCACCTGATGAAGAGAGAGCTAATGATAATAATCATGATACTCCGAAAGAGGACACTACCGAACCTCGCAGGTCAAGCAGGAAACGTGCAGCTCCTGAACTGTACGGAAATCCTGTTATAAATTTCATGATTGATGAAATAGATGACCCTGCAACGTATGAAGAAGCGATGATGAGCCCGGATTCCAAAAATGGCTAGAAGCCATGAAATACGAGATGGAATCCATGTACGAAAACCAGGTTTGGACCTTGGTGGACTTACCTCGCGATCGAAAGGCCGTTGAGAATAAATGGATTTTCAAAACAAAAACTGATGTTGATGGTAATGTGACCATCTATAAAGCTCGACTTGTCGCAAAAGGGTTTCGAAAAATTCAAGGAGTTGACTACAATGAGACATTCTCTCCCGTAGCGATGCTAAAGTCGGTTAGGATTATGTTAGCAATTGTTGCATATTTCGATTATGCAATATGACAGATGGATGTCAAAACTGCATTCCTCAATGGTAATATTGAAGAAGAGTTGCATATGATACAACCTAAGTGTTTTGTCGATCCTAAGGATGTTGATAAGGCATGCAAGCTTCAGCGATCCATCTATGGACTGGAGCAAGCATCCCGGAGTTGGAATCTCCGCTTTGATGAGGTGATCAAAGAGTTTGGATTTGTCCAAACTTATTGAGAGGCTTGTATTTACAAGAAAGTGAGTGGGAGCAATGTGGAATTTTTTATATTATATGTAGATGACATATTATTGATTGGAAATGATATAGATCTTTTAAACAGTGTTAAGAGTTATCTAAACAGCAAATTTTCGATGAAGGACCTTGGTGAAGCTTCATATATATTAGGCATTAAAATCTATAGAGATAGATCAAGGCCCCTAATTGGGTTATCGCAAAGTACGTACCTTGATAAGATATTAAAGAAGTTTAATATGGACGGAAGTAAGAAGGGGTTCTTACCTATGTTGCAAGGCAAGACATTGAGTAAGACTCAAGGTCTGGCTATGGCGGAAGAAAGAGAGATAATGGATAAGATCCCCTATGCCTCAGCCATAGGCTCTATAATGTATGACATGCTATGTAAAAGACCGGATGTGGCACATGCTATTAGTTTGAATATTAGGTACCAATCTGATCCAAGTTCAGAGCACTGGATGGCGGTCAAGAATATCCTTAAGTACTTAAGAAGAACTAAGGATATGTTTCTTGTATACGGAGGTGAAGAAGAGCTGGTCGCTAAGTGTTATGTCGATGCTAGCTTTGACACCGATCTAGATGACTCCAAGTCTCAATCTGGATATGTATTTATCTTGAACGGAGCAACAGTTAGTTGGAGGAGTTCCAAACAACCTGTGGTGGCTGGATCAACAACGGAGGCGGAATATGTTGCTGCTTTAGAAGCGGCGCAGGAATATGTTGCTGCTATGTAAGAGATCTATACCCAACTAAGTAGTAGACTTGTACTAGTCTGTGTATAAGCTTTATCTTGTTAAGAAAGCTTACTCTAAGTCTATATCCACTTGTCCTAAAAAGATTATCGTTTAATGTACTAATACTACTAGCTTTCTCATAGCTCCTCAAGAACAAGTTACTTATTGGGTTTAAATACTTCTTCTAGTTAGCTTATGAGTGAGTTAACTCCTCTAATATCAAATGGTTTGATCTCCACTAAGGATCACATTCCATTGATGATGGCTTATTTTACCATAGCTAGTTCCTCTTCCTTAATAATTTACTTAAGGTCTTTGGAAGGTCAATATAATAGGTGAAAGCTAAGAGTCAGTAAGTTCTAGGTCAAGAATTGATCACACACATTGATGATCAATAGACACTAGGACTTGGTTAAATAGGATTGTCATCTTATTTAACATGACACTAAGGGTATGTGATGGATGGTCTTAACTTGACTTCCTTTTCTACTCTATTTGTGATAAGTGTTAATGTTTAAGAACTACAATGATACCCATGGTAGGAATAACTATGGTAAACAAGTGTATCAAGATTTAGTTATAGAGTCTCTTTACTTAAGTTATATACTTAGCTTGATATTTAGGGTTAGTGGTAGATAATACCTTGATATCATCTTTAGAATATTAAGTATTCATCCTTGAGTTCTGGTATGGAATACCATGTAATGATCTCTAGAAGATCAAGTACTCCTTATTAAGTAGTGTGTTGTGATTTATTTTTATTGCATTTGATCTACCCTTAGATCAAATTATATTACCCAACGATAAGGTTTTAGCAAAGGTCATAATGAATCTTATCGCAGTCAACTTGATGATCTACTTCAGTTCCACAAAGTTAAGGGAAGCTTCAATCTCTTTGACAAGT
Source organism: Avena eriantha (assembly GCA_910589775.1). NCBI lineage: Eukaryota > Viridiplantae > Streptophyta > Magnoliopsida > Poales > Poaceae > Avena > Avena eriantha. The sequence continues at coordinate 349,459,054 of OU342742.1, read as the reverse complement.
TTTATTTAAAAGCGCGAAAACTATTCGGATTTTCTATGCATGAATGCAATGCACACACCTGTGTTCAGCTTATTTCTAAGCTCTAATGCTGGGGTGTTACAGAATCCGTGCTCTAGAATTTGCTGGTACTGGACGTCCCCGTGTTGTTGTTGATCTGGCCGTTGTTGACCCAATCCCTACCGCTGTTGAGAAAACTAAGGCTTCTAGAGGCTGCCCCACTATTGTTGCCAAGACTGCTGCCTTGTGTCCTCCTCGAACCCGTGCTCAGGTTCATTGAGTTACTGGTCTAGAGCTAGCTCATGGTCTGGACTCTGCTAGCACTCGAAACACTGCTGTTGTGGGAACTGCTCCTGATCGTCGATGTGGCATGGCAGCAGACGATCCTATTGTGGCTACCGTTAGCCAGGGCCCTACCTGTCCACCATGTAATGTAGCTCCCGCTGCTAAGGGCCCTCGCCTTGCTCCTGGTCCTGGTACTTCCACCGAGGTTGATCCAGCTAACGATGACACTAGATATGGCAACGGTGGCATTGTGGCTAGGTCTGATGGTGCCACTCCACCTCTCAAACCTCTCGGAGGTTTCTATCCTGCAGAACCTGATGATGGCAAAGTAATTGTTCGTATCGGTGTCGCGGATTATACTACAAAATTAGATGATGGCACAGAAAATTCTATGACGAGTTTGATGTAATCCTTGGTAGATACGATCCTGAAGTGGTAGAGTTATTTGATCAGATGGCATCGTTACGTGTGAAGGTGTTGTGGGGATCCTCCCAAGAAGCACGTTTGGTATATTTTGGTAACAGGAGCAAAAAGGCTATCGAAGTGAAAGATAGCAGGGATTTAGTCATACCGTTTACAAGGAAACATTATAGAGGTGAAGTGTACTTCCACTTGATAGTGTAAATGGTTGGAGAGCAATTGGATCTCAACAATAGAGAAGATGGACTTCATGCGTGACCTGATCCATGGCATCACTAGGGATGGTGCGACTGAGGGTAGCTTCGAATAGAGGAGAATCATAAAGAGGAGTAGGAAGAGCATCCCTAGAAAGGGCACCCCGAAGAAGAACATCACCAAGGAGACCATGCCAGAGAAGGGGATGCCCAAGAGTCGCACGAAAAAAGGCAACACGCCGCAGAGTACACCAATGAGATCCAGTCAAAATGCCACACCGAACGGTAGCAGCAAAAATGCTAAGAGGGATAGCATGGTGGTGAACACTCCCAGGAGTGGTATCAAAAAGGCGAAGATGGCCAGCACGGAGGTTACCACACCCAGTGGGAGCAGAAAAAAAATACTAATTTGGAGCGGAACACGCCGCTGAGGTCAGTCAATAATGCTAGCACGAAGGAGAACACGCCCAATAGTAGCAGCAAAAGGGCTAATTTGGAGCGAAACACACCGCTGAGGTCAGGCAATAATGCAAGCACGAAGGAGAACACGCCCAATAGTAGCAGAAAAAGGGATAATTCGAAGAAGAACACGCCGCAGAGGTCAGGCAATAATTCCAGCACCCTGGAGCCAACACCCGTGAGGGGAGGCAGGAAGGAGATCACCCGTGTGGTTTGTGGAAAGAACACACATGCAATGGCATTGGTGGATCCATGTGTGGTTCATGACAGGAACATACATACAATGACATTGGATGATCCATATGTGGTTTGTGACAATAACACACATTCAATGACATTGGTTGATCCATATGTGGTTTGTGAAAGGAACGCACATGCAATGGTTCTAGTGGATCCATATGTGTTTTGTGAAAATAACACACATGCAATGACATTGGTGGATCCATATGTGGTTTGTGGAAAGAACACACATGCAATGACATTTGTTGATCCATATGTGGTTTGTGAAAAGAACACGCATGCAAATACTCTAGTGGATGCATATGTGGTTTGTGGAAAGAACACACATGCAATGGCATTGGTGGATCCATGTCTGGTTCATGACAGGAACACACATGCAATGACATTGGTTGATACATATATGGTTTGTGACAATAACCCACATGCAATGCCATTGGTTGATCCATGTGGTTTGTGGAAAAGAACACACATGCAATGACATTGGTGGATCCATGTGTGGTTGGTGGAAAGAACACACATGCAATGACATTGGCTGATCCATATGTGGGATGTTAAAAGAACACACATGCAATTACTCTAGTGTATACATATGTGGTTTGTCAAAAGAACACACATGCAATGGCATTGGTGGATCAATGTGTGGTTCATGATAGGAACACACATGCAATGACATTGGTTGATACATATGTGGTTTGTGAAAAGAACACACATGCAGTGCTATTGCTGGATCCATGTGTGGTTTATGGAAAAGAACACACAGGCAATGACATTGGTCGATCCATATGTGGTTTGTGGAAAGAACACACATGCAATGGCATTGGTTGATCCATATGTGGGTTGTGCAAAGAACACACATGCAATGACACTAGTGCTGGTTTTAGTATAAAAACACACATGGAATGACTCTAGTGGGTCCATATGTGGTTTGTGGAAACGAACACACATGCAATGACTCTAGTGGATCCATATGTGGTTTGTGAAAAGAACACACATGAAATGGCATTAGTGGATCCATGTGTGGTTCATCGCAGGAATACACATGCAATGAAATTGGTTGATACAAATGTGGTTTGTGACAATAACCCACATGCAATGCCATTGGTTGATCCATGTGGTTTGTGGAAAAGAACACACATGCAATGACATTGGTGGATCCATATGTGGTTTGTGGAAAGAACACACATGCAATGACATTGGTTGATCAATATGTGTTTTGTGAAAGGAACACAGATGCAATGACTCGAGTGGATCCATATGTTGTTTGTGGAATGAACACACATGCAATGACTCTGGTGGATCCATATGTGGTTTGTGGAAAGAACAAACATGCAATTACTCTAGTGGGTACATATGTGGTTTGTGGAAAGAACACACATGCAATGGCATTGGTGGATCCATATGTGGTTCATGATAGGAACACACATGCAATAACATTGGTTGATCCATATGTGGTTTGTGACAATAACACACATGCAATGCCATTGGTTTATCCATGTGGTTTGTGGAAAAGAACACACATGCAATGACATTTTTTGATCCATATGTGGATTGTCAAAAGAACACACATGCAATTACTCTAGTGGATACATATGTGGTTTGTGGAAAGAACACACATGCAATAGCATTGGTGGATCCATGTGTGGTTCATGACAGGAACACACATGCAATGCCATTGGTTGATCCATATGTGGTTTGTGACAATAACACACATGCAATGCCATTGGTTGATCCAGGTGGTTTGTGGAAAAGAACACACATGCAATGACATTGGTGGATCCATATGTGGTTTGTGGAAAGAACACACATGCAATGACATTGGTTGATCCATATGTGGTTTGTGAAAGGAACACACATGCAATGACTCTAGTGGATCCATATGTGGTTTGTGGAAAGAACACACATGCAATGGTTCTAGTGGATCCATATGTGGTTTGTGAAAAGAACACACATGCAATGACATTGGTGGATCCATATGTGGTTTGTGGAAAGAACACACATGCAATGACATTTGTTGATCCATATGTGGTTTGTGAAAAGAACACGCATGCAGATACTCTAGTGGATGCATATGTGGTTTGTGGAAAGAACACACATACAATGGCATTGGTGGATCCATGTCTGGTTCATGACAGGAACACACATGCAATGACATTGGTTGATACATATATGGTTTGTGACAATAACCCACATGCAATGCCATTGGTTGATCCATGTGGTTTGTGGAAAACAACACACATGCAATGACATTGGTGGATCCATGTGGGGTTTGTGGAAAGAACACACATGCAATGACATTGGCTGATCCATATGTGGGTTGTGAAAAGAACACACATGCAATTACTCTAGTGTATACATATGTGGTTTGTCGAAAGAACACACATGCAATGGCATTGGTGGATCAATGTGTGGTTCATGATAGGAATACACATGCAATGACATTGGTTGATCCATATGTGGTTTGTGAAAAGAACACACATGCAGTGCTATTGCTGGATCCATGTGTGGTTTATGGAAAAGAACACACAGGCAATGACATTGGTCGATCCATATGTGGTTTGTGGAAAGAACACACATGCAATGGCATTGGTTGATCCATATGTTGGTTGTGCAAAGAACACACATGCAATGACTCTGGTGGATCCATATGTGGTTTGTGGAAAGAACAAACATGCAATTACTCTAGTGGGTACATATGTGGTTTGTGGAAAGAACACACATGCAATGGCATTGGTGGATCCATATGTGGTTCTTGATAGGAACACACATGCAATAACATTGGTTGATCCATATGTGGTTTGTGACTATAACACACATGCAATGCCATTGGTTGATCCATGTGGTTTGTGGAAAAGAACACACATGCAATGACATTTTTTGATCCATATGTGGATTGTCAAAAGAACACACATGCAATTACTCTAGTGGATACATATGTGGTTTGTGGAAAGAACACACATGCAATAGCATTGGTGGATCCATGTGTGGTTCATGACAGGAACACACATGCAATGCCATTGGTTGATCCATATGTGGTTTGTGACAATAACACACATGCAATGCCATTGGTTGATCCATGTGGTTTGTGGAAAAGAACACACATGCAATGACATTGGTGGATCCATATGTGGTTTGTGGAAAGAACACACATGCAATGACATTGGTTGATCCATATGTGGTTTGTGAAAGGAACACACATGCAATGACTCTAGTGGATCCATATGTGGTTTGTGGAAAGAAAACACATGCAATGGTTCTAGTGGATCCATATGTGGTTTGTGAAAATAACACACATGCAATGACATTGGTGGATCCATATGTGGTTTGTGGAAAGAACACACATGCAATGACATTTGTTGATCCATATGTGGTTTGTGAAAAGAACACGCATGCAAATACTCTAGTGGATGCATATGTGGTTTGTGGAAACAACACACATACAATGGCATTGGTGGATCCATGTCTGGTTCATGACAGGAACACACATGCAATGACATTGGTTGATACATATATGGTTTGTGACAATAACCCACATGCAATGCCATTGGTTGATCCATGTGGTTTGTGGAAAACAACACACATGCAATGACATTGGTGGATCGATGTGGGGTTTGTGGAAAGAACACACATGCAATGACATTGGCTGATCCATATGTGGGTTGTGAAAAGAACACACATGCAATTACTCTAGTGTATACATATGTGGTTTGTCGAAAGAACACACATGCAATGGCATTGGTGGATCAATGTGTGGTTCATGATAGGAATACACATGCAATGACATTGGTTGATCCATATGTGGTTTGTGAAAAGAACACACATGCAGTGCTATTGCTGGATCCATGTGTGGTTTATGGAAAAGAACACACAGGCAATGACATTGGTCGATCCATATGTGGTTTGTGGAAAGAACACACATGTAATGGCATTGGTTGATCCATATGTGGGTTGTGCAAAGAACACACATGCAAAGACTCTAGTGCTGGTTTTAGTATAAAAACACACATGGAATGACTCTAGTGGGTCCATATGTGGTTTGTGGAAACGAACACACATGCAGTGACTCTAGTGGATCCATATGTGGTTTGTGAAAAGAACACACATGAAATGGCATTAGTGGATCCATGTGTGGTTCATCGCAGGAATACACATGCAATAAAATTGGTTGATACAAATGTGGTTTGTGACAATAACCCACATGCAATGCCATTGGTTGATCCATGTGGTTTGTGGAAAAGAACACACATGCAATGACATTGGTGGATCCATATGTGGTTTGTGGAAAGAACACACATGCAATGACATTGGTTGATCAATATGTGTTTTGTGAAAGGAACACAGATGCAATGACTCGAGTGGATCCATATGTTGTTTCTGGAATGAACACACATGCAATGACTCTGGTGGATCCATATGTGGTTTGTGGAAAGAACAAACATGCAATTACTCTAGTGGGTACATATGTGGTTTGTGGAAAGAACACACATGCAATGGCATTGGTGGATCCATATGTGGTTCATGATAGGAACACACATGCAATAACATTGGTTGATCCATATGTGGTTTGTGACAATAACACACATGCAATGCCATTGGTTTATCCATGTGGTTTGTGGAAAAGAACACACATGCAATGACATTTTTTGATCCATATGTGGATTGTCAAAAGAACACACATGCAATTACTCTAGTGGATACATATGTGCTTTGTGGAAAGAACACACATGTAATTGCATTGGTGGATCCATGTGTGGTTCATGACAGGAACACACATGCAATGCCATTGGTTGATCCATATGTGGTTTGTGACAATAACACACATGCAATGCCATTGGTTGATCCATGTGGTTTGTGGAAAAGAACACACATGCAATGACATTGGTGGATCCATATGTGGTTTGTGGAAAGAACACACATGCAATGACATTGGTTGATCCATATGTGGTTTGTGAAAGGAACACACATGCAATGACTCTAGTGGATCCATATGTGGTTTGTGGAAAGAACACACATGCAACGACTCTAGTGGATCCATATGTGGTTTGTGGAAAAGAACACACATGCAATTACTCTAGTGGGTACATATGCGGTTTGTGGAAAGAACACACATGCAATGGCATTGGTGGATCCATATGTGGTTCATGACAGGAACACACAAGCAATGACATTGGTAGATCCACATGTGGTTTGTGACAATAACACAAATGCAATGCCATTGGTTGATCCATGTGGTTTGTGGAAAAGAACACACATGCAATGGCATTGGTGGATCCATATGTGGTTGTTAGAAAGAACACACATGTAATGTCATTGGTTGATACATATGTGGTTTGTGGAAAGAACAGACATGCAATGTTGCATTGGTGGATACATATGTGGTTCATTACAGGAACACACATGCAATGCCATTGGTTGATCCATATCTGGTTTGTGAAAAGAACACACATGCAATGCCATTGGTGGATCCATGTGTGGTTTTTGGAAAAGAACACACATGCAATGACATTGGTGGATCCATATGTGGTTTGTGGAAAGAACACACATGCAATGACGTTGGTTAATCCATATGTGGGTTGTGAAAAGAACACACATGCAATGACTCTAGTGCTGGTTTTAGTAAAAGAACACACATGCAATGACTCTAGTAGATCCATATGTGATTCTTGAAAAGAACACACATGCAATGACATTGGTTAATCCATATGTGGTTTGTGAAAGGAACAGACATGCAATGACTCTAGTGGATCCATATGTGTTTTGTGAAAAGAACACAGATACAATGACATTGGTTGATCCATATGTGGTTTGTGAAAGGAACACACATGCAATGAGTCTAGTGTATCCATATGTGGTTTGTGGAAAGAACACCCATGCAATGACTCTAGTGGATCCATATTTGGTTTGTGAAAAGAACACACATGCAATTACTCTAGTGGATACATGTGTGGTCTGTGGAAAGAACACACATGCAATGGCATTGGTGAATCCATATGTGGTTTGTGACAATAACAGACATGCAATGCCATTGGTTGATCCATCTAGTTTGTCAATGGAACACACATGCAATGACATTGGTGGATCCTCATGTGGTTTGTGGAAAGAACACACATGCAATTACATTGGTTGATCCATATATGGGTTGTGAAAAGAACACACATGCAATGACTCTAGTGCTGGTTTTAGTATAAGAACACACATGCAATGACTCTAGTGGGTCCATATGTGGTTTGTCGAAAAGAACTCACATGCAATGACTCTAGTGGATCCATATGTGGTTTTTGAAAATAACACATGAGCAATGTCATTGGTGGATCCATATGTGGTTTGTGGAAAGAACACATATGCAATGACATTTGTTGATCCATATGTGGATTGTGGAAAGAACACACATCCAATTACTCTAGTGGATACATATGTGGTTTGTGGAAACAACACACATGCAATGACATTGGTGGATCCATGTGTGGTTCATGAGAGGAACACACATGCAATGACATTGGATGATCCATATGTGTTTTGTGACAACAACACACATTCAATGACATTGGTTGATCCATATGTGGTTTGCGAAAGGAACACACATGCAATGACTCTAGTGGATCCATATGTGGTTTGTGGAAATAACACACATGCAATGATTCTAGTGGATCCATATGTGGTTTGTGAAAAGAACACACATGCAATGACATTGGTGGATCCATATGTGGTTTGTGGAAAGAACACACATGCAATGACATTTGTTGATCCATATGTGGTTTGTGAAAAGAACACACATGCAATTACTCTAGTGGATGCATATGTGGTTTGTGGAAAGAACAGACATGCAATGTTGCATTGGTGGATACATATGTGGTTCATTACAGAAACACACATGCAATGCCATTGGTTGATCCATATCTGGTTTGTGAAAAGAACACGCATGCAATGCCATTGGTGGATCCATGTGTGGTTTTGGAAAAGAACACACATGCAATGACATTGGTGGATCCATATGTGGTTTGTGGAAAGAACACACATGCAATGACGTTGGTTAATCCATATGTGGGTTGTGAAAAGAACACACATGCAATGACTCTAGTGCTGGTTTTAGTAAAAGAACACACATGCAATGACTCTAGTAGATCCATATGTGATTCATGAAAAGAACACACATGCAATGACATTGGTTAATCCATATGTGGTTTGTGAAAGGAACAGACATGCAATGACTCTAGTGGATCCATATGTGTTTTGTGAAAAGAACATAGATACAATGACATTGGTTGATCCATATGTGGTTTGTGAAAGGAACACACATGCAATGAGTCTAGTGTATCCATATGTGGTTTGTGGAAAGAACACACATGCAATGACTCTAGTGGATCCATATTTGGTTTGTGAAAAGAACACACATGCAATTACTCTAGTGGATACATGTGTGGTCTGTGGAAAGAACACACATGCAATGGCATTGGTGAATCCATATGTGGTTTGTGACAATAACAGACATGCAATGCCATTGGTTGATCCATCTAGTTTGTCAATGGAACACACATGCAATGACATTGGTGGATCCATATGTGGTTTGTGGAAAGAACACACATGCAATTACATTGGTTGATCCATATATGGGTTGTGAAAAGAACACACATGCAATGACTCTAGTGCTGGTTTTAGTATAAGAACACACATGCAATGACTCTAGTGGGTCCATATGTGGTTTGTCGAAAAGAACTCACATGCAATGACTCTAGTGGATCCATATGTGGTTTTTGAAAATAACACACGAGCAATGTCATTGGTGGATCCATATGTGGTTTGTGGAAAGAACACATATGCAATGACATTTGTTGATCCATATGTGGATTGTGGAAAGAACACACATCCAATTACTCTAGTGGATACATATGTGGTTTGTGGAAACAACACACATGCAATGACATTGGTGGATCCATGTGTGGTTCATGAGAGGAACACACATGCAATGACATTGGATGATCCATATGTGTTTTGTGACAACAACACACATTCAATGACATTGGTTGATCCATATGTGGTTTGCGAAAGGAACACACATGCAATGACTCTAGTGGATCCATATGTGGTTTGTGGAAATAACACACATGCAATGATTCTAGTGGATCCATATGTGGTTTGTGAAAAGAACACACATGCAATGACATTGGTGGATCCATATGTGGTTTGTGGAAAGAACACACATGCAATGACATTTGTTGATCCATATGTGGTTTGTGAAAAGAACACACATGCAATTACTCTAGTGGATGCATATGTGGTTTGTGGAAAGAACACACATGCAATGGCATTGGTGGATGCATGTGTGGTTCATGATAGGAACACACATGCAATGACATTGGTTGATACATATGCTGTTTGTGACAATAACCCACATGCAATGCCATTGGTTGATCCATATGGTTTGTGGAAAAGAACACACATGCAATGACATTGGTAGATCCATACGTGGTTTGTGGAAAGAACACACATGCAATGACATCGATTGATCCATATGTGGTTTGGGAAAGGAACACAGATGCAATGACTTGAGAGGATCCATATTGGTTTGTGGAAAGAACACACCTGCAATGACTCTAGTGGATCCATATGTGGTTTGTGGAAAACAAAAAACATGCAACTACTCTATTGGGTACATATGTGGTTTGTGGAAAGAAAACACATGAAGTGGCATTGGTGGATCCATGTGTGGTTCATGATAGGAACACACATGTAATAACATTGGTTGATCCATATGTGGTTTGTGACAATAACACACATGCAATGCCAATGGTTGATCCATGTGGTTTGTGGAAAAGAACACACATGCAATGACATTGGTGGATCCATATGTGGGTTGTGCAAAGAACACACATGCAATGACTCTAGTGCTGGTTTTAGTACAAAAACTCACATGGAATGACTCTTTTTTGATCCATATGTGGTTTGTGGAAAGAACACACATGCAATGACTCTAGTGGATCCATATGTGGTTTGTGAAAAGAACACACATGAAATGGCATTAGTGGATGCATGTGTGGTTCATCGCAGGAATACACATGCA
>OU342742.1:349398411-349447404 GCA_910589775.1 Avena eriantha | reverse complement strand
ACACATGCAATGGCATTGGTGGATCCATATGTGGTTGCTAGAAAGAACACACATGTAATGTCATTGGTTGATACATATGTGGTTTGTGGAAAGAACAGACATGCAATGTTGCATTGGTGGATACATATGTGGTTCATTACAGGAACACACATGCAATGCCATTGGTTGATCCATATCTGGTTTGTGAAAAGAACACGCATGCAATGCCATTGGTGGATCCATGTGTGGTTTTGGAAAAGAACACACATGCAATGACATTGGTGGATCCATATGTGGTTTGTGGAAAGAACACACATGCAATGACGTTGGTTAATCCATATGTGGGTTGTGAAAAGAACACACATGCAATGACTCTAGTGCTGGTTTTAGTAAAAGAACACACATGCAATGACTCTAGTAGATCCATATGTGATTCATGAAAAGAACACACATGCAATGACATTGGTTAATCCATATGTGGTTTGTGAAAGGAACAGACATGCAATGACTCTAGTGGATCCATATGTGTTTTGTGAAAAGAACATAGATACAATGACATTGGTTGATCCATATGTGGTTTGTGAAAGGAACACACATGCAATGAGTCTAGTGTATCCATATGTGGTTTGTGGAAAGAACACACATGCAATGACTCTAGTGGATCCATATTTGGTTTGTGAAAAGAACACACATGCAATTACTCTAGTGGATACATGTGTGGTCTGTGGAAAGAACACACATGCAATGGCATTGGTGAATCCATATGTGGTTTGTGACAATAACAGACATGCAATGCCATTGGTTGATCCATCTAGTTTGTCAATGGAACACACATGCAATGACATTGGTGGATCCATATGTGGTTTGTGGAAAGAACACACATGCAATTACATTGGTTGATCCATATATGGGTTGTGAAAAGAACACACATGCAATGACTCTAGTGTTGGTTTTAGTATAAGAACACACATGCAATGACTCTAGTGGGTCCATATGTGGTTTGTCGAAAAGAACTCACATGCAATGACTCTAGTGGATCCATATGTGGTTTTTGAAAATAACACACGAGCAATGTCATTGGTGGATCCATATGTGGTTTGTGGAAAGAACACATATGCAATGACATTTGTTGATCCATATGTGGATTGTGGAAAGAACACACATCCAATTACTCTAGTGGATACATATGTGGTTTGTGGAAACAACACACATGCAATGACATTGGTGGATCCATGTGTGGTTCATGAGAGGAACACACATGCAATGACATTGGATGATCCATATGTGTTTTGTGACAACAACACACATTCAATGACATTGGTTGATCCATATGTGGTTTGCGAAAGGAACACACATGCAATGACTCTAGTGGATCCATATGTGGTTTGTGGAAATAACACACATGCAATGATTCTAGTGGATCCATATGTGGTTTGTGAAAAGAACACACATGCAATTACATTGGTGGATCCATATGTGGTTTGTGGAAAGAACACACATGCAATGACATTTGTTGATCCATATGTGGTTTGTGAAAAGAACACACATGCAATTACTCTAGTGGATGCATATGTGGTTTGTGGAAAGAACACACATGCAATGGCATTGGTGGATCCATGTGTGGTTCATGATAGGAACACACATGCAATGACATTGGTTGATACATATGTTGTTTGTGACAATAACCCACATGCAATGCCATTGGTTGATCCATATGGTTTGTGGAAAAGAACACACATGCAATGACATTGGTAGATCCATACGTGGTTTGTGGAAAGAACACACATGCAATGACATCGGTTGATCCATATGTGGTTTGGGAAAGGAACACAGATGCAATGACTTGAGAGGATCCATATTGGTTTGTGGAAAGAACACACATGCAATGACTCTAGTGGATCCATATGTGGTTTGTGGAAAAGAACAAACATGCAACTACTCTATTGGGTACATATGTGGTTTGTGGAAAGAAAACACATGAAGTGGCATTGGTGGATCCATATGTGGTTCATGATAGGAACACACATGTAATAACATTGGTTGATCCATATGTGGTTTGTGACAATAACACACATGCAATGCCAATGGTTGATCCATGTGGTTTGTGGAAAAGAACACACATGCAATGACATTGGTGGATCCATATGTGGTTTGTGGAAAGAACACACATGCCATGAAATTGGTTGATCCATATGTGGGTTGTGAAAACAACACACATGCAATTACTCTAGTGGATACATATGTGGTTTGTCGAGAGAACACACATTCAATGGCATTGGTGGATCCATATGTGGTTTGTGAAAAGAACACACATGCAATGCCATTGGTGGATCCATGTGTGGTTTGTGGAAAAGAACACACATGCAATGACATTGGTGGATCCATATGTTTTGTGGAAATAACACACATGCAATGGCATTGGTTGATCCATATGTGGGTTGTGCAAAGAACACACATGCAATGACTCTAGTGCTGGTTTTAGTATAAGAACACACATGCAATGACTCTAGTGGGTCCATATGTGGTTTGTGGAAACGAACACACATGCAATGAATCTAGTGGATCCATATGTGGTTTGTGAAAAGAACACACATGCAATAACATTGGTTGATCCATATGTGGTTTGTGAAAGGAACACACATGCAATGACTCTTGTGGATCCATATGTGGTATGTGGAAAGAACACACATGCAATGACTCTAGTGGATCCATATGTGGTTTGTGAAAAGAACACACATGCAATGACATTGGTGGATCCATATGTGGTTTGTGGAAAGAACACACATGCAATGACTCTAGTGATGGTTTTAGTATAAGAACACACATGCAATTACTCTAGCGGGTCCATATGTGGTTTGTGGAAAAGAACACACATGCAATGACTCTAGTGGATCCATATGTGGTTCATGAAAATAACACACATGCAATGACATTGGTTGATCCATAGGTGGTATGTGAAAGGAACACACATGTAACGACTCTAGTGGATCCATATGTGGTTTGTGGAAAGAACACACATGCAATGACTCTAGTGGATCCATATATGGTTTGTGAAAAGAACACACATGCAATGACATTGGTAGATCCATATGTGGTTTGTGGAAAGAAAAAACATGCAATGACCTTTGTCGATCCATATGTGGTTTGATAAAAGAACACACATGTAATTACTCTTGTGGGTACATATGTGGTTAGTGGAAATAATACACATGCAATGAACACTGGTGGATGCATGTGTGGTTCATGACAGGAACGGACATGCAATGACATTGGTTGATACATATGTGGTTTGTGACAACAACACAAATGCAATGCCATTGGTTGATCCATGTGGTCTTTTAAAGGAACACACATGCAATGATACTGGTGGATCCATATGTGGTTTGTGGAAAGAACACACATGCAATGCCATTGGTTGATCCATAGGTGGGTTGTGAAAAGAACACATATGCAATTACTCTAGTGTTGGTTTTAGTATAAGAACACACATGCAATGACTTTAGTGGGTCCATATGTGGTTTGTGGAAAAGAACATAGATGCAATGACTCTAGTGGATCCATATGTGGTTTTTGAAGAGAACACACATGCAATGACATTGGTTGATCCATATGTGGTTTGTGAAAGGAACACAGATGCAATGACTCTAGTGGATCCATATGTGGTTTGTGGAAAGAAGACACATGCAATGACTGTAGTGGATCCATATGTGGTTTGTGAAAAGAACACACATGCAATGACATTGGTGGATCCATATGTGGTTTGTGGAAATAACACACATGCAATGACATTTGTTTATCCATATGTGGTTTGTGAAAATAACACACATGCAATTACTCTAGTGGATACATATGTGGTTTGTGGAAAGAACACATATGCAATGAACTCTGGTGGATCCATGTGTTGTTCATGACAGGAACACACATGCAATGACATTGGTTTATCCATATGTGGTTTGTGACAATAACACACATGCAGTGCCATTGGTTGATCCATGTGGTTTGTGGAAAAGAACACACATGCAATGACATTGGTGGATCCATATGTGGTTTGTGGAAAGAACACACATGCAATGACATTGGTTGATCCATATGTCGTTTATGAAAGGAACACACATGCAATGGCTCTAGTGGATCCATATGTGGTTTGTGGAAAGAACACACATGCAATGACTCTAGTGGATCCATATGTGGTTTGTGGAAAAGAACACACATGCAATTACTCTAGTGGGTCCATATGTGGTTTTAGTATAAGAACACACATGCAATTACTCTAGTGGGTCCATATGTGGTTTGTGGAAAAGAACACACATGCAATGACTCTAGTGGATCCATATGTGGTTCATTAAAAGAACACACATGCAATGACATTGGTTGATCCATATGTTGTATGTGAAAGGAACACACATGCAATGACTCTAGTGGATACATATGTGGTTTGTGGAAAGAACACACATGCAATGACTCTGGTGGATCCATATGTGGTTTGTGAGACTCCAATGACTCCACCAGGATAAGTATAAATAATAGTAGTATATAAGCCCAGTAGGACCTACCTTCGCTGACGCCATCGAAAGAAATCCACCTCTATGAGAAAGAGTGATGAAAATCTTCAAAACATCAATCCAAGACTCAAAGAAGAAAGGACTAGATCAACTCTTCGATCTACCCCAGTCATATCCTAAGGGGGAAAGACTGTGTATTTCCCACCAAAATAGAATAACCCTCTGCTAGGAACAACCTCAGGAGTCCCGACCCTAAAATCGTAAATAGGATACGCTACGACCCTAAGGAAAAGTGGTGAATCCCTAGACAAAGGTACACCAGGCTATAGATTCTATCCTCCGACGAGTACTCTGTGAAATTCAAAATCGAGGCAGTCTGCCCAATCTAAGCCCTCGAGATATGGAGTCTGGAAGGAAAAGAAAGTACTCCCTCGCAATCGGGACTAGACTCTACTCAACTCTCCGTGAACCCCAGAAGACTGAAGCTCAAGTTCATCGACAGAGTAGCCACTATAAAAGACGGAGTCCGTAAGATAGTACACGTAAGACACCTAGTATCAACCCGACTCCAAATCTCCTAACCCTACTCTCCTGAATCTCGGGACGAGATTCTTTTAAGGGGGAAAGGTCTGTAACATCCCAATTTCAGCAACCCTGATTAGTTGTCCAGAATGCAAAAATCACGGGGAACAAAAACTTTTCTTGTTTAAGGCTGAAGTGTTTGCTTGTTGTTTGGATATGCTTATGCATATGAAGGTGTATTAGATGATATACTCCTTACCTTAACCCCAGTTGACAAAAGCTACTTCCCAAAACAGTCTTGGCTTAATTTCCATATTCTCAAATGTTCTGGCATTTCAAAACACGAGCCAAGATGCTTTTGTAACCAAAAATATTTTAGTAGCTTATATTGATCAAACTATGGAGAGCTATATAACATAATCTCCTTATGTTTTCAAGACAGAACCTTCTACTATTCTTATCTCTAGATTAAACTAAACCTTTTGATGAAGCATTTGAATTCTACCCTCGGTAGAGATACAAAGAGACTCTCATCTTATTCCAAGCTACAACCTCTTCGAAATACCCAACCTTACCTCAAGCCAAGCTTGATGGTAACCCTAGTAGTAGTGGATTTGTTTGTAAGATGAGTTGCCTTGCGCTGCTGTCTGATGAATTTCCTTGATCTGTTGTTTGATTTGTCTACTTAGGAGATAGTATGAGCTACTCTAGGAGCTCATCACTAGGATCAAGAAGTTTCCAAAACACCACACCCTAGGGAAGAATACAACCCTGGATCTGATCTCTAGCCACCAGGTGATCATCCAAAACCCTTAACTAGATAAATTCTGAAGATATCTCTTCTAGAAGCTTCCAAGTTAATGAAGACCAATATCAAGCATGGATCCTTTCTACTCCCTCCACACTCCAACATCAGCCACTTGATGATTCTTTGGCACCTTGCATCCCATCAAAATCATCACCACCCACATTCTAGTAAAAAACCCTAACTCTGCCAAATTTGGCTAAGTCTGGAAATCTGTTCCCAACATCACCTTTTTGAGTGCCTCCCTTTCTCAACCCTTGTGAATTTTTGAAAATTCATATGAACCATATTGTTAACCATCTTAAGGACTACCAAGGCCCACTCTTTCCCTTGGTTTGGTCATTCTCCAACCCACTTGTTCTTGATGGTTTTGCAGGTAAGAAATTAACCTTTCCTGCAAATCTAGTCAACATGCCTAATTTGACAGAATCTCACACCACCATCCACCCTCCTATGGACCAACTCTTGGCATGGTTGTGATCTACTAATATAGGTCTACCAATAACTACTTCACCTGTTCCATGTGGATCCTCGTGTTTCTTAAACCCACAAGGTTTTCAAAGCTAGTTGATAATCTGCTTTGGTAGGCTTATTTTATTCAAAGTTTGAAAGACTGTGTTGGTGAGCTCAAGCAGGATCAAGCTCAAACCCCTACACCTTTGCAATCTAAATAACTTGGTCTACCCATCCATCTACCCCATGACCCAAGGGGAGATGTGAGCTCCAAGATCCAACAAGGTTTTGGTGGCATGAAAATAATCTTACCCAAGATCCTTAAATCTCTAGTTTCCACCAAATTCAACTTGGATTCTCCAATCCCAAGGTTGAAAATGCTTGCCACCCCTTGTCTACATCATCTACCTTGATCACCAAAATTTATAAAATATTATCCATAATTATTATGGATCCAAATCTAATTAATCTCATTAATAATCAAAATCTCCAAAACTTCTTCCACGAAGGAAAGTTTGGTTTTTGCCAAAACACCTCCCCAACTCTAAGAACTTTTGAGGCCCTTATATCATACCCTATCTTCCCACATCAAAAATAAATATTTTTGAAGAGAGTTACTATTTCTTTTTGCCTATTTTCTTAAATGGCAGAAAGAAGAAATAATCCTTTAAAAATACTTTCCCACCTCAATAAATACCAATAAAATTCCCCAAGGTGTAATATGGTATCTAGGACCATATCACACCAAAAACCAACTTTGTCTAATGTAAAAATATCACATTAGCCTCTAGAAACTACTTCTATACTTTTTGAATAAATGATTTTAAGTGGACTTAGAATACTCTGATAAATCCCAAATAATTCCTAGATATCTACCTTGATCTCATCTACCTCCCAGTACCATCTCCCTAGCTGGTCCAATGACAGTTTTTGAACTCCCTTCATAACCATCTATTTGATCAAATTAGGCAAACTAAAGAATTAGTGAGCCAAACAAAGAATGAATGACCACCAAGGCTCACCACCACTCACCACAGCAACCACCATATCCTCTGGTCATGATCATTGTAGCAATTACTGTAGCATGCTTGTCCTCTAGTGCTTGGACAATAGTGCTTAACCCCATGTGGGTGTCTTGGCTTGCAAAACCCCTTTACTCCTCTAGCAGCAGCTACCCCTCCCCCTCTGCTTTGCAGCTCGACTAGAAAACCACCTCCCCTGCCCACAGCATCCTCCCCTGGTTTCCCCTCCATCCCCCACAAGCTCAATCGACCAAGTCCATCAAGAACGTCTCCCTCTCGGTATATATTGCTAGAGGCCACTGTAGCCTCCCCTCCCCCTCATTTGCCTCCTACCCCTCTACCTCACCACCCTAGAGCACCCCTCTCCCTCTCCACTGCTCTGCCCTGCTTGAGAGAGAGAGCAAGGGAGAAGCCTCGGCCTCCTCCCCAAATCGAGCTAAGCTCTCTCCCCTCGCCTCCTCTCCTGATGCATGTCCCTCTGTGGTGATCCCCTCCTCCTCCTCCTCTATCTCACCCTACCCTCTGTTTTGCCTAGGACCGCCCCTACCGTCGCCTCGGCCAAGCTCCGGCGAGCTCCCTCTCGAGCACCACTGCACGAGCAAGATTCCGGCGTCGAACCAGGCCTTGCCACCCCTTCCCGGAGTTGTCATAGTCGACCACTTCGCCCTGCACCCTCCCCGGCTCTCCTCCGCCCGCTGGTGAGCTCCCCTGCATCTCCCTAACCATCTGCTAGGGTTTTCTCCGCCGTCGGCGTCCCGAGGAAGTGGATGATCATGGGTCGTCGATTCGATTCTAATCGAACGGCCAGCAATGCCCCGTACCGGTTCGTCCTCGCCCGGTCACTGACAGCCGGGCCCCACCGCGTGGGATTTAAATTTCCTCTCGCGCGTGGCTCGCCCCCGAGATGGGCCGATTCCCCTCTGTGGCCCACCTCCCTGCTGGATCCAGCCCGGCGACTCCTGCCCCTTTCCTTTTTATTTTGGATAATTAGAGACCTGCAGAAAAGCCGCGCAGTTTATTTCCAAATAAAAATGAAAAATATCTCTTTTTGCCCATAGTCAATGTTTGACATGTTCCTCTATGTTTTATCTAACATGCATACCACTCCCCTTGGCCACCTTTACTTTTATTATTTTCTGGAAAATAAGCCACTAGAGAGTATCAAATACAGGAAATAAAACCTCAAGGAGTTTTAAAACTCGAAATGGATAAAACCCAATTGTATTTGGTAGATGCTTAATTTACCTAACACATGGAATTGGCCTCAAGCCATGTTTAGCTTTTGACCTCCTGTAGTAAAAATAACAAAAACAGTCACAATCTGAGTTTAGAAAATTCCCTAGGCATATTTACAACACCTATTCGGCTATTTCCAACTCCCTGAGTAGTGGACAATCAATATCTATCAAAACCCAGGAGCCCATAATTTTCTAAGCCCCAGTTGTGTTTTGGTGAATTAAACTATTATGTGCGTGGTTTATTCACCCCTAAATTCACTATAGTAGTTCTACTAATCCAAAAAATTTGATTCCAATTTCTAGAAAGGTATTGGAATTACCTACCAGGTAACCTTGGTTTCATATCAATAGCTTCTGTAGATTTAATCTGGTGAAAAAGACAAATTGCCTACAGAACTGCCTTTGGGAATTTCCTGAGAGCATTCTGGTAATTATTTTGGCATGATTCCAACTCTCAGTGAATAAGTACCTCAAGACCTACCTAACTACCCAAGGAAATAATTCTTGGATCTCCAGAACTATTCTGGTGAATTATTTCCTAAAACTAGAATCTTATTCACTATAAAAATCACTGTAAATATTTGGTAGGTGATAAAATAGTGAAACCACTTTTGTTGATTTCATTTTATCAATACCAATATATTGGTATCATTTTTACACAATGGTATCATACAGAATGTGTCTTGGTCCAAAAATCCATCTCTTAGGTAATTTCTAGACTATAAATACTAAGGGATTTTCTTCCATAATTCCCAAGACAAGGCCAATCTCATTAATCCCTTCTCCCTAAGACCTACTGATTTGTAATCTTGTATTATCCAATTGCTTGCTATATTGTATTGGTGCTTGTATGCCTTGTGTTTATTGTGGCTTAGTTTGTTTACATGTGTTGTCAGGATGACGATAGTTGCGATGAACTCGGAGAGTAGAAGAAGTGGTATTTATTATTTCTAATGGTATTCTGGGGTTATCTAAAGAAGAAGTCCAGGGACATATTTCCATATTGCTGATCATTAGGCAAGCCACCTTATTGCTCATAAGCCTGGTCCTACTATTTTACTTATGCATGTTTTATCTGCTATTTCTGAAACTGCATTGTTTTACTATACGAGGTTGTAGGTCTGGTAGTGGCTTGGCTCCTCCAAACCATTACTCAATGGTACTACTAAGTACAACCCCCTTGATGATACCTATCTATCCGTAGCGGAATAGATGGTGTATTTACACCATAACCCTTTAGAGACCCTGTTTTAGCCGAAGCAAAGCTAGAGGATGGGAAGACCCCGGAAAAAGTTTTACCAAATGTTTTATGATAAAACCTTGGTGAGGTGGGACCTCCCAAGAGATGTTGAAAAAGAGAAGTTTTGTTTTACAAAATGCTGAAGGAAAGATGGAGAAAAAAGGTTTATGAAAACACACCCGGTTCTTTGCAGTTTAGCTATGATAACTTAACCGCGTGCAACCACATTACTCTAGTATGGGATTGGGCTGGATTTGATGGTTGTCGGTTCCGGTATAAACTGCCTCACAACAACTACAGGGGATCGGGGATCCCTGGAGGTTGGGCCTTCTCCGGTAAAGGTCCATGTGGGACATCGACCTGGAGAAGGAACAAAGGGTCTGCTGGCCTCCACGCGTTACTATGAGCCCCTCATTGAAAGCAAACACTCGAGCAGTGGAAAAAGCGCTCCGGTTGGTCCTCGGTACCCGACATCCCGGTTTTGAGGGGAGTAACACTCATAGGGTAGGCACTTATATTGGAGTGGGCATCTGGAGAGTGTTGATCGGTTACTCCACCCACGATCGGTGAAGATCAGGGTAGTGTACCCGGATGGTGTGGGTAAAGTTTACAACCTCTGTAGAGTGTAAATCTATTCGAATGGCCGTGTCCGTGGTTAAGGATGGGTTGGACAAACTTCTGTAGAGCGGTGCTGGTTTTGTTTTCAAAAAGGATTTCTGAAAAGAAATGGCTTTGGAAATGTTTTGACCATGGGATAGTCGGAAAGGATCCCTGTTTTGACCATGGGATGGTCAGAAAGGGATGGAAGGAGTTTGGTCGTGGGACGACCGGGAGAAAAGGAACAAATGGGTGACCCAGTCCTAATGTTCAAAAATGATTTCCAGAATGTTTACAAAAGTTTTCAACAAAGATATGCATATGCTATATCTACAAGAGAAACTATGTGAGAAAAGAACCTCTCTTGGAGCCCTCCTACTACTACAACCATAATTCATATCCTCGTGATTATTATTACTGTTATCTTAAGGTGGTTTGCGAGTACATTCAAAGTATCACTGGCATTGTCTCTGGCTATTAACTTGGCCAGATATCAAGAAGAAGATGGCATTGGCGACTATGCGAGCTAGGATGTTCTCCCAGTCAGTTTCCTG
Source organism: Avena eriantha (assembly GCA_910589775.1). Classification (NCBI taxonomy): domain Eukaryota; kingdom Viridiplantae; phylum Streptophyta; class Magnoliopsida; order Poales; family Poaceae; genus Avena; species Avena eriantha. The sequence continues at coordinate 349,436,492 of OU342742.1, read as the reverse complement.
TAGGTTAAGGCATGGCTCGGGCTCTACGCTTGATGAAGTTCCGCTGATGATTATTGATGTAGCCATGACGACATTTATGTAAGTCTTGTAATTCGGTATATTCTCGGATGTTGTAATGATACTTGTCGGTTATGTGCCACGACTAACTAATCATGGGATCGTGGTTGTATGCATAACAGGGATTCTCAGGGGATTAATCCGGGGGCCCCACAACACACATGCAATGCCATTGGTCGATCCATGTGGTTTGTGGAAACGAACACACATGCAATGACATTGGTGGATCCATATGTGGTTTGTGGAAAGAACACACATGAAATGACATTGCTTGATCCATATGTGGGTTGTGAAAAGAACACACATGCAATTACTCTAGTGGATACATATGTGGTTTGTGGAAAGAACACACATGCAATGGCATTGGTGGATCCATGTGTAGTTCATGACAGGAACACACATGCAATGACATTGGTTGATCCATATGTGGTTTGTGGAAACGAACACACATGCAATGACATTGGTGGATCCATATGTGGTTTGTGGAAAGAACACACATGCAATGACATTTCTTGATCCATATGTGGTTTGTGAAAAGAACACACATGCAATTACTCTAGTGGATACATATGTGGTTTGTGGAAAAAACACACATGCAATGAACTCTGGTGGATCCATATGTAGTTCATGACAAGAACAAACATGCAAAGACATTGGTTGATCCATATGTGGTTTGTGACAATAACACACATGCAATGCCATTGGTTGATCCATGTAGTTTGTGGAAAAGAACACACATGCAATGACATTGGTGGATCCATATGCGGTTTGAGAAAAGAACACACATGCAATGACATTGGTTGATCCATATGTGGTTTGTGGAAAGATGTAACATCCCAAAACTGTAATCCAAGCTTATCAAGATCCAAATCATCAAAATTAGGTTTAACAAAAACTTTTCCAATTAAATTATGAAAGCATTCATGTGTATGTGCATTTAGAATAGGAGTTGATTAGAATTGCCATGGTTCTGTGATCCATTGCTTGTAAAATGTTTCTTAGGTGAAATAAACATCATCTAAATCATTCCCAAACAATTCCCAAAGAAAACCAATTCAAAAATGAACAAAAGAATCAAATGGTCATTTTGGCCGAATTAACTATCATGCCTACTTTGGCTATTCCTAGTACTCAAAACTTAACAGAAACATTTGTGGATCTTTACACCCCTTGCTAGTACACATAATGAGGTACCAAGGCCCACTTTGTGATCTACTAAAAACATTCAAATACTAATTTTAAATGACAGTTCAAAATTGAATCTATTTCATATGGGCAGATCCCACTATTTCAAAAACCACTCAAACAAGCTCAATTTTCAAAACCCAAGCAACCACAGAGTCTCAAGCTTATTCCTAGCACACCCACCAAAAATCTTTTCAAAATTCAAAAAGAATTTTCTTGCGGCCATTTCATCAAACACTTGGTAGGTAGAATTCTAACAAAACCAAATTTACTATTTTAAATTGTGTTCTAGCCAAACTTGTCTCCCATTTGACCCCCATTTGCTCCCATTGTCTCCTAATGATCTAACTAGGACCTAACTACCCCATCCCCTACCCCCTAGCAGCATGGCCATGCCAAGCTGAGCCCCAACTCGTTGGCCGACCATGCCATCACCCTAGCAGACCACCTCCCCCTCTCTCTCCATGTCTAGCAGCTAGCTAGCTCCTCACCGCCGCCCACTGTCCCCTCCGCGAGCCAGGCCCAGCTGTGGACCACCGAGAAATCCCCGCGCCTAGTGCCACTGCGCCATGCCGAGCATGCGCCAGAGCGCCGCGCCCGACACGCGTGCACAAGCCGCCGCTCGACCGCAGCCCGCGCCTACCGCGTCGCCATGACCCAGGGAGCACGCCGGACACCCCCGTTCGCCGCCCAACGCCTCACAGCCACCGCTCGCTATCGAAACTGCCGCCTCTGCCGCTTAGAGCACCAGCTCAGCCCGACCTCATACCACCGCCCCTAAGCCCGCATTCACTTCCTAGAGCACCACCAGGAGACCGCACGTCGATCGCCACCCTCAGCCATGCCGCTAGCAGCCTGTAGCCATGTCGCCACCGTCGCCTGCCCATCCCTCTCGGTCTCGCCGTCGAGCCTATAAAAGGAGGGCACCCCCAGCCGTTTGCAGCACACCACTCCACTCCCCTCACCTCACTGATCGTCCCACACCTCTAGCCGGAGCAAGCCGAGCAGCAGTTCACCGGAATCACACCGGAGAAGGCTGCCCCTGGAGGAGAAGGGCGCCGCTGATTGCGACCACCCCCGGAGCTACCTCGACCGTCCCTGAGCTCGCCGTCGACCACCAGTCTGTTTGCCCGCCTCGCCGTTATCGCTAGAGCGCTGGTACGCCCCCTATGCACCCCCACCGAGCCGTTAGGGTTAGAGCTCGCCGGCGACAGGTCCGTCGTCGATGACGATCCACAGCCGTTGATCCTCACTCTAATCCAACGCCCCACTTTGCCCCGTACCGCTTAGCACGTTATGAGCCGTTGACTGATGGACCCCCCTGTCAGCTGAGCCCGCGCTGCGGAGTGACACTGGGCTGGCCTGTTAGAGTTTCCCGCGCGAAAGCTTTACAAATCAAAATGTAGTGAGTCCAATTTTGCTAGAAAGCTACTGAAAAGATCTAACCAAGCCCGTTGGATTTAATTCATTTAGAGTTATAGATCTCTCCTAGTAAAAATAATAAAACAAAAGCATTTACACCTTGCAACTTTTTTATAAAATCAACCAAGATAGCTTTTGAGTTGATTCCAACTCTCAAAAATCACATTTCACTATATCGATCTGAATATGTAATAATATTAAGGTTTACATGCAGTGACTTTGGACTAGTACCAAAATAATGCTATGTAGGAATTTCTAGTCACTTTAAATCATTAAATAATGAACTTAAACTAATATAATTATGATCCAACCCTTAAATCACATTCCCACATCTTAGAATATGTGGTGATGACATGTGTCCACATGATCCCCTATTTTAAGTGGTGAATATTAAATCTTAGTAAATTTTTCAATGAGTAGAAATTACTTTTCTAAAATAAAAAGGATGAAACTATTAAATTAAACTTGTGATGCTTGTCATGATAATAGATCATCAACTATATGCCTAAGAGTGATAATTAGATTAGTTAAGTATTGTTTGGTGATTGTGTACTCCGTATGTATTTATAGATGATAGTACCGACCAAGTCTACGAAGAGGAGGAGTTCTACCAAGAAGAAGAAGAAGAAGAAGAAGAAGAAGAAGAAAGCTTCAACCACTGCACCAACAAAGGCAAGCCACCATTAACAATGCAAGCTAACACTTGCAAGTATAATGCTTAGCAAGCAGGGATTAAACTAGATGGGTTAGCAAAGATGCCTTAGGCATACTTTGGTTACACTACCTTGACTAGTATTTACCCCAAGTATTAATTTCAAGCTTTACTTCCTTTACTTTATACAAAGTTCCTTACTTGTTTAGAAGGTAGCATAAAGAGTATAAAACTTGACATATATGGAAACCTTTAGATGTCATTCTATGGCATGAGATTGATCCCATCTTTTCCACCTTAGTGAACACTCTTAACTTAGTAGTTTAGAGTAGATAAAAACTTGAGCCACTTTAGATGGGAACACTTGGTGAAAATGAATTATGAAAACCTTGGAATGATGAGTCATTCTATTGAGATGTTTTGACATGTGTTGAGAAACAAAAATGGTTTACGATGATGAAAATGTTGAGGCATGAGCCTTAACCCTTTTATAAAACTAATGGTTGGATTCGGATGCGATACCATTCCAGATTTACCATACAACCACAATACCTGAATTGGGTAAGGCTTATCCAGAAGTTTATATGCATTAGTATTAGTTCCCCCGCGGGAGAGGTTTGAGCTGAGGCTACCTCTCAATGTTGTCCACCTATGTAGTGCCCAAGATGACAGATGGTCATGGTTGGGAGGCCATTCTCATAGGAGAGGTGCTTATACTAGGGTGTGTAAAGGAAAGGTTATGTTTGATTATTTGCATACTAAGTATGATGATTCAGGGTTATCCCTTACAGATGTATCGAATCTTGTGGTGAAAGTGTACCACCTCTGCAGAGTGTCAAACTATTCGAATAGCTGCGTCCGCGGTTATGGACAGTTGGAATGGCCATACTGTTTCATTGTCGGATGTTTTCCAAAATGACTTAAGAAATGATGAACCTTGACTTGACCACAACAGGGTTGTGTTTATGAAAATAGTTTTCCCCACTTAAGTGATTCTAGAACTTTATTTTTATCTTTCTTTGCTTCAGAACTCAGCTTAGGTTTCAAACTTAACTTTATAGTTAAACATAGAGTTAGCACTTTAACTTAGAATGATACTATTTGTTAGTGGTAGTTTGCGAGTACTTAAACAGTACTCATGGCTTTTGTCCATGGCCATTCTCATGGCCAGACTATGAAGGAGACTACCAAGATGATGGCCAGCAGGACGGCTATGATAACTAGGACTATCTGCCTTCGTCAGCATTGCCTGTGCCCCTGAAGATGGACCCCACGCTACGCTTATCTTTTATTTCCACTGCTTGTTGTATTAAGACTGGATCATGAGATCCTTATTTGTGTAAGAACTTATGTATGGTTTGTAATGGATGATGTACTATGATACCCAATCCGTTATGTCTCGCAAAAATGGTAATCATGGGATTGCGAGGTATGGCATAACGGGCATCTGGGATTAAAAATCCGGGTGTTGGCAAGTTGGTATCAGAGCCATCCTGACCATAGGAGACCCTAGTTAGAATGGACGTCCAAACAAAAACTTAGTTTCAAAACCAAAGTGAGTATTTATGAAAAACTATCTCCTCTCTTATCCTTGTGAATTCATTCTTTCTCAAAAATTCATGTTCCCCAAAATTCTTACACTACTACCTAAAATTTGACACACTTGATCACTTCACTAACTTCCTCATCCTAAATTCTTGTAGATGGAGTCTCCGTTCAGCAAGTTCTACTAGTTGGGAAACGGAGGTCAACTGATCTTCGAGAGGGATTTTGATTCACTGTCGGAGTTACTGGGACGCCCACATCTGGAGTTTCTTGGAGCTCAAGTTCCAGGACCCCTAGGAGGAGATTTGCAGTGGTTAGTCACCGCGGACCCTAGAGGACGCATCGAAGCACCAACCTCTGGGAGAATTCAGTTCTCTGTGAGAGAGAACAAGTGGCTAGATGGATTAGCCAGGGCAATGCATGAAGCTCTCGCACATCTATGTGCCCTCAGCGTCAACCAAATCCAAGGAACCTATTTTGCTCACTATGCAAGACGTGACTTCATGGGAATGCCGATGGAGATGCCAAGTCATCCTTCCCTGAAGCGCCAAGTGGAGAAACTCGACTTGCTGTTGTATGACCGTCAGAAGGAACTGGACAATGCTAGGGAGTTAGCTAACCAGAACCGTGCCATTTCCGACCAGAAGGCCCAGACTTTCGCACTGCTCGTCCAAGATCGTCAGTCTCTTCACCGCTTGCATGCAAAGAAGGATCGCACCATCGCCCGTCTTTGCAAGAAGGTGGCCGACCTCGAGAAGACCGTCAAGGAGCAGGAAGCTCAGCTTGCTGCAAAGGAGGAAGAAGAGGAGGGTGAAGACATCCAGGGAGACATGGATTCATACCTCAGCAATGATGATGACTTTCTGGAGGAAGATGTTGTGGACTTCTACACTAACAATGATGACTCCGACTTCATCGACGATGAGTAGATGCACTAGAGCACTGTCGTAGCATGAGATGTATCGGTCCCACTGTATCGTAGCTTGCAGAATGGTTCTTCAAACCATCTGTTTTCCTTTGATTGTTGTGGCGTGTGTTGTATCGTGTGCTTGTTTGCATGAATGAAAATGAAGTTAGTAGCAAAACCTGAGTTAAACTCAAAGTTTTAGCTTTAAAAACCAAAACCATGAACCTTAGAATTTCCCTCTTGCCCCTATATCTATCCCAATCTTCAGATGACTCGTGGAAACCAAGGAGGGAGCAGCTCGTCGAAAGACCCAATGCTGTAGATCTTGCAGAATGTCATCGCAGACCGTGAAGCAAGCAGGGCAGAACACCAAGCCAACTTAGCAACACTTCAACAGATCGCCCAGATGGCTCTCAACAACCAAGGGCATGGAAATCAGGATCATCAAGGATCCAAGCTGAAGAACTTCCAGAATACCAATCCCCGAATCTTTAGCATGTCAGAAAACACATTAGATGCCGATGACTGGTTGTAGACAATGGAAAACAACTTAGAAGTTGCAAGAGTGGATGCCAACGAGAAAGTTCTTTTTGCCACCCACTATCTGGCAGGAGATGCAAGAGCATGGTGGAACAGTATCCACCTGATGAACCATGGTCAAGTTATGACATGGGAAGCATTCAAAGTCAAGTTGAGCCGCACCCACATGCCGCAAGGTTTAGTCACCCGGATGAGAGATGAATTTCGCGAATTGAAGCAAGGAAGAATGACTGTGGTGGACTACCGCGACAAGTTTCTGTCCCTTGCAAGATATGCACCTGATGAGATCAACACGGAGGCCAAGAAGAAGGAGAGATTCCTGAACGAACTACATGATGAGATGCAGACTATCCTCGTCAACATCCGTTTTGAGGATCTCGAAGAGCTAGTCGACTTTGCCATTCAGATGGAATGGAAGATTAACCAGGGAAACGACAACCGCAAGCATCGTATGATGCAGCAATTTGGATCCAGCAGTCACTAGAAGTACCGTCCCAATCCCTCATCGGGATATGCACCAAGGAATAATCAACCCCCAATTTCTCGCCGAAGCTACCCCAACCGTAGCGGAGGGAATGTAAAGTCAGGAGGAAACAATCACAACTCCGGCAATGCCAACAATTTCAACCGTGCACCTCCCAAGAGCAACAACAACAACACTGCACCCAGAACTAGCAGCAATGATGTGCCTGTCGCAGTCAAGGACAAGTCCCAGATCACTTGTTTCGAGTGTGGAGTGAAGGGTCACTATTCTAATGAGTGTCCCAAGAAGACTGCCGCCAATGCCAATGTGAATGCGCCAGCTCAATAGCAGCGTTGTGTTCAACCAGGGAGAAGATTTGCCCCAGGGAACCCTCACAACCGCAACGGTCGTCTCTTCCACATGAATGCAGAAGAAGCCCAGGAAGCGCCAGATGTAGTGCTAGGTATGTTTTCTATCAACTCAGTTTTAGCAAGAGTATTGTTTGATTCGGGAGCATTGCATTCATTTTTCACCGAAGAATTTGCATGCACTAGTAAGATTCACCCAACCAACCTGAAGCATGTCATGATAGTTCAAATCCCCGGTTCAACAACCAAAGCTAGAAAAATTTGCAAAGTTGTGCCTATCAGAATACATGGGATATATTTTTAAGCCAACCTAATTGTACTTGGAACCAAAGGTTTGGAAGTAGTACTAGGTATAGACTGGATGTCAAGGCATAAAGGACTGATAGACTGTGCCAAGAAAGCCATCACCATGACCAATAGCTCTGGAGTAACTGTAGAGCATATCTCTGAAACCTTACCCCATCAATTCAAGTGCAACAAGAGTGTAGCCCTGCCCACCATTGACCAGGTCAGAGTAGTCTGTGAATACCCCGACATATTCCCAGATGAATTGCCAGGTATGCCCTCGAATAGGGATATTGAGTTCATATCAAACTAATCCCCGGAACCGGACCCATAGCCTAGAGACCCTATAGCATGAATCCCTCAGAGTTAGTGGAACTAAAGAAGTAGTTGGATGCCATGTTAGAGAAAGGCTTGATTCAACCAAGCGCATCGCCATGGAGATCACCAGTGTTATTCGTCCACAAGAAAGATGGAGGAAATCGTTTGTGCATAGATTACACAAAATTGAATGACGTCACCATCAAGAACAAGTACCCCTTGCCAAAGATAGAGGATCTATTTGATCAGTTGACTGGATCCCATGTCATGGTGGTGTCACGGCAGATACCATGGATAGGATAAAGGTGGAGACTAATACACGCTAGGGGAATCCAGGGGAGGGATAATGAAGTGATTCTTCACACGGAGGTTTGTATTTGCTTTGCTTCCAAGATTACAAGTGCTCCTAGAGCTGAATTGGCGAGAGGAGGAAGAAGGTGCTCTCTTACTCTCACCCACAGATCACACTCCCCTAGCCAAATCAGAATAGCGGACCCCCCTCTACTGAGATCCTAGCGCCCCTTATATAGAGGGAGCTAGGTCTCTGCCTAGGGCATACGTGGAGGCATATTCCTAAGAATATGCCTCCTCCCAAAGTAGTAAGCCGACCGAGGTGCTTTTCCCCCGCGTCACATATGCAGAGGCTACGTGAGCCTCTACGGCGCCGGCGGTAGCCGACATGGGCATCGTCACCCTTGTCGGCCACGCCTCGGTGGTCCTGCCCTTGTTTGATTCGCTCAGGTAGTGCGTACCGAGGCTTCTTTTGACCAGCGAGATTCCTTCCTTCTCCCAGAAGCTAGACGTGACCCGGATCATAGTTGATCCGGCCACACATGTTCCTGCATACAGGTAAAATAGGAATTTTCGACTTACTCCTTAAGTCGGTTGAGACTTAGTTAGGCGAACACCCCCTGGTCCGTGTTATCCCGTGATTCGGCCTGCCTTGAGGTGAGCCGGCCAGCATCCGCTTTGGCCTTGCCGAACCTCGGCTAACTCGGCCTTTATACCCCGGCGTGACCCTACCCGGGGGTATCCCCCCAACATTAGTCCCCGAAGCTGGTGCGGTCTTAGCTGCCTTGGCCGCTAAGGCCACATCAGGTTCAATTCTGAGCTTTGGTCGTTATTTCCGAGTTACCTCTTTATCTCGGATTATATGGATTTACGTTCCCTTCGCACATTCCAAGTTTTCACTTGCCCGCCGGGTTACCACTTTAACTCGGACCTCATGGTTTTACTTTCCCTCTGCACATTCCAAGTTTTCACTTGCTGGTCGGGTTACCACGGTTCCATCCAGGTCTTGTTACCTTCTCTCGTACGCCAACCCATGTGGAGGCTAATCATTATGTTGTCTTATTTTAAGGGACAGCACAGTAACCGCCGCAGTAACGGTCAGTTATCACTGTGCGCGGGTCACGTCATGCCTGCCTCCTCGTTTACCGCATCCACGCGTCACGTCATGGGATCAATTTCGTTCTGTGGCCTCTCGTGTGGCTTCGTGCTGATTGGTTGATGCGGGAAATACACGGCCACATTGTGTGGCGCGCCTGCAGGACACGATCCCACTTTCCCCTCGTGGGAGAGGTTAAATAGGGGAGGGGCGCACTCCTTAGGATTTTTCCCCTTCCGCGCTGCTCTGCCCCTTGCTCTTCTTCTTCTTCTTCTTCTTCCCCGCGACAGCGCCGCCGCCAGTGCTTCTTCGTAGCAGCGCCGCCGCCGCACTTTTTTCCCCACACCTCTGTATCTTTGCCACCGCTACGCGCCTCCCCCACCACGGGTCGTTGCCAATCAAGGCCGCTGCCCCCCACCGCCGCTAGCGCCAGCGAGGGCAGCGAAGACCAGATGACGGAGGAGGAGCTCGTCGTCGCCGAGCAAGAGATGGAGGAGGACTCCGCGGCGGTGGACCGTGGTGCGTGGGCCGGGTCTTGGGTCTGCCAAGACGACCTGGATTGGCTCTACCACACCAGATGCATCCCCACCGGCGTCGCCGCTCATCTTGCCTCCGCCGAACTGGCCCCCTCACCCAATCCGGGTGAGTACGTCGTGTTCTTGTCCCACTTCCAACGGGGGTTCGGATTGCCGGTCAGCGACTTCTTTCGGGATTGGCTTAGCACCTACGAACTCCAGCCGCACCACCTTCCTGCCAATGCCATCACTTCTCTTTCCGCATTTGCTTCAACGATCGAGGGGTATGCCGGACTATGGCCCACGAAGGAGCTATGGATCCATTTTTCAGCCTTCGTCGTAATGTCATCCCAAACATCCAACTTGATCCGGAGGACAAGCAGCTCACTCAATTTGGAGCTGCGTCCATCTCACCCCGGAGGCTTTCCGTTTTCCCCCGGGTCACCGGGCTGGACTCCTGCAAAGGGTGGGCCCGGACTTTCTTTTATGTCCGGAATACAGGCACCGAAGACTTAATCCGGCTTCTGCCCTATAATCCGGGTCCACCTAACCCGGAACTGTGGGACGTCGTTCCCAAGAAGCCCACGGCGTTGGCCAACCAGGTCAACAAGAGGTTCGCGGAGCTGAAGAAGCTGGGGTTGCGCAACGAGGACGCTATGATCACGTTCGTGCGCAACCGAATTTCCCCCCTCCAGAAGCGCACCCACAAGGTGTGCCACATGAGCTTCGGCCGTGACCCCAACCGAACCTCATCCTTTGAGTTGAGCAACACGGAGATATATCGCCGGGTTAAGGCTCTCTTCACCACCCACAAGGACTTCTCGTCTGAGTGGACTTGGGGAATTGAGCATTATTGCCGTGACAGGCTTCCTCCTGTGGTAAGCTTCGTGGTGCAAAGTTACTCCGGACTAATTATATATCGGTCATTGTTGCATTTTTGACTCTGCTGTTCATTCTTTTCCTCAGCTATTTCTTCAGTAGACCCTCGAGGACGGCACCGATCCGACCCTTAAGTGGGCGCCGGATCGGGAGACTCCGGATGAGGAAGAGCCGGACCAGGAGATGTTCCTCCCGAGGACCGATGCTACCAAGCGACCCACGGGTAAATCCTCTTCTATTAGAGATTGGCCTGATGATGAAGATGGCTCGGATGTCGAGGTGATTGAACCTGTTGATGCTGTCCCCCTTTCTTTTGCGTTTTCGGCATCAGCTAATCCCGGTGGGCATATCCACGAGGACCCTCCCCTTGCTACGGGCGAACCTGTTCCGGTAGCGCCGAAGAAGAAGCGCGGAGCAGCACCAAGTTCTTCCTCCGGACCTTCTCAGCCCGCCAAAAGGTGAAAGAAGTCTAGAGACAAAACTACCTCCAAGCCAACAGGCAAGGCCCCAGCACGAAGGGCTCAGAAACCCAAGGAGCCCCAAACCTCGGATGCGTAAGTCATTTTTTACTTCTGCAACTTGCTCTTCCTTGCACTGTTGTAATTTCTCTTCTGACATTATTTGATTTGGCAGGGCTGCGGTGGAGGTCCCTCAGAGTGGATCTAGCATCTCTTCGCCGCTCCGGCCTAGCCCTTCTCCTCCTCGTGACGACGAGTCACCCCCGCTGAGCCCTATTCTAGAGGGTTTTGCGGCTACTACGGGTTTTGTTCCACCTCGTCAAGAGGGGGTAACCTTGGAGCAAGGGAGGCCGGCCCGGCCGAGGCGATGGCATCCACAACTTCGGCCTCGTCGCAACCAGCAGGTACCGAAACTACCTCGGCACCAGCACCAGTAACCGAACCAGCACCAGCACCAGTTCCGGCACCAGCACCAAGTCCGGTAGCAAGAAAATCAGCAGCTACACCAAGTCCAGCAACAAGAGCACCAGCGCCAAGCTCCTCTGCCTCGTCCGAATCTTCTCAACCTTGGCGAGGAACTACCCCGGCAGCTCCTAAGGGAAAATCCGCTGCAACCACTTCCTCTTCCCAGCAAGCAAAGGGCAAAAAGGCTCCCGACGCTACCAAATCATCATTCGTCGAGGCTGGGCAGCGTACCCTCGCATCAATGCTTCCCAGGAAGGCTTCAGCTGCGAAGGACGCCCCTGCCGAGCCTACCGATGCACAGCATATGGTTCTGCACACCAGCCCGGCCCTTGCCTTGGTTGAGAGGAAAGAGGCCCATGCGAAGGGCTTGGTGGCGCCCCATATGCCCACCGGCGAGCGGTACCCTCCGATGTTGATTGAATTTGTCAACAACTGGAACAAGGCTGAGTTCGTCCATGGCGACGATCTCCCAGAGAGGTTTGGCCCCGCCGATTTTTCCGCCCAAATGAACACAGCCGCTAAGGCAATCAACCTCGCGGGGCGGATGACGGAGGTACGTCGCTTCCCCTTTACATGCTGTAGATAATAACCATTAGTCCCCGAGCCTCCGGGGGAGTAACTTGTTACTCGGCCGGATGCTCTTTAGAAAACTAACGTAGCTCCATGAGAACTTTGGATATGCACACACCTAGAGCTGGGTTAAGTTCCGCTTGGCCCGGATTTTGTACACTTCGAATATGCACACACCTAGAGCCGGGTTAAGTTCCACTTGGCCCGGATCTTGTACACTTCGAATATGCACACACCTAGAGCCGGGTTAAGTTCCACTTGGCCTGGATTTTGTACACTTCGAATATGCACACACCTAGAGCTGGGTTAAGTTCCACTTGGCCCGGATTTTCTACACTTCGAATATGCACACACCTAGAGCCGGGTTAAGTTCCACTTGGCCCGGATCTTGTACACTTCGAACATGCACCAAGCTAATTTATGTTTCTGTACTCCTTTCAGGTGACCACTAATCGCCGGAGTGCTCAATTCCAACGTCTGCTGGATACCCACAAGATGCTACGTGCAAAGCAAGCTGCACTTCTCGCGGAATACGAGAAAAGGGGTAAATTTCTTCCTTGGCGTTTCTTCGTTTTTCTTCATCTTCCTCTGCCAAACTAATCTCATCATTCGGTTTTCGTAGCTGGGGTGGAGGCTGAGAACAAGATTATGCGGGAGAATCTGGAGCAGATCAAGGGTAAGTCATTTTTGTCTGACCTTACAGTACTTTCCATTTCCTTTTCTCCTTGGCTGAGCAAACATTCATACCTCGGCTGTGCCGGGTCAACACACTATTTCAGCATCGCTTGAAGAAAGTGTCCTCGTGCCTGATATGATGCTGCATTTTCTCGAACAAGCAGGGCAGCATCAAGACGAGCTTAAGAAGAAAGATGATGAGCTCGTCATCCTCCGGACCAAGAACGATGAGATCGCGAGGCTCAAGGCTGAGATGGAGAAAATGAAGGCCCAGCACCAATCCGAGCTCCAAAAGGTTGGCCAGGATTACACAGAAGAGCGCGAGCGCCTCAATCTCCAGGTCACCAAGGACCAGGATCTACTCAAGGAGTCCGGCATCCAGCTTGGGTCGGCGAATGCTGAGCTTGAGTAGCTTCGTAAGAGATGTGATAACTGCACCAAGGAGTTGACCCGGATCCTCAGCCATATATCACGTAAGTTCCTTTCCCTTATCCGACCTACTTCTCCGGCTTACTTCATATGTCTTTTCTTTACCTTCTTCCTTTGTCTTGTTTCTAGGAAAATTTCCAAAGGGCACTGCTATTGCGAGCGCAGCAGTTGCAGACTTCCGCCGAGAAAGGGGTACTCCTGCCGCTCCTGACGGTGAAGAGATTCCCTATAACATGGAGGACCTATTGGTCAGCCTGTCATCTCGCGTGGAGCTCATCAAGAATTATGGCAAGGACATCCTCGACGTTGTAGTTCGCATCTTCAACACGTTCTGGCCCGGAGAAGATACTCCAGAGACCACCACAATGCTCGTGGAGAAGCTAATGGAAACTGAGACCTAGCTCGACCTCTGGAGAGAGTCCGCTGGACGTGCCGCACCTGATACCAATCTTCACCACATACTCATGTGGTATGAGAAGATCGATCTCAACCTCCTGACAAGCCTGCGCACAGGATCCAGATGGTCCAATGACCCGGAGTGGGTAGCTCGGCCCCAGGCTTGCGCCCATAGCCTCATCGACTACGCTCCCATTCATGAATGGGCTGAGGGACCGAGCTTCCTAAAAGCCGCTGGGGACGAAGAGGTTGAGCACGATGAAAATGGCTCGGACGGTGAAGGAGAAGATGACGCCTCGGATATTGAAGGTGGCAAAGATGATGCCGAACTTCCTCCTGCTGTTGCTCCTTGAGCGAAAAAACTTGAAAATTTATCAGATCCCCGGTATGCCGGGTGGAGTTGTATCCCATATACATGTGATATTTTGCTACTAAGTTCTTATGCCGGATTAACTTGGGCGTAGTCCCTGAGTTTCTTTTTCTTGTTCGTCCAATCTTTTGGCTCGGCTCGTGTCTACCTTGATTCGGTTTTACGACTAAGGAATCCGAGCTTCAAAAATTGTTTTAACAATACTAGGAAACTTTTAGACTTAGCTCAAAAATAAAACTGCATAATAACTTGAAAATAACTACAAGGTTAGTCCGAAAAACAAACATCGGCTCGAATAAATTCTTTTCCTTAGTCGTTTTTCACGTGCTACGCAATTCCAAACTTGTTCTCTTGCTTGCCATGAAGCCAATTCTTGTTGGACAGCAACAAGTCGAAGAGTTGGGTTCTTGGTACTCACACATTACTAATCCGAGTTAAGTAGAACAACTTATTCCAGCTAACGCACAAAAGACAACAAATATTATTAAGGCAGTCCCCGAGTTACTGCTCGAGGTGCCAACACTTCATTGATAAGCTTATTGCCGGCATACATACCGACACATGAGAAGACTCGGATACATTCACTTCTTTGCTAAGTGTAGAAAGGACGAAGGAGAGCTACATTCCATGGACGCTTAGATTCCTCGCCGGACCTGTCAGCCTTGTTCTTTTCCTGTGGCTTTGCATCTATAAGATAATAAGAATCATTGTGCAATGCCTTGCTCACGATGAATGGCCCTTCCCATGGGGGGATAATTTATGCATGCCAGCAGTACGTTGTACCAACCGGAGCACCAGATCGCCTTCCCGAAAGACTCGGGGGATTACTTTCCGGCTATGATAGCGTCGGAGATTTTGCTGATATATGGCGGATCTGGACAATGCCAGTTCTCTCGCTTCTTCCAGCAGATCAACATCATTTTGCCGGGCTTCTTGCACTTCAGCTTCTGTGTATTGGGTGACCCTAGGCGAATCATGCTCCATGTCGGCTGGTAATACAGCTTCTGCCCCATATACCAGAAAAACGGCGTATAGCCTGTTGATCGATTCGGAGTTGTTCTTAAACTCCATAGTACCGCTGGTAGTTCTTCTATCCAGCATCCTCCTGATCTTTGTAGCGGCTCAATGAGCCAGGGTTTTATCCCGGATAATACTAATCCGTTGGATCTTTCCACTTGTCCGTTCGATGCGGGGTGGGCTACCGAGGCTACGTCCAGCCGGATCTTCTTATCCCGGCAGAAACGCGCAAATGCTCCTTCCACAAAATTCGTGCCATTATCAGTTATGATACTGTGAGGATAACCGTACCTCAAGATGATATCCTTGAGAAATGTTACGGCCGTAGCTCCATCACATTTTCTTAGAGGCTTTACTTCAATCCACTTCGTAAACTTGTCCACCATTACTAAAATGTGAATCATATTTCCCCTTGCTGGTTTGAACGGGCAGACCATATCCAAGCACCATACGGCAAATGGCCAAGTAATTGGTATGGTCTTGAGTTCCGACATTGGCGTATGTGTCTTGGTAGCGTACCTCTGACAACCATTACATTTTCTCACCAGATCTTCTGCTTGCTCTAAGGCACTTGGCCAGTAGAATCCATGTCGGAAAGCTTTTGCTACCAAGGCTCGGGACGAGGCATGATGCCCGCGTTCCCCTTGATGTATATCTCTGAGGATGTCAAGCGCTTCTTCCGGGTCAACAAATCGCTGGAGGACATTGGTCACACTTCTTTTGTATAGTTCGGAATTGATGATCGTGTACGCCTTTGCCCTCCTCTGTGTTTGACTGGACAACACTTCCTCAGTGGATAACGTTCCATCTTTCAGGAATTGAAATATAGGTAGTGCCCAAGCTGGTATTGCTCGCACAGGGAACACATCCTCATCGATTTCCATCTGATCCACCACCATAACTTCAATCGGATCACGCTGAGCAGTCCCTAGGTCTTGCGAAGCAGTCCCCAAGTTTGCTGAAGCAGTCCCCGGGTTTGCCGAGGCAGTCCCCGGGTTCCGCGCATCACTTCCCATGTCAATGTCCATGGGCACAGCTCCTAATTCCGTGTCCTCCAGGACATAGATTGAGTCGGTTTCTAGGGACAGTCTGATGGATGGTTTCTTGAGGTGCTCTAATGCTACACCCGGTGGAATTGCTTGTCGGGTGGACCCGAGCTTCGACAGCATGTCGGCAGCCTCATTTTCCACCCGGGGTACATGGTGAAATTCGCATCCCTCAAAGTAACCAGATATCTTCTGCACATGAAATCTATACAGTGCCATGTTTGGATCAAGGGCGTCCCACAGTCCCGACACTTGCTGCACCACAAAATCCGAGTCGCCAAAGCATATGATCCGACGTATCCCAATCTCTTTTGCCACCTTGAGCCTATGCACAAGTGCTTCATACTCAGTGACATTGTTTGATGCCGCGAAATGGATCTGCAGCATGTATTTCAACTGGTCTTTCTTTGGCGAAGTAAGTACAACTCTGGCACCTAGCCCGGTTTTGGTTTTTGATCCGTCAAAGTGCATTCGTCAATAGTTTGGATCTGGGAGTGGCGGTTCGTATTGCACCTCGGCCGAATCCACGAAAAAGTCCGCCACAGCTTGAGATTTGATGGCTTCTCTTCTATCATATTGTGGCGCATAGGGAGCTAGCTCAATTGCCCATTTTGCAATTCTGCCACACGCATCCTTGTTACTCATTATCTCGGATATGGGGGCCTCACATATGACCCTGATGGGATGCTCCTCAAAGTAGTGCTTCAGCTTCTTGGTGGCCATGTACACGCCATACGCCACCTTCTGATAGTGTGGATAGTTCTGCTTTGAGGCTGACAACACCTCGCTCAAGTAATACACTGGCCTTTGCACCGACTTACCTTCCTCGTCGCGCTCCACCACTATCACTGCACTTACAACACAGTTGGTTGCGGCTATATAGAGCAACATTGGCTCCTTTCATAGTGGTGAGGCTAACACTGGTGCAGTGGCTAACATCTTCTTCAAGTGGGCAAAGGCTTCATCGGCCTACGGTGTCCAAACTAACTTATCCGACTTTTTCATGAGTTGGTAAAGAGGCAATGCCTTTTCTCCCAACCGACATACAAACCGACTTAACGAGGCCAGGCAACCTGTGAATTTCTAGACATCGTTAAGACACTTCGGCAGTTCCATTCGTTCGATGGCCCGGATTTTGCTTGGATTAACCTCGATTCCTCGGCTGGAAACAAGAAAACCGAGCAATTTCCCAGCCGGGACACCGAAGGTGCATTTTTCCGGGTTAAGTTTCATCTGAAACCTCCTTAGGTTCGCAAACGTTTGCCTGATATCGTCAAGGAGCGTTTTGCTTTCCTTGATCTTGATAACCACATCATCCACGTACACTTGTACATTTTGACCGATTTGGTCGTGCAAACATTTTTGCATACATCCTTGGTACGTTGCCCTGCATTACGTAAACCAAACGGCATGATGCGGTAGCAATAAGCCCCATACGGGGTAATAAACGCAGTCTTTATTTGATCATCCGGGTTCAGAGGTATCTTGTGGAAACCAGAATATGCATCAATGAATGACAACAATTCACATCTAGTAGTTGAGTCTATGACCTGATCTATTCTTGGCAGTGGAAATGGATCTTTTGGACACGCCTTGTTCAGGTTCGTGTAATCGATACACATTCGCCAAACCACTGCCATGTTCGGATCATCCTTCTTCTTCTCCACCAGCACCGGATTAGATAGCCAATCCGGGTAAAGAACTTCCATGATAAATACTGCAGCTAGCAACCAAGCTATCTCATCCCCGATGACTTTCCTCCTATCTTCGGCGAAGCGGCGGAGAGGTTGCTTCACTGGCTTAGCTTCGGGTCTCACATTCAAAGAGTGCTCGACCAACTCCCTCGGAACACCTTGCAAGTCCTGTGTGGACCAAGCAAAAATGTCCCGATTCTCACGGAGGAAGCTGACGACCTCGCTTTCCTATTTATCACTTAACCCGGCACCAATTGTTACGGTGCGCTCCGGGAACATGTCATCAACGGGAACCTTCTTGGTGTCTTTCGTGGCCTGGAAGGAGACACTTCCATGCGGGTTACTCAGCGCCGGCATATACTGATGCGCGGACTGAGCCAATGACGCCACCTCTTGAATTTTCCTTTTTTCCTACGCAATCACAAGTGACTCGGCTAAGTTAGACCCGGCCGACGCACACTCCATGGAACGTCGGAAATCCCCAGCAATGCTAATCACCCCGTTTGGTCTGGGCAACTTCATCTTCAAGTAACTAATATGACAGCTCGCCCTGAACTTGTTCAGTGCTGGCCTTCCGAGTAACGCGTGGTACGCACTTTCTAAGTTCACCACCTCGAACTCCAAATTTTCGGTTCGGCAGTTGTCCCTCGTGCCGAACAATACGTCAACCCGGACCTTGCCTATGGGCTCACAAGAAATTCCGGGCAGAATACCATGGAAAGTTGTCCTCGTGGCCTGTAGCATGTTCTCTGAGATACCCAACTTGCGCATTGTGTCCACATACATGATGTTAATGCTACTGCCATTGTCGAACAGTACCTTTGGGAACCTTACATTAATGCTAGGTCCAATGAATGTCGGATCCAGCACCAACGCATACGAACCAGGGCTTGGCATAAGCTTGGGATAATCCTTGATGCTCCAGGTGATTTCTTGGTCAGACCAAGGCATATACCTTGTCACTTCAGGCATCACTACATTCACCTCCATGTGTCGGCGCTGCAAGCTCTTTCTATCTGTTTCCTCGATGGTGAACACACAATAGCTCTGATGATGCTCTCTGTAATCATTTCTCCCCTCATTTCCGGGGTACCTTTGATCCGGCTGATGCTGGTTTTCCACTTGATGCACTGCATCCCTTCTCTCATTGTTATCATACCTCGGCGGAGGGGCAGGCAACATTAGCTATTGCGCGTTCACTCTGGAGAGCAATTGTTGCCGGGGTAACTCTTGCCGAGGCTGATCATTCCGGGGTGCCTGAGCATTCCCCGAACCACCTTGTTCAATCTTGCGCATCCACTCACATTGCCTCGTCGTATGACCCGCTGGGTTATTCGGATCTGGCATGTGAAATTTACACGGTTGATCCAACATCGAACGGTCTTTCCTCGGACGGTCTTTCCTTTCTTGCCACTGTTTCTTTTGCTCTGGTGTCCCAGTTTTCTTCCCATCGTTTCTCAGAGTCCACTGCCCTCTAGTTTTCTGGCGTTGACTGCCCCCTGCTCCGGGCTGATCTTGATTCACAGCAGCAACTTGTTGCGGACCGTATCGATGATCCGGTCGGTCATCTCTCCTTTTCCCTCTATAGTCATTCCTCCGGGATGACCCGGCTCCATCCCTCTGGTAGTACTCAGCGTTTGACTCGTTTGATACGAGCCTAGGTTGAGTCGGATCACCCAAAGCATATGAATCTCCAATTCGGATCATCTCTGCCAATGTAGTTGGCATTTTCCTTTGCAACTTCTACCACAGCTCGCTTGCATATCTGCACCCTTGCGCAAACCATGCTATGGCCTGTGATTCTATCACGCCCTCACACGAGTATCTCACTGTACACCACCGGGTTAAAAACTCCCGATCCGTCTCGTTCGGTCTTTGCCTGCACATAGCCAGGGTCTGTGGCCTATTCGGCCTCTAATACGTACTCGACAAATTGCTGATGAACATCTCTTCAAAATCTATCCAACAGTTTATGCTTCCAGGTAGCAAATTGTTCAGCCATACCCTTGCGGGCCCTTCCAACATCTGGGGTACGTACCGTACAGCCCATCTCAAGTTGCCTGTGGCAATTTTCACGGCCGTAGCATAATTTATCAACCAATCTTCCAGCTTGGTACTGCTGTCATACGTCTTTGTGCCTCTGGGTAACGGGAAGTTGGGTACCGGTGGCTCTTTCATGATCCGGGGCCCAAAACACGCAGGACCCGGTGGACGTTGACATTCGATCTGTTCCGACCTATATAGTCGATCCAGTTTCAACCTGGCATCGTCCAGCATCAAATCCCTGCTTCCCAATCTTGACCCTATCACATTATAGTCCGGCCTTGGGTATCCTGCGTTCACCATCTCTGAATCTCCATCGTTATATCTGTCTTGCTCTCGTGGAGCGCCTTTCTGTTGCATACCGGCCGGCACTTTGCTCTTGCCTTGGTATATACCGCTGCTGCGGTTGTCCTACTCCTGCCGAGTTTTGCTGTCCGGCATTGCCGTTGACGGCGTTCCCTTGACTGGCATTGCCTTGGTCGCGGTTACCTCGGCCAGCTTCACCTCGGCTCACACTCCGTCGATCATCATTTTTCTGTGCTTCTTCTCCTTTCCCTGCCCGCGTTGGGTCATACGGGACGATCTGTTTGTTTCGTCTGGCCGAGGTTACTACCTCTTCTCTCCTTGGACCACCATGAGGAGACGATGCGGCTCCAGCGGATTTCTCCGGGTTACCCATCGCAGAATGGACGATCTTGGAGGCTCCAACTCTCTCCAGGTTAGCTCTGAGTAGTTCTTTGTTCTGTCTGTTCGCGATCCGAACCAGCTCATTAACCCTATCTTGTTGTCTCTATCGAGGCTCACCCGTTAGACCCTCTAACTCGGATGCAGCTGTATCGGGGTACTATACCTCGGCAGCCCCATGGACAAACAGTTTTCTGATTCCTCAATTCCAATATCGCCTTCTCTGTTCATTTCGCTCATGATAATTCTCCCCTTTACTTTTACAACATCAACTTTGTTTGCCGTTGCGTACTCACGCAGCGTCATGTTCAACGACTACTGAGCCGCGACTATCTTTTTTGCACCCTCTAGTATTTTTTGCCTAGTTTCTTCTAGCTCGGACTGCGCCTGAGTCGTATCTACTGCTGCTACCAATAGGTTTGCCAAGCTATCCATCGCCTCCCTCAACACGTTCTCTGGCCTCTCTAGTGGAGGACCTCTACCTTTCCTAGGTGCCTTAGGCGTTACCTCCGGATCTGGCGCCGGATCCTTGCTCGCGCCTGCACCAGGCGCAGTCATCATCACCTCTGCATGGTCCGGGGAGCGAGTGATACGCGTCCCGGAAACCACGGTGAGGGGTGGCTCCCCTGCCTCAACGACGTGGCACGGACGAACACACGACACATCAACAGCAACGTAGACCTTGTGCACGCCGAGCCTGACAAAGAGGCCATTGCGTGGAAGCGGGCACGTGCTGAAGCAGCCAGCGTTGTCGCTAGCGAAGTCCAGGGCTCGAAGGCGCTGAACGAGCCCGGAGACGATGCGTTCGCCGGTGCCGATGAAGTTTCCCGTCCGGATCTTGACCCCTGCTAGCGCCGCTAGCCCCATTGTGGGCGCCAACTGTCGTGGTGGTGTCACGGCAGATGCCATGGATAGGCTAAAGGTGGGGACTAATACACGCTAGGGGTATCAAGGGAGGGATAGTGAAGTGATTCTTCACACGAAGGTTTGTATTTGCTTTGCTTCCAAGATTACAAGTGCTCCTAGAGCTGAATTGGCGAGAGGAGGAAGAAGGTGATCTCTTACTCTCACCCACGGATCACACTCAAAACCCTAGCCAAATCAGAATAGCGGACCCCCCTCTACTGAGATCCTGGCCCCCCTTATATAGAGGGAGCTAGGTCTCTGCCTAGGGCATACGTGGAGGCATATTCCTAAGAATATGCCTCCTCCCAAAGTAGTAAGCCGACCGAGGTGCTTTTCCCCCGCGTCACATATGCAGAAGCTACGTGAGCCTCTGCGGCGCCCGCGTTAGCCGACATGGGCGTCGTCACCCTTATCGGTCATGCCCCGGTGGTCCTGCCCTTGTTTGCTTTGCTCAGGTAGTGCGTACCGGGGCTTCTTTTGACCAGCGAGATTCCTTCCTTCTCCCAGAATCTAGACGTGACCCGGATCATAGTTGATCCGGCCACACCTGTTCCTGTATACCGGTAAAACAGGCATTTCCGACTTACTCCTTAAGTCGGTTGAGACTTAGTTAGGCGAACGCCCCCTGGTCCGGGTTATCCCGTGATTCGGCCTGCCTTGAGGTGACCCGGCCAGCATCCGCTTTGGCCTTGCCGAACCTCGGCTAACTCGGCCTTTATACCCCGGCGTGACCCTACCCGGGGGTATCCCCCCAACAGCCCAGGTATTCTCAAAGATTTATCTTAGGACTGGTTATCACCAACTTAAGTTTCATGCAACGGATATTCCGAAGACCGCCTTTACTACTCGCTATGGTTTATACGAGTATACGGTTATGTATTTTGGATTAACCAATGCCCCTTCTTATGTCATGAATCTCATGAATAAGATCTTTATGAATTTCCTAGATAAGTTTGTAGTGGTGTTTATCGATGACATCCTTATCTACTCCAAGTCAGAAGAGGAGCATGAGCAACATCTGTGAATCATCCTAGAAACCTTGAGAGAGCATTAGTTATATGCCAAGTTCAGAAAGTGTGAGTTTTGGCGGAAAGAAGTAGGATTCCTAGGACATATTATGTCTACCAGAGGAGTATCTGTTGATCCTGCCAAGATCAAAGATGTCGAAGAATGGGAAGCCCCAACCACTCAAACCCAAGTCCGTGCATTTCTCGGATTAGCGGGATACTACCGCAAGTTCGTAGAAGGATTCTCGAGCATAGCCCGACCCATGACCCAATTGTTGAAGAAGGACGAGAAGTTTGAATGGACTGACAAATGTGAAGCCAGTTTCCAGGAGCTGAAGAAGAGATTGATATCAGCCCCAATATTGATCATGCCCGACATCAAGAAGACGTTTGATGTGTACTGTGATGCATCCAAGATTGGTCTAGGATGTGTATTTATGCAAGAAGGCAAAGTCATCGCGTATCTGTCTCGACAACTGAAGCAGCATGAGCAGAACTATCCGACCCATGATCTTGAATTAGCAGCCATAGTGCTGGCATTAAAGACATGGCGTCATTATCTTATGGGTAATCGTTGTGAGATTTACTCAGATCACAAAAGCTTGAAGTATATTTTCACTCAGAAGGAGCTAAATATGAGGCAAAGGAGATGGATAGAGTTAATCAAGGATTATGACCTTGACATTCACTATCACCCCGGTAAAGCCAATGTGGTAGCGGATGCTCTTAGCAGATTGCCGTGTAGGCTAAACACCATGATCAAGGAGAAACAACCAAGTTTGTATGAAGAGTTGGAGCAGTTCAGAACTGAATTAGTTAGCAAAGGATTCTTAGCTAGCATTGAACTTCAACCCACTTTGGTTAGCCAAATCAAGGAAGCCCAGAAGGGGAATGAGAGTATCGACGGAATCAAACGTCGTATTGGTACAGGAAAGGTACCTGGATTCACTAAAGACAAAGAAGGAGTACTGTGGTACAAAGGACGTATCTGTGTACCAGCAGATTCGAAGTTGAAGCAAGTTATCATGAAGGAAGCTCATGATACTCTTTATTCTATCCACCCCAGAGGAACGAAGATGTATCAAGATTTGAAAGAGCAATTTTGGTGGCACAAGATGAAGAGAGAAATCGGAAGCTACATCGCCAAGTGTGACATCTGTTAAAGAGTCAAAGCAAAGAATCAGAGGCCTGCAGGACTGTTGCAACCATTGCAGATTCCGGAATGGAAATGGGATTCCATCGGAATGGACTTTATCACCGGTTTGCCTACTTCCAATAGGGGAAATGACTCAATCTGGGTCATAGTTGATAGACTGTCCAAGGTAGCTCACTTTATACCTGTCAAGACTACCTACCAGAGTTCGAAGCTAGCAGAGCTATATATTGCTAGGATTGTTAGTCTGCATGGAACCCCCAAGACCATAGTATCAGATCGAGGAACCCAGTTTACCTCAAGATTTTGGCAGAAAGTTCAAGAAGGATTGGGAACCAAGTTAAACTTCAGTACCGCTTATCACCCGCAAACTGATGGACAGACTGAGAGAGTCAACCAGATCCTAGAGGATATGTCAAGAGCTTGTGTGTTGGAATACAGATCAAAATGGGAAGATTGTCTGCCTTTCGCAGAATTCTCATATAACAACAGTTATCAGGCTAGTTTGCAGATGGCACCATTTGAGTTCCTATATGGAAGGAAGTGTCGTACCCCTTTGAACTGGTCGCAAGTAGGAGAGAGTCAAATCTTTGAACCAGAAATTCTCCGGGAAGCGGAGGAGAAGGTTCACAAAGTCCGTGAGCACCTCAAGACCGCCCAATCCAGACAAAAGAGTTATGCTGACAAGAGAAGGAGAGACCTGACTTTCAATCTCGGAGATTTCGTGTACCTCAAGGTTTCGCCATTGAAAGGAACCTAGCGCTTTAGTCTGAAAGGAAAGTTAGCCCCTAGATATATAGGACCCTTCAAGATTATGAACCGTCGAGGAGAAGTATCGTATCAACCGGACCTACCTGAAGAGATGTCCGCAATCCCCAATGTGTTCCATATCTCGTTGCTTCTCAAATGCTTAGAAGTGCCAGAGAAGACTGAAGTTTTCAAGAACATCAATCACAGAGCTGTAGAAATCAACAACGACCTGACCTATCGGGAAGTGCCCATCCGTATCTTAGAAGAAGCCGACAGAACCACCAAGACAAGAAGTATCAAATTTCTCAAGATTCAATAGAGCAGCCATACCGAAGAAGAAGCCACTTGGGAGCGAGAAGATTACATTAGGACAGAGTTCCTAGATCTCTTTAGTTCCTAGTTTTCTTTCGTAAATCTTGGGACGAGATTTTTTTAAGGGGGAAGGTTTGTAACATCCCAAAACTGTAATCCAAGCTTATCAAGATCTAAATCATCAAAATTAGGGTTAACAAAAACTTTTCCAATTAAATTATGAAAGCATTCATGTGTATGTGCATTTAGAATAGGAGTTCATTTGAATTGCCATGGTTCTGTGATCCATTGCTTGTAAAATGTTTCTTAGGTGAAATAAACATCATCTAAATCATTCCCAAACAATTCCCAAAGAAAACCAATTCAAAAATGAACAAAAGAATCAAATGGTCATTTTGGCCGCATTAACTATCATGCCTACTTTCGCTATTCCTAGTACTCAAAACTTAACAGAAACATTTGTGGATCTTTACACCCCTTGCTAGTACACATAATGAGGTACCAAGGCCCACTTTGTGATCTGCTAAAAAATTCAAATACTAATTTTAAATGACAGTTCAAAATTGAATCTATTTCATATGGGAAGATCCCACTATTTCAAAAACCACTCAAACAAGCTCAACTTTCAAAACCCAAGCAACCACAGAGTCTCAAGCTTATGCCTAGCACACCCACCAAAAATCTATTCAAAATTGAAAAAGAATTTTCTTGCGGCCATTTCATCTAACACTTGGCAGGCAGAATTCAAACAAAACCAAATTCACTATTTTAAATAGTGTTCTGGCCAAACTTGTCTCCCATTTGACCCCCATTTGCTCCCATTGTCTCCTAATGATCTAACCAGGACCTAACTACCCCATCCCCTACCCCCTAGCAGCATGGCCATGCCAAGCCGAGCCCCAACTCGCCGGCCGACCATGCCATCACCCCAGCAGACCACCTCCCCCTCTCTCTCCATGTCTAGCAGCTAGCCAGCACCTCACCGGCCCCCATTGTCCCCTCCCCGAGCCAGGCCCAGCCGTGGACCACCGAGAAATCCCCGCGCCCAGTGCAACCGCGCCATGCCGAGCACGCGCCAGAGCGCCGCGCCTGACATGTGTGCACAAGCCGCCGCTCGACCGCAGCCCGCGCCCACCGCGTCGCCATGACCCAGGGAGCACGCCGGACACCCCCGTTCGCCGCCCAACGCCTCACAGCCACCGCTCACCGTCGAAACCGCCGCCTCTGCCGCTCAGAGCGCCAGCTCAGCCCGACCACATACCACCGCCCCTAAACCCACATTCACTTCCTAGAGCACTGCCAGGATACCGCGCGTCGATCGCCACCCTCAGCCATGCCGCTAGCAACCCGTAGCCATGTCGCCACCGTCGCCTGCCCATCCCTCTCGGTCTTGTCGTCGAGCCTATAAAAGGAGGGCACCCCGAGCCATTTGCAGCACACCACTCCACTCCTCTCACCTCACTAATCGTCCCACACCTCTAGCCGGAGCAAGGCGAGCAGCAGTTCGCCGAAATCGCACTGGAGCAGGCCGCTCTAGAGCAGAAGGGCACCGCTGATTGCGACCACCCCCGGAACTGCCTCGACCGTCCCTGAGCTCGCCGTCGACCACCAGTCCGTTTGCACACCTTGTCGTCGTTGTTGGAGCCCTGGTACACCCCCTATGCACCCCCACCGAGCCGTTAGGGTTAGAGCTCGCCGGCGACAGGTCCGTCATTGACGACGATCCATAGCCGTTGATCCCCACTCTAATCCAACACCCCACTTTGCCCCGTACCGCTTCACGCGTTATGAGCCGCTGACTGATGGACCCCCCTATCAGCTGAGCCGCGTCTTGCGTAGTGACACTGGGCTGGCCCATTAGAGTTTCCCGCGAGACCCAGTTAGTTTGAATTAGGATTTTTCTTTTTAGTTTAAACTTAGTTCTGTCTCTATGTTTAAAATTCAATTCAGAAAGATTTACAAATTCAAATGGTGTGATTACAATTTTGCTAGAAAGCTACTGAAAGATCTAACCAAGCCCGTTGGATTTAATTCATTTAGAGTTATACATCTCTCCTAGTAAAAATAATAAAACAGAAGCATTTGCACCTTGCAACTTTTTTACAAAATCAATAAAGATAGCTTTTGAGTTGATTCCAACTCTCAAAAATCACATTTCACTATATCTATCTGAATATGTAATAATATTAAGGTTTACATGTAGTGACTTTGGACTAGTACCAAAATAATGCTATATATGCATTTCTAGTCACTTTAAATCATTAAATAATGAACTTAAACGAAAGTAATTATGATCCAACTCTTAAATCACATTCCCACATGTTAGAATATGTGGTGATGACATGTGTTCACATGATCCCCAATTTTAAGTGGGTAAATCTTAGTAAATTTTTCAATGAGTAGAAATTACTTTTCTAAAATAAAAAGGATGAAACTATTAAATTAAACTTGTGATGCTTGTGATGATAATAGATCATCAACTATATGCCTAAGAGTGCTAATTAGACTAGTTAAGTATTGTTTGGTGATTGTGGACTCCGTATGTATTTATAGACGATAGTACCGACCAAGTCTACGAGGAGGAGGAGTTCTACCAAGAAGAAGAAGAAGAATAAAACTTCAACCACTGCACCAACCAAGGCAAGCCACCATTAACAATGCAAGCTCACACTTGCAAGTATAATGCTTAGCAAGCTAGGATTAAACTAGATGTGTTAGCAAAGATGCCTTAGGCATACTTTGGTTACACTACCTTGACTAGTATTTACCCCAAGTATTAATTTCAAGCTTTACTTCCTTTACTTTATACAAAGTTCCTTACTTGTTTAGAAGGTAGCATCAAGAGTATAAAACTTGACCTATATGGAACCCTTTAGATGTCATTCTATGGCATGAGATTGATCCCATCTTTTCCACCTTAGTGAACACTCTAAACTTAGTAGTTTAGAGTAGAAAAAACTTGAGTCACTTTAGATGGAAACACTTGGTGAAAATGAATTATGAAAAACTTGGAATGATGAGTCATTCTATTGAGATGTTTCGACATGTGTTGAGAAACACAAATGGTTTACGATGATGAAAATGTTGAGGCATGAGCCTTAACCCTTTTATAAAACTGATGGTTGGATTCGGATGCGATACCGTTCCAAATTTACCGTACAACCACCATACCTGTATTGGGTAAGGCTTAGCCGGAAGTTTATATGCATTAGTATTAGTTCCCTCGCGGGAGAGGTTTGAGCTGAGGCTACCTCTCAATGGTGTCCACCTATTCAGTGCCCAAGATGACGGATGGTCATGGTTGGGAGGCCATGCTCATAGGAGAGGTGCTTATACTAGGGTGTGTAAAGGAAAGGTTATGTTTGATTATCTGCATACTAAGTATGATGATTTAGGGTTATCCCTAACAGATGTATCGAATCTTGTAGTGAAAGTGTACCACCTCTGTAGAGTGTCAAACTATTCGAATAGCCGCGTCCGCGGTTATGGACAGTTGGAATGGCCATACTGTTTCGTTATCAGATGTTTTCCAAAATGACTTGACCACAACAGGGTTGTGTTTATGACAATAGTTTTCCCCACTTAAGTGATTCTAGAACTTTATTTTTATCATTCTTTGCTTCAGAACTCAGCTTAGGTTTCAAACTTAACTTTATAGTTAAACATAGAGTTAGTACTTTAACTTAGAATGATACTATTTGTTAGTGGTAGTTTGCGAGTACTTAAAGATTACTCATGGCTTTTTTCCGTAGTTATTCTCATGGCCAGACTATGAAGGAGACTACCAAGATGATGGCCAGCAGGATGGCTATGATAACTAGGACTATCTGCGTTCGTTAGCATTGCCTGTGCCCCTGAAGATGGACCCCACCGCTACGCTTATCTTTTATTTCCGCTTCTTGTTGTATTAAGACTGGATCATGAGATCCTTATTTGTGTAAGACCTTATGTATGGTTTGTAATGGATGATGTACTATGATATCCAATCCGTTATGTCTCGCAAAAATGGTAATCTTGGGATTGCGAGGTATGGCATAACGGGCATCTGGGATTAAAAATCCGGGTGTTGACAAAGAACACACATGCAGTGACATTGGTTGATCCATATGTGGGTTGTGAAAATAACACACATGCAATGACTCTAGTGCTGGTTTTAGTATAAGAACACACATGCAATGACGTTAGTTGGTCCATATGCCGTTTGTGGAAAAGAACACACATGCAATGACTCTAGTGGATCTATATGTGGTTTTTGAAAAGAACACACATGCAATACCATTGGATTATCCATATGTGGTTTGTGAAAGGAACACACATGCAATGACTCTAGTCGATTCATATGTGGTTTGTGGAAAGAAGACACATGCAATGACTCTAGTGGATCCATATGTGGTTTGTGAAAAGAACACACATGCAATGACAATGGTGGATCCATATGTGGTTTGTGGATAGAACACACATGCAATGACATTTGTTGATCCATATGTGGCTTGTGAAAAGAACACACGCGCAATTACTCTAGTGGATACATATGTGGTTTGTGGAAAGAACACACATGCAATGAACTCGGGTGGATCCATGTGTGGTTCATTACAGGAACACACATGCAATGACATTGGTTGATCCATATGTGGTTTGTGACAATAACACACATGCAATGCCATTGGTTTATCCATGTGGTTTGTGGTGAAAAACACACATGCAATGACATTGGTGGATCCAAATATTGTTTGTGGAAAGAACACACATGCAATGACATTGGTGGCTCCATATGTGGTTTGTGAAAGGAACACACATGCAATGACTCTAGTGGATCCATATGTGGTTTGTGGAAAGAAAACACATGCAATGACATTGGTTGATCCATATGTGGGCTGTGAAAACAAGACACATGCAATTACTCTAGTGGATACATATGTGTTTTGTGGAAAGAACACACATGCAATGGCATTGGTGGATCCATGTGTAGTTCATGACAGGAACACACATGCAATGACATTGGTTGATGCATATGTGGTTTGTGAAAAGAACACACATGCAATGACATTGGTGGCTCCATATGTGGTTTGTGGAAAGAACACACATGCAATGACATTTGTTAATCGATACGTCGTTTGTGAAAAGAACACACATGCAATTACTCTAGTGGATACATATGTGGTTTGTGGAAAGAACACACATGCAATGAACTCTAGTGGATCCATGTGTGGTTCATGAAAGGAACACACATGCAATGACATTGGTGTTGGGTCCGCAGCATAGAAAACAAAAAAATTCCTACGGTGTGAACTACACGCCAAGATCTATCTACTAGGTACAAAGCAACGGGTGGACATACATCCAACGAGAACTTACCCTCGAAGACAACGAGTTTTGTTAATGAGTAGGAACTCGTGGTTGATGTAGTCGTACAATTGCCGATCTCAAGATCGTGAGGAAGTCCGAGCGCCGCAACTCAGCAGTGCATCCGCACTCGCACACACGTTCAAGCCACTAGACAACCTCCACCTCCTAGCTCCAGCGATCCAGCGGAAGCAGCAACTCCTTCCATACGAAATGCCACCGGAAACATGTATCTCGCTAATCCGAGACCATGGGGGAATAATTCTAGAGGGGGAGACATATCCTTCACAAGGAGGTGTGAGGATGAAGGAGGGAATGGGTGGCCTTTTATAGGAGGAGGGGGTGCCCCCTCTCTCCATGGCCGGCACATGGGGGGGTGACCCCTCACCTCCCCCATTCATGTGGTGGTAACCCCTCCACATTAAAATGCCTCTTCACATTCCCTTTTAAAGTCTCCACTTTAAATGCATTAAATTTCTCCAAATTTAATGCTCTCTCATTTAATAAAACTCTTTTTATTAAATTTATTCAGATTTTTGTTAATTACTTTAATTAACAAACATTCACATATAGCCCCTTGCAATATTCCAATATCACATGCAGAACCACTTTCTGCAATTTCACCCGAAACAATTTCCGGTTTCTATTGAAACAATTCCTGCGCTTTGCAATTCTTTCGTCTGAAACATATGTGCTCCAAAATGGTGTCCAGTAACTCTTAAGTGTGCCACCCTATGGTTCGCGAATAATGCAGACATGATCGAGACCCTTCTCCGATCAATAATCAGCAACGGGACCTGGAGATCCGTACTGACTCCTACACATTCAACCATGACTTCTGTGATCGTGAGAACCTTTAACGCTTGTAACTAAATCCCTTTGTCTCTCGATATATTACATGTACGAGTTTTGATCATCGGTATCTCCATACCTAGTTTGATCTCGTTACCGACATGCACACTTTTCTTGTTCCCGTGATATAACATTCTAGTGATCACATCACTTGCTTGCAAGCTATCTTAATGTGATATTACCGGGAGGGCCCAAAGTATATCTATCCGTCATCTGGATTGACAAATTCCACTCTTGATCCATGAGCCTCAACATAACACCTTCGTAGTACTGAACCCACCTTTATAGTCACCCTGTTATGGTGTGACGTTTGATGTTATCAAGATACTCTTCCAGTGTTAGCAATTAACATGATCTCATGGTCTAAGGATAAAGATTACTTCGTATGATGTTATAGAAATATAAACATAATGACTTGATCGTAATGCTATACTTCGGATGAATGTTCATCACATCATTCCACCAATGGTGTGAGCTTGTTATTAACAACATCCAATGTCCATGATCAGGAAACCTTGATCATCTTGTTAATCAACAAGCTAGTCTATAAGAGAGGCATAATTAGGAACCCTTTTTGTTTATTAAACACACATGTATTGATGTTTCCGATCAATACAATTCTAGCATGTAAAATAAACATCTATCATATATAAGGAATATATAATAACAACTTTATTATTGCCTCTCATGGCATATTTCCTTCAGTCTCCCACTTGCACTAGAGACAATAATCTAGTTTACATAGTGATAAATCTAACACCCATGGAGTTCTGGTGTTGACCATGTTTTGCCCTAGGGAGAACTTTAGTCAATGGATCTGCTACATTTAGGTCCGCGTGTACTTTACAAATCTTTATATCTCCATCCTTGACATGCTCGCGGATGGAGTGAAACCGGCACTGAATATGCTTGGAATTCTTGTGAGACCTCGGTTCCTTTGCGTTGGCTATGGCTCCATTATTGTCACAATATATCACCATTGGGTCCAACGCACTGGGAACCACACCTAGTTCCGTAATGAACCCTTTCATCCAAACCGCCTCCTACGCCGCTTATGAAGCAGCAACATATTCCGCCTCCGTCGTTGATCCAGCCACCACAGGTTTTTGGAACTCCTCCAAGTAACTGCTGCTTTGTTCAAGAGAAATACGTATCCGGATTGAGACTTAGAGTCATCCGGATCAGTATCAAAGCTAGCATCGACATAACACTTAGCGACTAGCTCTTCTTCACCTCCGTATATAAGAAACATATCCTTAGTTCTTCTCAAGTACTTGAGGATGTTCTTTACCGCTATCTAGTGTTCCGAACCTGGATCAGATTGGTACCTACTAGTCAAACTAATAGAATGTGCCACATCCGGTCTTGTACATAGCATGGCATACATAATAGAGCCTATGGCCGAGGCA
This sequence comes from Avena eriantha, assembly GCA_910589775.1. Taxonomy (NCBI): domain Eukaryota; kingdom Viridiplantae; phylum Streptophyta; class Magnoliopsida; order Poales; family Poaceae; genus Avena; species Avena eriantha. The sequence continues at coordinate 349,404,390 of OU342742.1, read as the reverse complement.
TAGGGGATCTTATCCATCATCTCTCTTTCTTCCGCCGTAGCCAGACTTTGAGTCTTACTCAATGTCTTGCCTTGCAACATAGGTAAGAACCCCCTTCTTACTTTCGTCCATATTAAACTTATTTAATATCTTATCAAGGTATGTACTCTGCGATAGCCCAATTAGGCGCCTTGATCTATCTCTATAGATTTTAATGCCTAATATATATGATGCTTCACCAAGGTCTTTCATCGAAAATTTGCTGTTTAGATAACTTTTAACACTATTTAAAAGATCTATATCATTTCCAATCAATAATATGTCATCCACATATAATATCAGAAATGCCACATTGCTCCCACTCACTTTCTTGTAAATACAAGCCTCTCCATAAGTTTGGACAAATCCAAACTCTTTGATCACCTCATCAAAGCGGAGATTCCAACTCCGGGATGCTTGCTTCAGTCCATAGATGGATCGCTGAAGTTTGCATACCTTATTAGCATCCTTAGGATCGACAAAACCCTTAGGTTGTATCATATACAACTCTTTTTCAATATTACCATTGAGGAACGCAGTTTTGACATCCATCTGCCATATTTCATAATCGAAATATGCAGCAATTGCTAACATAATCCTAACCGACTTAAGCATCGCTACGGGAGAGAATGTTTCATCGTAGTCAACTCCTTGAATTTGTCGAAACCCCTTTGCGACAAGTCGAGCCTTATAGATGGTCACATTACCATCATCATCAGTTTTTCTTTTGAAAATCCATTTATTCTCAACGGCCTTTCGGTCGTGAGGTAAGTCCACCAAGTTCCAAACTTGGTTCTCGTACATGGATTCCATCTCAGATTTCATGGCTTCTAGCCATTTGTTGGAATCTAGGCTCATCATCGCTTCTTCGTATGTCGCAGGGTCATCCATTTCATCAACCATGAAATTCACAACAGGTTTGCCGTACAGTTCAGGAGCTGCACGTGTCCTGCTTGACCCGCGAGGTTCGGTAGTGTCCTCTTTCGGAGTTTCATGATCATTATCATTAGCTCTCTCTTCATCAGGTGAAGTCAACTCCGAAACAACTTCCGGTGCTGCGCCACTCGCCATTCCATGAAGAGCAGGTTCAATAACCTCTTCGAGTTCTACCTTCCGACTACTCACACCTTTCGCGAGAAACTCCTTCTCAAGAAAGGATCCATTCTTGGCAACAAAAACCTTGCCCTCGGATCTGTGATAGAAGGTATACCCAATTGTTTCCTTAGGGTATCCTATGAAGATGCATTTTTCCGCTTTGGGTTCGAGTTTATTCGGTTGAAGTTTCTTCACATAAACATCGCATCCCCAAACTTTCAGAAATGACAGCTTAGGTTTGTTTCCAAACCATAATTCATACGGTGTCGTTTCAACGGATTTAGATGGTGCCCGATTTAAAGTGAATGCAGCTGTTTCCAGCGCATAACCCCAAAATGACAGTGGCAAGTCAGTCAGAGACATCATAGATCGAACCATATCCAATAAGGTACGATTACGACGTTCCGACACCCCATTACGTTGTGGTGTTCCAGCAGGCGTGAGTTGTGAAACTATTCCACACTCTTTCATGTGTGTGCTAAACTCGTAACTTAGATACTCTCCTCCACGGTCAGACCGTAGAAATTTGATCTTTCTATTACGATGATTTTCCACTTCATTCTGAAATTCCTTGAACTTTTGAAAAGTTTCAGACTTGTGTTTCATCAAATAGATATACCCATATCTACTCAAATCATCCGTGAAAGTAACAAAATAACGATATCCACCTCGCGCCGACACACTCATTGGTCCACACACATTAGTATGTATGATTTCCAATAGATCTGTCGCCATTGAACCGGAAAACAGCGTTCAAGTCATCTTGCCCATAAGGCATGGCTCACATGTATCAAATGATTCAAAATCAAGTGATTCCAAAAGTCCATCAGAATGGAGTTTCTTCATGCGTTTAACGCCAATATGACCTAGACGGCAGTGCCACATATATGTAGACATATCATCAAGTTTAATATTTTAGCATTAACATTATGAATGTGTGTAATATTAATATTGGGATCCAACAGAAATAAACCATTCAACATAGGTGCATGACCATAAAAGATATCATTCTTATAAATCGAACAACCCTTGTTTTCAGATTTAAAGGAATGACCACTTTGCATCAAACATGATCTAGATACAATGTTCATGCTCAGTACAGGCACTAAATAACAATTATTTAGGTTTATAACTAATCCCGATGGCAAATGGAGAGTTAGCGTCCTGGCGGAGATCACATCAACTTTTGATCAATTGCCGACCCGCATTCTGACCTCATCCCTTGCTAGTTGTCGCTTGTTCCGTAGCCCCTGAACCGAGTTACATATATTAGCAACCGATCCCGTATCAAATACCTAGGTGCTACTGCGAGTACTAGTCAAGTACACATCAATAACATGTATATCACATATACCTTTGTTTGCCTTGCCGGACTTCTTGTCCGCCAAATACTTGGGGCAGTTGCGCTTCCAATGGCCAGTCCCCTTACAATAGTAGCACTCGGTGTCAGACTTAGGACCAGCTCGGGGTTTCTTTTCAGGCGTGGCAATAGACTTGCCACCCTTCTTTCCCTTGTGCTTTCCTTTCTTGTCTTTCTTGAAACCGATGGTCCTATTGATCATCAACACTTGATGTTCTTTCCTAATCTCCACTTCTGCAGTCTTAAGCATTGACAAAAGCTCGGGAAGAGACTTCTTCATGCCCTGCATATTATAGTTCGTCACGAAGCTCTTGTAGCTAGGTGGCAGAGATTGGAGAACACGATGTATGCCTAAGTCAATGGGAATCGTTATTCCCAAGGACACAAGCTTATCGGCGTACCTAGACATTTTGAGTACGTGCTCACTAACAGAGCTATTTTCCTCCATCATGCAGCTAAAGAACTTTTCTGTAGCATTATAACTCTCTACGGCAGCATGGGTATCGAAAATCATTTTCAATTCTCCCATGGTATCAAAGGCATTGCCATTTTCGAAACGCTTTCGAAGTTCTGGCTCTAGCCCATACAGTATGCCGCAATGAACTAAGTTGTGGTCCTCCTGACAAATCACATAGACATTCTTTTCCTCGTCAGGGGCATCAGGAGCTGGTGGGGGGCCTAGCAGCGCATCTAGCACATATTGCTTTTGTGCAGCAGTGAGGAGAATCCTCAAATTCATAGCCCAGTTGGTGAAGTTGCTACCATTCGCAGCAAGTTTCTCTTTCTCCATGAACACATTGAAATTAAAAGCAGGTGGTGCCATCTACAACAGAATTTGTAAAGTTTATTTAGACTAAGATTATGATAGATTGAGTTCAACTAATCCAAATTACTAATGAACTCCCACTCAAAAACGGCATCCCTTGTGTCTTTTTGGTGATTACATGAACCAAATCCACTACACACCAAGTCCGATCATCTCGTGAGTTGATGTAGCTTCAAAGGCGAGCATCTATATGGGCATCGTATCAACTATATGACTCGTGCTTAACCTTTTGGTCCGTGTTCCGAGGCCATGTCTATACATGCTAGGCTCGTCAAGTAAGAACCTTAGTATTCGCGTGTGTAAAACCGTCTTACACCCGTTCCTATGAAAGCGTAGATTCGAGTACACCCGATCATCACGTGATGTCTCGAAACACGATCCACAGAACGGTGCATCCTTAAGGAAGAACACATTTTTATCTTGATATCTAAATGAGGGATCATCTTATAATGCTACCAAAGGCGCCAAACTAGCAGTATAAGATGCTAACATCTAATGTGTAAAGTGAGATAATATGGTCCATGCATTTGATCTCTATCACTTGCATCGTGGTATGATCTCTATCATTCCTTTGTGTGTAAGGCCAAGGTCTATGGAACTTACACGTTGAGTGTGTTGTAAGAGTATCTATCATACATCTACTTACAACAATACCATATCAATACACTAGCCCAGCAACGATCTAAACTAGACGCCTCTAATTTATCAATTGCAAGTTTTACGTGGCTTAGGGCTTTCGGAGATAGAACCGTTCTCACCTACGAACATGAACCACAACGAGGATAACTAAGTTATTAGCAACTCGTTGTAAATCAGATATTGACTATAGTAGGAGAGACAGACACCCGACAGCCACTTATGCAAAACAAGTTGCATGTTAGTCGTGGAACTGGTCTCATGTACGATGACATGTAAGGTTGGTCCGGGCCGCTTCATCCCACTATGCCACCAATATCCAAAATACATAGAAGATGCAATAACATGATCATCATCGCCCACATATAAACATATGTGTACTACCCGTGCAAAGCACCTCCGCAGCATAGAAAACAAAAAAATTCCTACGGTGTGAACTACACGCCAAGATCTATCTACTAGGTACAAAGCAACGGGTGGACATACATCCAACGAGAACTTACCCTCGAAGACAACGAGTTTTGTTAACGAGTAGGAACTCGTGGTTGATGTAGTCGTACACTTGCCGATCTCAAGATCGTGAGGAAGTCCGAGCGCTGCAACTCAGCAGCGCATCTGCACTCGCACACACGTTCAAGCCACCGGACAACCTCCACCTCCTCGCTCCAGCGATCCAGTGGAAGCAGCAACTCCTTCCATACGAAATGCCCCCGGGAACATGTATCTCGCTAATCCGAGACCATGGGGGAATAATTCTAGAGGGGGAGAGAGATCCTTCACAAGGAGGTGAGAGGATGAAGGAGGGAATGGGTGGCCTTTTATAGGAGGAGGGGGTGCCCCCTCGCTCCATGGCTGGCGCATGGGGGTGTGACCCCTCACCTCCCCCATTCATGTGGTGGTAACCCCTCCACATTAAAATGCCTCTTCACATTCCCTTTTAAAGTCTCCACATTAAATCATTAAATTTCTCCAAATTTAATGCTCTCTCATTTAATAAAACTCTTTTTATTAAATTTATTCAGACTTTTGTTAATTACTTTAATTAACAAACATTCACATATAGCCCCTTGCAATATTTCAATATCACATGCAGAACCACTTTCTGCAATTTCACCCGAAACAATTTCCGGTTTCTATTGAAACAATTCCTGCGCTTTGCAATTCTTTCATCTGAAACATATGTGCTCCAAAATGGTGACCGGTAACTCTTAAGTGTGCCACCCTACGGTTCGTGAATAATGCAGACATGATCGAGACCCTTCTCCGATCAATAATTAGCAGCGGGACCTAGAGATCCGTACTGACTCATACACATTCAACGATGACTTCTGTGATCGTGAGAACCTTTAACGCTTGTAACTAAATCCCTTTGTCTCTCGATATATTACATGTCCCAGTTTCTATCATCGGTATCTCCATACCTAGTTTGATCTCGTTACCGACATGCACTCTTTTCTCGTTCCCGTGATATAACATTCTAGTGATCACATCACTTGCTTGATAGCTATCTTAATGTGATATCACCGAGAGGGCCCAGAGTATATCTATCCGTCATCTGGATTGACAAATTCCACTCTTGATCCATGAGCCTCAACATAACACCTTCGTAGTACTGAACCATCTTTATAGTCACCCTATTACGGTGTGACGTTTGATGTTATCAAGATACTCTTCCGGTGTTAGCAATTAACATGATCTCATGGTCTAAGATAAAGATTACTTCGTATGATGTTATAGCGATATAAACATAATCACTTGATGGTAATGCTATACTTCGAATGAATGTTCAACATATCATTCCACCAATGGTGTGACCTTGTTATTAACAACATCCAATGTCCATGATCAGGAAACCTTGATCATCTTGTTAATAAACAAGCTAGTCTATAAGAGAGGCATAACTAGGAACCCTTTTGTTTATTCAACACACATGTATTGATGTTTCCCGATCAATACAATTCTAGCATGTAAAATAAACATCTATCATATATAAGGAATATATAATAACAACTTTATTATTGCCTCTCAGGGCATATTTCCTTCC